>OX393584.1:30057466-30580483 GCA_947652605.1 Elmis aenea | reverse complement strand
TGATATACAAGTCAATAATTAAAATTGTTTATAAATAGTCGCTTAAGGAACACATGTATTATCTACAGCACGGTCCTTTTATGAAATTATTAAAAATTAAAACCAGCTTATTGAAAGACATATGCAAAACAATTTTTTTCATGTAAAAGGATGCCGATGGGTAAACTCTTTCTGTGATATACAAGTCAATAATTAAAATTGTTTATAAATAGTCGCTCAAGGAACACATGTATTATCTACAGCACGGTCCTTTTATGAAATTATTAAAAATTAAAACCAGCTTATTGAAAGACATATGCAAAACAATTTTTTCATGTAAAGATGCCATGGTTAAAACTCTTTCTGTGATATACAAGTCAATAATTAAAATTGTTTATAAATAGTCGCTCAAGGAACACATGTATTATCTACAGCACGGTCCTTTTATGAAATTATTAAAAATTAAAACCAGCTTATTGAAAGACATACGCAAAACAATTTTTTTCATGTAAAGATGCAATGGGTAAACTCTTTCTGTGATATACAAGTCAATAATTAAAATTGTTTATAAATAGTCGCTCAAGGAACACATGTATTATCTACAGCACGGTCCTTTTATGAAATTATTAAAATTAAAACCAGCTTATTGAAAGACATATGCAAAACAATTTTTTTTCATGTAAAGATGCCATGGGTAAACTCTTTCTGTGATATACAAGTCAATAATTAAAATTGTTTATAAATAGTCGCTCAAGGAACACATGTATTATCTACAGCACGGTCCTTTTATGAAATTATTAAAAATTAAAACCAGCTTATTGAAAGACATATGCAAAACAATTTTTTTCATGTAAAGATGCAATGGGTAAACTCTTTCTGTGATATACAAGTCAATAATTAAAATTGTTTATAAATAGTCGCTCAAGGAACACATGTATTATCTACAGCACGGTCCTTTTATGAAATTATTAAAAATTAAAACCAGCTTATTGAAAGACATATGCAAAACAATTTTTTTCATGTAAATATGCAATGGGTAAACTCTTTCTGTGATATACAAGTCAATAATTAAAATTGTTTATAAATAGTCGCTCAAGGAACACAATGTATTATCTACAGCACGGTCCTTTATGAAATTATTAAAAATTAAAACCAGCTTATTGAAAGACATACGCAAAACAATTTTTTCATGTAAAGATGCAATGGGTAAACTCTTTCTGTGATATACAAGTCAATAATTAAAATTGTTTATAAATAGTCGCTCAAGGAACACATGTATTATCTACCAGCACGGTCCTTTTATGAAATTATTAAAAATTAAAACCAGCTTATTGAAAGACATATGCAAAACAATTTTTTCATGTAAATATGCAATGGGTAAACTCTTTTTGTAATATACAAGTCAATAATTTAAAATTGTTTATAAATAGTCGCTCAAGGAACACATGTATTATCTACAGCACGGTCCTTTTATGAAATTATTACAAATTAAAACCAGCTTATTGAAAGACATATGCAAAACAATTTTTTTCATGTAAATATGCAATGGGTAAACTCTTTCTGTGATATACAAGTCAATAATTAAAATTGTTTATAAATAGTCGCTCAAGGAACACATGTATTATCTACAGCACGGTCCTTTATGAAATTATTAAAAATTAAAACCAGCTTATTGAAAGACATATGCAAAACAATTTTTTCATGTAAAGATGCCATGGGTAAACTCTTTCTGTGATATACAAGTCAATAGATTAAAATTGTTTATAAATAGTCGCTCAAGGAACACATGTATTATCTACAGCACGGTCTTTTTATGAAATTATTAAAAATTAAAACCAGCTTATTGAAAGACATACGCAAAACAACTTTTTTCATGTAAAGATGCCATGGGTAAACTCTTTCTGTGATATACAAGTCAATAATTAAAATTGTTTATAAATAGTCGCTCAAGGACACATGTATTATCTACTGCACGGTCCTTTTATAAAATTATTAAAAATTAAAACCAGCTTATTGAAAGACATATGCAAAACAATTTTTTTCATGTAAATATGCAATGGGTAAACTCTTTCTGTGATATACAAGTCAATAATTAAAATTGTTTATAAATAGTCGCTCAGGAACACATGTATTATCTACAGCACGGTCCTTTTATGAAATTATTAAAAATTAAAACCAGCTTATTGAAAGGACATATGCAAAACAATTTTTTTCATGTAAAGATGCAAAGGGTAAACTCTTTCTGTGATATACAAGTCAATAATTAAAATTGTTTATAAATAGTCGCTCAAGGAACACATGTATTATCTACAGCACGGTCCTTTTATGAAATTATTAAAAATTAAAACCAGCTTATTGAAAGACATATGCAAAACAATTTTTTTCATGTAAAGATGCCATGGGTAAACTCTTTCTGTGATATACAAGTCAATAATTAAAATTGTTTATAAATAGTCGCTCAAGGAACACATGTATTATCTACAGCACGGTCCTTTTATGAAATTTATTAAAAATTAAAACCAGCTTATTGAAAGACATATGCAAAACAATTTTTTTCATGTAAATATGCAATGGGTAAACTCTTTCTGTGATATACAAGTCAATAATTAAAATTGTTTATAAATAGTCGCTCAAGGAACACATGTATTATCGTCTTTGTACTTTTTTTGACAAATAAATCGATTTTCTTAAAACTACAGGAAATGGCTTCAAATTTATTATACAGGTTATTTACAGCCCAATTAAGGATTATTAGCCCCTAAATACGATTTTTAATTTTTCGTGAAAAATGAGAAAAGTGCAAAGGCTATAGTCTTTGTACTTTTTTCGACAAATAAATCGATTTTCTTAAAACTACAGGAAATGGCTTTAAATTTATTATGCAGGTTATATATAGCCCAATTAAGGATTATTAGCCCCTAAATACGATTTTTAATTTTTCGTGAAAAATGGGAAAAGTGCAAAGGCTATATCTTTGTACTTTTTTCGACAAATAAATCGATTTTCTTAAAACTACAGGAAATGGCTTCAAATTTATTATACAGGTTATTTACAGCCCAATTAAGGATTATTAGCCCCCAAATACGATTTTTAATTTTTCGTGAAAAATGGGAAAAGTGCAAAGGCTATAGTCTTTGTACTTTTTTCGACAAATAAATCGATTTTCTTAAAACTACAGGAAATGGCTTCAAATTTATTATACAGGTTATTTACAGCCCAATTAAGGATTATTAGCCCCTAAATACGATTTTTAATTTTTCGTGAAAAATGAGAAAAGTGCAAAGGCTATAGTCTTTGTACTTTTTTCGACAAATAAATCGATTTTCTTAAAACTACAGGAAATGGCTTCAAATTTATTATGCAGCTTATATATAGCCCAATTAAGGATTATTAGCCCCTAAATACGATTTTTAATTTTTCGTGAAAAATGAGAAAAGTGCAAAGGCTATAAGTCTTTGTACTTTTTTCGACAAATAAATCGATTTTCTTAAAACTACAGGAAATGGCTTCAAATTTATTATACAGGTTATTTATAGCCCAATTAAGGATTATTAGCCCCTAAATACAATTTTTAATTTTTCGTGAAAAATGGGAAAAGTGCAAAGGCTATCTACAGCACGGTCGTTTTATGAAATTATTAAAAATTAAAACCAGCTTATTGAAAGACATATGCAAAACAATTTTTTTCATGTAAAGATGCAATGGGTAAACTCTTTCTGTGATATACAAGTCAATAATTAAAATTGTTTATAAATAGTCGCTCAAGGAACACATGTATTATCTTCAGCACGGTCCTTTTATGAAATTATTAAAAATTAAAACCAGCTTATTGAAAGACATATGCAAAACAATTTTTTTCATGTAAAGATGCAATGGGTAAACTCTTTCTGTGATATACAAGTCAATAATTAAAATTGTTTATAAATAGTCGCTCAAGGAACACATGTATTATCTACTGCACGGTCCTTTTATAAAATTATTAAAAATTAAAACCAGCTTATTGAAAGACATATGCAAAACAATTTTTTTCATGTAAATATGCAATGGGTAAACTCTTTCTGTGATATACAAGTCAATAATTAAAATTGTTTATAAATAGTCGCTCAAGGAACACATGTATTATCTACTGCACGGTCCTTTTATAAAATTATTAAAAATTAAAACCAGCTTATTGAAAGACATATGCAAAACAATTTTTTTTATGTAAATATGCAATGGGTAAACTCTTTCTGTGATATACAAGTCAATAATTAAAATTGTTTATAAATAGTCGCTCAAGGAACACATGTATTATCTTCAGCACGGTCCTTTTATGAAATTATTAAAAATTAAAACCAGCTTATTGAAAGACATATGCAAAACAATTTTTTTCATGTAAAGATGCAATGGGTAAACTCTTTCTGTGATATACAAGTCAATAATTAAAATTGTTTATAAATAGTCGCTCAAGGAACACATGTATTATCTACAGCACGGTCCTTTTATGAAATTATTAAAAATTAAAACCAGCTTATTGAAAGACATATGCAAAACAATTTTTTTCATGTAAAGATGCCATGGGTAAACTCTTTCTGTGATATACAAGTCAATAATTAAAATTGTTTATAAATAGTCGCTCAAGGAACACATGTATTATCTACAGCACGGTCCTTTTATGAAATTATTAAAAATTAAAACCAGCTTATTGAAAGACATACGCAAAACTATTTTTTTCATGTAAAGATGCAATGGGTAAACTCTTTCTGTGATATACAAGTCAATAATTAAAATTGTTTATAAATAGTCGCTCAAGGAACACATGTATTATCTACAGCACGGTCCTTTTATGAAATTATTAAAAATTAAAACCAGCTTATTGAAAGACATATGCAAAACATTTTTTTTCATGTAAAGATGCCATGGGTAAACTCTTTCTGTGATATACAAGTCAATAATTAAAATTGTTTATAAATAGTCGCTCAAGGAACACATGTATTATCTACAGCACGGTCGTTTTATGAAATTATTAAAAATTAAAACCAGCTTATTGAAAGACATATGCAAAACAATTTTTTTCATGTAAAGATGCAATGGGTAAACTCTTTCTGTGATATACAAGTCAATAATTAAAATTGTTTATAAATAGTCGCTCAAGGAACACATGTATTATCTACAGCACGGTCGTTTTATGAAATTATTAAAAATTAAAACCAGCTTATTGAAAGACATATGCAAAACAATTTTTTTCATGTAAAGATGCCATGGGTAAACTCTTTCTGTGATATACAAGTCAATAATTAAAATTGTTTATAAATAGTCGCTCAAGGAACACATGTATTATCTACTGCATGGTCCTTTTATAAAATTATTAAAAATTAAAACCAGCTTATTGAAAGACATATGCAAAACAATTTTTTTCATGTAAATATGCAATGGGTAAACTCTTTCTGTGATATACAAGTCAATAATTAAAATTGTTTATAAATAGTCGCTCAAGGAACACATGCATTATCTACTGCACGGTCCTTTTATAAAATTATTAAAAATTAAAACCAGCTTATTGAAAGACATATGCAAAACCATTTTTTTCATGTAAATATGCAATGGGTAAACTCTTTCTGTGATATACAAGTCAATAATTAAAATTGTTTATAAATAGTCGCTCAAGGAACACATGTATTATCTACAGCACGGTCCTTTTATGAAATTATTAAAAATTAAAACCAGCTTATTGAAAGACATATGCAAAACAATTTTTTTCATGTAAAGATGCAATGGGTAAACTCTTTCTGTGATATACAAGTCAATAATTAAAATTGTTTATAAATAGTCGCTCAAGGAACACATGTATTATCTACAGCACGGTCGTTTTATGAAATTATTAAAAATTAAAACCAGCTTATTGAAAGACATATGCAAAACAATTTTTTTCATGTAAAGATGCCATGGGTAAACTCTTTCTGTGATATACAAGTCAATAATTAAAATTGTTTATAAATAGTCGCTCAAGGAACACATGTATTATCTACAGCACGGTCCTTTTATGAAATTATTAAAAATTAAAACCAGCTTATTGAAAGACATATGCAAAACAATTTTTTTCATGTAAATATGCAATGGGTAAACTCTTTCTGTGATATACAAGTCAATAATTAAAATTGTTTATAAATAGTCGCTCAAGGAACACATGTATTATCTACAGCACGGTCCTTTTATGAAATTATTAAAAATTAAAACCAGCTTATTGAAAGACATATGCAAAACAATTTTTTTCATGTAAATATGCAATGGGTAAACTCTTTCTGTGATATACAAGTCAATAATTAAAATTGTTTATAAATAGTCGCTCAAGGAACACATGTATTATCTACAGCACGGTCCTTTTATGAAATTGTTAAAAATTAAAACCAGCTTATTGAAAGACATATGCAAAACAATTTTTTTCATGTAAAGATGCAATGGGTAAACTCTTTCTGTGATATACAAGTCAATAATTAAAATTGTTTATAAATAGTCGCTCAAGGAACACATGTATTATCTACAGGAGGGTCGTTTTATGAAATTATTAAAAATTAAAACCAGCTTATTGAAAGACATATGCAAAACAATTTTTTTCATGTAAAGATGCCATGGGTAAACTCTTTCTGTGATATACAAGTCAATAATTAAAATTGTTTATAAATAGTCGCTCAAGGAACACATGTATTATCTACAGCACGGTCTTTTTATGAAATTATTAAAAATTAAAACCAGCTTATTGAAAGACATATGCAAAACAATTTTTTTCATGTAAAGATGCCATGGGTAAACTCTTTCTGTGATATACAAGTCAATAATTAAAATTGTTTATAAATAGTCGCTCAAGGAACACATGTATTATCTACTGCACGGTCCTTTTATGAAATTATTAAAAATTAAAACCAGCTTATTGAAAGACATATGCAAAACAATTTTTTTCATGTAAATATGCAATGGGTAAACTCTTTCTGTGATATACAAGTCAATAATTAAAATTGTTTATAAATAGTCGCTCAAGGAACACATGTATTATCTTCAGCACGGTCCTTTTATGAAATTATTAAAAATTAAAACCAGCTTATTGAAAGACATATGCAAAACAATTTTTTTCATGTAAAGATGCAATGGGTAAACTCTTTCTGTGATATACAAGTCAATAATTAAAATTGTTTATAAATAGTCGCTCAAGGAACACATGTATTATCTACAGCACGGTCCTTTTATGAAATTATTAAAAATTAAAACCAGCTTATTGAAAGACATATGCAAAACAATTTTTTTCATGTAAAGATGCCATGGGTAAACTCTTTCTGTGATATACAAGTCAATAATTAAAATTGTTTATAAATAGTCGCTCAAGGAACACATGTATTATCTACAGCACGGTCCTTTTATGAAATTATTAAAAATTAAAACCAGCTTATTGAAAGACATACGCAAAACAATTTTTTTCATGTAAATATGCAATGGGTAAACTCTTTCTGTGATATACAAGTCAATAATTAAAATTGTTTATAAATAGTCGCTCAAGGAACACATGTATTATCTACAGCACGATCCTTTTATGAAATTATTAAAAATTAAAACCAGCTTATTGAAAGACATATGCAAAACAATTTTTTTCATGTAAAGATGCAATGGGTAAACTCTTTCTGTGATATACAAGTCAATAATTAAAATTGTTTATAAATAGTCGCTCAAGGAACACATGTATTATCTACAGCACGGTCGTTTTATGAAATTATTAAAAATTAAAACCAGCTTATTGAAAGACATATGCAAAACAATTTTTTTCATGTAAAGATGCCATGGGTAAACTCTTTCTGTGATATACAAGTCAATAATTAAAATTGTTTATAAATAGTCGCTCAAGGAACACATGTATTATCTACAGCACGGTCCTTTTATGAAATTATTAAAAATTAAAACCAGCTTATTGAAAGACATATGCAAAACAATTTTTTTCATGTAAATATGCAATGGGTAAACTCTTTCTGTGATATACAAGTCAATAATTAAAATTGTTTATAAATAGTCGCTCAAGGAACACATGTATTATCTACAGCACGGTCCTTTTATGAAATTATTAAAAATTAAAACCAGCTTATTGAAAGACATACGCAAAACAATTTTTTTCATGTAAATATGCAATGGGTAAACTCTTTCTGTGATATACAAGTCAATAATTAAAATTGTTTATAAATAGTCGCTCAAGGAACACATGTATTATCTACAGCACGGTCCTTTTATGAAATTATTAAAAATTAAAACCAGCTTATTGAAAGACATATGCAAAACAATTTTTTTCATGTAAAGATGCCATGGGTAAACTCTTTCTGTGATATACAAGTCAATAATTAAAATTGTTTATAAATAGTCGCTCAAGGAACACATGTATTATCTACAGCACGGTCTTTTTATGAAATTATTAAAAATTAAAACCAGCTTATTGAAAGACATATGCAAAACAATTTTTTTCATGTAAAGATGCCATGGGTAAACTCTTTCTGTGATATACAAGTCAATAATTAAAATTGTTTATAAATAGTCGCTCAAGGAACACATGTATTATCTACTGCACGGTCCTTTTATGAAATTATTAAAAATTAAAACCAGCTTATTGAAAGACATATGCAAAACAATTTTTTTCATGTAAAGATGCCATGGGTAAACTCTTTCTGTGATATACAAGTCAATAATTAAAATTGTTTATAAATAGTCGCTCAAGGAACACATGTATTATCTACAGCACGGTCCTTTTATGAAATTATTAAAAATTAAAACCAGCTTATTGAAAGACATATGCAAAACAATTTTTTTCATGTAAATATGCAATGGGTAAACTCTTTCTGTGATATACAAGTCAATAATTAAAATTGTTTATAAATAGTCGCTCAAGGAACACATGTATTATCTACAGCACGGTCCTTTTATGAAATTATTAAAAATTAAAACCAGCTTATTGAAAGACATACGCAAAACAATTTTTTTCATGTAAAGATGCAATGGGTAAACTCTTTCTGTGATATACAAGTCAATAATTAAAATTGTTTATAAATAGTCGCTCAAGGAACACATGTATTATCTACAGCACGGTCCTTTTATGAAATTATTAAAAATTAAAACCAGCTTATTGAAAGACATATGCAAAACAATTTTTTTCATGTAAATATGCAATGGGTAAACTCTTTTTGTAATATACAAGTCAATAATTAAAATTGTTTATAAATAGTCGCTCAAGGAACACATGTATTATCTACAGCACGGTCCTTTTATGAAATTATTACAAATTAAAACCAGCTTATTGAAAGACATATGCAAAACAATTTTTTTCATGTAAATATGCAATGGGTAAACTCTTTCTGTGATATACAAGTCAATAATTAAAATTGTTTATAAATAGTCGCTCAAGGAACACATGTATTATCTACAGCACGGTCCTTTTATGAAATTATTAAAAATTAAAACCAGCTTATTGAAAGACATACGCAAAACAATTTTTTTCATGTAAATATGCAATGGGTAAACTCTTTCTGTGATATACAAGTCAATAATTAAAATTGTTTATAAATAGTCGCTCAAGGAACACATGTATTATCTACAGCACGGTCTTTTTATGAAATTATTAAAAATTAAAACCAGCTTATTGAAAGTCATATGCAAAACAATTTTTTTCATGTAAAGATGCCATGGGTAAACTCTTTCTGTGATATACAAGTCAATAATTAAAATTGTTTATAAATAGTCGCTCAAGGAACACATGTATTATCTACAGCACGGTCTTTTTATGAAATTATTAAAAATTAAAACCAGCTTATTGAAAGACATATGCAAAACAATTTTTTTCATGTAAAGATGCCATGGGTAAACTCTTTCTGTGATATACAAGTCAATAATTAAAATTGTTTATAAATAGTCGCTCAAGGAACACATGTATTATCTACTGCACGGTCCTTTTATGAAATTATTAAAAATTAAAACCAGCTTATTGAAAGACATATGCAAAACAATTTTTTTCATGTAAAGATGCAATGGGTAAACTCTTTCTGTGATATACAAGTCAATAATTAAAATTGTTTATAAATAGTCGCTCAAGGAACACATGTATTATCTACAGCACGGTCCTTTTATGAAATTATTAAAAATTAAAACCAGCTTATTGAAAGACATATGCAAAACAATTTTTTTCATGTAAATATGCAATGGGTAAACTCTTTCTGTGATATACAAGTCAATAATTAAAATTGTTTATAAATAGTCGCTCAAGGAACACATGTATTATCTACAGCACGGTCCTTTTATGAAATTATTAAAAATTAAAACCAGCTTATTGAAAGACATATGCAAAACAATTTTTTTCATGTAAATATGCAATGGGTAAACTCTTTCTGTGATATACAAGTCAATAATTAAAATTGTTTATAAATAGTCGCTCAAGGAACACATGTATTATCTACAGCACGGTCCTTTTATGAAATTATTAAAAATTAAAACCAGCTTATTGAAAGACATATGCAAAACAATTTTTTTCATGTAAATATGCAATGGGTAAACTCTTTTTGTAATATACAAGTCAATAATTAAAATTGTTTATAAATAGTCGCTCAAGGAACACATGTATTATCTACAGCACGGTCCTTTTATGAAATTATTACAAATTAAAACCAGCTTATTGAAAGACATATGCAAAACAATTTTTTTCATGTAAATATGCAATGGGTAAACTCTTTCTGTGATATACAAGTCAATAATTAAAATTGTTTATAAATAGTCGCTCAAGGAACACATGTATTATCTACAGCACGGTCCTTTTATGAAATTATTAAAAATTAAAACCAGCTTATTGAAAGACATATGCAAAACAATTTTTTTCATGTAAAGATGCCATGGGTAAACTCTTTCTGTGATATACAAGTCAATAATTAAAATTGTTTATAAATAGTCGCTCAAGGAACACATGTATTATCTACAGCACGGTCTTTTTATGAAATTATTAAAAATTAAAACCAGCTTATTGAAAGACATATGCAAAACAATTTTTTTCATGTAAAGATGCCATGGGTAAACTCTTTCTGTGATATACAAGTCAATAATTAAAATTGTTTATAAATAGTCGCTCAAGGAACACATGTATTATCTACTGCACGGTCCTTTTATAAAATTATTAAAAATTAAAACCAGCTTATTGAAAGACATATGCAAAACAATTTTTTTCATGTAAAGATGCAAAGGGTAAACTCTTTCTGTGATATACAAGTCAATAATTAAAATTGTTTATAAATAGTCGCTCAAGGAACACATGTATTATCTACAGCACGGTCCTTTTATGAAATTATTAAAAATTAAAACCAGCTTATTGAAAGACATATGCAAAACAATTTTTTTCATGTAAAGATGCCATGGGTAAACTCTTTCTGTGATATACAAGTCAATAATTAAAATTGTTTATAAATAGTCGCTCAAGGAACACATGTATTATCTACAGCACGGTCCTTTTATGAAATTATTAAAAATTAAAACCAGCTTATTGAAAGACATATGCAAAACAATTTTTTTCATGTAAAGATGCCATGGGTAAACTCTTTCTGTGATATACAAGTCAATAATTAAAATTGTTTATAAATAGTCGCTCAAGGAACACATGTATTATCTACAGCACGGTCCTTTTATGAAATTATTAAAAATTAAAACCAGCTTATGCAAAACAATTTTTTTCATGTAAAGATGCCATGGGTAAACTCTTTCTGTGATATACAAGTCAATAATTAAAATTGTTTATAAATAGTCGCTCAAGGAACACATGTATTATCGTCTTTGTACTTTTTTTGACAAATAAATCGATTTTCTTAAAACTACAGGAAATGGCTTCAAATTTATTATACAGGTTATTTACAGCCCAATTAAGGATTATTAGCCCCTAAATACGATTTTTAATTTTTCGTGAAAAATGAGAAAAGTGCAAAGGCTATAGTCTTTGTACTTTTTTCGACAAATAAATCGATTTTCTTAAAACTACAGGAAATGGCTTCAAATTTATTATACAGGTTATTTACAGCCCAATTAAGGATTATTAGCCCCTAAATACGATTTTTAATTTTTCGTGAAAAATGAGAAAAGTGCAAAGGCTATAGTCTTTGTACTTTTTTCGACAAATAAATCGATTTTCTTAAAACTACAGGAAATGGCTTTAAATTTATTATGCAGGTTATATATAGCCCAATTAAGGATTATTAGCCCCTAAATACGATTTTTAATTTTTCGTGAAAAATGGGAAAAGTGCAAAGGCTATATCTTTGTACTTTTTTCGACAAATAAATCGATTTTCTTAAAACTACAGGAAATGGCTTCAAATTTATTATACAGGTTATTTACAGCCCAATTAAGGATTATTAGCCCCCAAATACGATTTTTAATTTTTCGTGAAAAATGGGAAAAGTGCAAAGGCTATAGTCTTTGTACTTTTTTCGACAAATAAATCGATTTTCTTAAAACTACAGGAAATGGCTTCAAATTTATTATACAGGTTATTTACAGCCCAATTAAGGATTATTAGCCCCTAAATACGATTTTTAATTTTTCGTGAAAAATGAGAAAAGTGCAAAGGCTATAGTCTTTGTACTTTTTTCGACAAATAAATCGATTTTCTTAAAACTACAGGAAATGGCTTCAAATTTATTATGCAGCTTATATATAGCCCAATTAAGGATTATTAGCCCCTAAATACGATTTTTAATTTTTCGTGAAAAATGAGAAAAGTGCAAAGGCTATAAGTCTTTGTACTTTTTTCGACAAATAAATCGATTTTCTTAAAACTACAGGAAATGGCTTCAAATTTATTATACAGGTTATTTATAGCCCAATTAAGGATTATTAGCCCCTAAATACAATTTTTAATTTTTCGTGAAAAATGGGAAAAGTGCAAAGGCTATCTACAGCACGGTCGTTTTATGAAATTATTAAAAATTAAAACCAGCTTATTGAAAGACATATGCAAAACAATTTTTTTCATGTAAAGATGCAATGGGTAAACTCTTTCTGTGATATACAAGTCAATAATTAAAATTGTTTATAAATAGTCGCTCAAGGAACACATGTATTATCTACAGCACGGTCCTTTTATGAAATTATTAAAAATTAAAACCAGCTTATTGAAAGACATATGCAAAACAATTTTTTTCATGTAAAGATGCAATGGGTAAACTCTTTCTGTGATATACAAGTCAATAATTAAAATTGTTTATAAATAGTCGCTCAAGGAACACATGTATTATCTACTGCACGGTCCTTTTATAAAATTATTAAAAATTAAAACCAGCTTATTGAAAGACATATGCAAAACAATTTTTTTCATGTAAATATGCAATGGGTAAACTCTTTCTGTGATATACAAGTCAATAATTAAAATTGTTTATAAATAGTCGCTCAAGGAACACATGTATTATCTACTGCACGGTCCTTTTATAAAATTATTAAAAATTAAAACCAGCTTATTGAAAGACATATGCAAAACAATTTTTTTCATGTAAATATGCAATGGGTAAACTCTTTCTGTGATATACAAGTCAATAATTAAAATTGTTTATAAATAGTCGCTCAAGGAACACATGTATTATCTTCAGCACGGTCCTTTTATGAAATTATTAAAAATTAAAACCAGCTTATTGAAAGACATATGCAAAACAATTTTTTTCATGTAAAGATGCAATGGGTAAACTCTTTCTGTGATATACAAGTCAATAATTAAAATTGTTTATAAATAGTCGCTCAAGGAACACATGTATTATCTACAGCACGGTCCTTTTATGAAATTATTAAAAATTAAAACCAGCTTATTGAAAGACATATGCAAAACAATTTTTTTCATGTAAAGATGCAATGGGTAAACTCTTTCTGTGATATACAAGTCAATAATTAAAATTGTTTATAAATAGTCGCTCAAGGAACACATGTATTATCTACAGCACGGTCCTTTTATGAAATTATTAAAAATTAAAACCAGCTTATTGAAAGACATACGCAAAACTATTTTTTTCATGTAAGGATGCAATGGGTAAACTCTTTCTGTGATATACAAGTCAATAATTAAAATTGTTTATAAATAGTCGCTCAAGGAACACATGTATTATCTACAGCACGGTCCTTTTATGAAATTATTAAAAATTAAAACCAGCTTATTGAAAGACATATGCAAAACAATTTTTTTCATGTAAAGATGCCATGGGTAAACTCTTTCTGTGATATACAAGTCAATAATTAAAATTGTTTATAAATAGTCGCTCAAGGAACACATGTATTATCTACAGCACGGTCGTTTTATGAAATTATTAAAAATTAAAACCAGCTTATTGAAAGACATATGCAAAACAATTTTTTTCATGTAAAGATGCAATGGGTAAACTCTTTCTGTGATATACAAGTCAATAATTAAAATTGTTTATAAATAGTCGCTCAAGGAACACATGTATTATCTACAGCACGGTCGTTTTATGAAATTATTAAAAATTAAAACCAGCTTATTGAAAGACATATGCAAAACAATTTTTTTCATGTAAAGATGCCATGGGTAAACTCTTTCTGTGATATACAAGTCAATAATTAAAATTGTTTATAAATAGTCGCTCAAGGAACACATGTATTATCTACTGCATGGTCCTTTTATAAAATTATTAAAAATTAAAACCAGCTTATTGAAAGACATATGCAAAACAATTTTTTTCATGTAAATATGCAATGGGTAAACTCTTTCTGTGATATACAAGTCAATAATTAAAATTGTTTATAAATAGTCGCTCAAGGAACACATGCATTATCTACTGCACGGTCCTTTTATAAAATTATTAAAAATTAAAACCAGCTTATTGAAAGACATATGCAAAACAATTTTTTTCATGTAAATATGCAATGGGTAAACTCTTTCTGTGATATACAAGTCAATAATTAAAATTGTTTATAAATAGTCGCTCAAGGAACACATGTATTATCTACAGCACGGTCCTTTTATGAAATTATTAAAAATTAAAACCAGCTTATTGAAAGACATATGCAAAACAATTTTTTTCATGTAAAGATGCAATGGGTAAACTCTTTCTGTGATATACAAGTCAATAATTAAAATTGTTTATAAATAGTCGCTCAAGGAACACATGTATTATCTACAGCACGGTCGTTTTATGAAATTATTAAAAATTAAAACCAGCTTATTGAAAGACATATGCAAAACAATTTTTTTCATGTAAAGATGCAATGGGTAAACTCTTTCTGTGATATACAAGTCAATAATTAAAATTGTTTATAAATAGTCGCTCAAGGAACACATGTATTATCTACAGCACGGTCCTTTTATGAAATTATTAAAAATTAAAACCAGCTTATTGAAAGACATATGCAAAACAATTTTTTTCATGTAAATATGCAATGGGTAAACTCTTTCTGTGATATACAAGTCAATAATTAAAATTGTTTATAAATAGTCGCTCAAGGAACACATGTATTATCTACAGCACGGTCCTTTTATGAAATTATTAAAAATTAAAACCAGCTTATTGAAAGACATATGCAAAACAATTTTTTTCATGTAAATATGCAATGGGTAAACTCTTTCTGTGATATACAAGTCAATAATTAAAATTGTTTATAAATAGTCGCTCAAGGAACACATGTATTATCTACAGCACGGTCCTTTTATGAAATTGTTAAAAATTAAAACCAGCTTATTGAAAGACATATGCAAAACAATTTTTTTCATGTAAAGATGCAATGGGTAAACTCTTTCTGTGATATACAAGTCAATAATTAAAATTGTTTATAAATAGTCGCTCAAGGAACACATGTATTATCTACAGCACGGTCCTTTTATGAAATTATTAAAAATTAAAACCAGCTTATTGAAAGACATATGCAAAACAATTTTTTTCATGTAAAGATGCCATGGGTAAACTCTTTCTGTGATATACAAGTCAATAATTAAAATTGTTTATAAATAGTCGCTCAAGGAACACATGTATTATCTACAGCACGGTCTTTTTATGAAATTATTAAAAATTAAAACCAGCTTATTGAAAGACATATGCAAAACAATTTTTTTCATGTAAAGATGCCATGGGTAAACTCTTTCTGTGATATACAAGTCAATAATTAAAATTGTTTATAAATAGTCGCTCAAGGAACACATGTATTATCTACTGCACGGTCCTTTTATGAAATTATTAAAAATTAAAACCAGCTTATTGAAAGACATATGCAAAACAATTTTTTTCATGTAAATATGCAATGGGTAAACTCTTTCTGTGATATACAAGTCAATAATTAAAATTGTTTATAAATAGTCGCTCAAGGAACACATGTATTATCTTCAGCACGGTCCTTTTATGAAATTATTAAAAATTAAAACCAGCTTATTGAAAGACATATGCAAAACAATTTTTTTCATGTAAAGATGCAATGGGTAAACTCTTTCTGTGATATACAAGTCAATAATTAAAATTGTTTATAAATAGTCGCTCAAGGAACACATGTATTATCTACAGCACGGTCCTTTTATGAAATTATTAAAAATTAAAACCAGCTTATTGAAAGACATATGCAAAACAATTTTTTTCATGTAAAGATGCCATGGGTAAACTCTTTCTGTGATATACAAGTCAATAATTAAAATTGTTTATAAATAGTCGCTCAAGGAACACATGTATTATCTACAGCACGGTCCTTTTATGAAATTATTAAAAATTAAAACCAGCTTATTGAAAGACATACGCAAAACAATTTTTTTCATGTAAATATGCAATGGGTAAACTCTTTCTGTGATATACAAGTCAATAATTAAAATTGTTTATAAATAGTCGCTCAAGGAACACATGTATTATCTACAGCACGATCCTTTTATGAAATTATTAAAAATTAAAACCAGCTTATTGAAAGACATATGCAAAACAATTTTTTTCATGTAAAGATGCAATGGGTAAACTCTTTCTGTGATATACAAGTCAATAATTAAAATTGTTTATAAATAGTCGCTCAAGGAACACATGTATTATCTACAGCACGGTCGTTTTATGAAATTATTAAAAATTAAAACCAGCTTATTGAAAGACATATGCAAAACAATTTTTTTCATGTAAAGATGCCATGGGTAAACTCTTTCTGTGATATACAAGTCAATAATTAAAATTGTTTATAAATAGTCGCTCAAGGAACACATGTATTATCTACAGCACGGTCCTTTTATGAAATTATTAAAAATTAAAACCAGCTTATTGAAAGACATATGCAAAACAATTTTTTTCATGTAAATATGCAATGGGTAAACTCTTTCTGTGATATACAAGTCAATAATTAAAATTGTTTATAAATAGTCGCTCAAGGAACACATGTATTATCTACAGCACGGTCCTTTTATGAAATTATTAAAAATTAAAACCAGCTTATTGAAAGACATATGCAAAACAATTTTTTTCATGTAAATATGCAATGGGTAAACTCTTTCTGTGATATACAAGTCAATAATTAAAATTGTTTATAAATAGTCGCTCAAGGAACACATGTATTATCTACAGCACGGTCCTTTTATGAAATTATTAAAAATTAAAACCAGCTTATTGAAAGACATATGCAAAACAATTTTTTTCATGTAAAGATGCCATGGGTAAACTCTTTCTGTGATATACAAGTCAATAATTAAAATTGTTTATAAATAGTCGCTCAAGGAACACATGTATTATCTACAGCACGGTCTTTTTATGAAATTATTAAAAATTAAAACCAGCTTATTGAAAGACATATGCAAAACAATTTTTTTCATGTAAAGATGCCATGGGTAAACTCTTTCTGTGATATACAAGTCAATAATTAAAATTGTTTATAAATAGTCGCTCAAGGAACACATGTATTATCTACTGCACGGTCCTTTTATGAAATTATTAAAAATTAAAACCAGCTTATTGAAAGACATATGCAAAACAATTTTTTTCATGTAAATATGCAATGGGTAAACTCTTTCTGTGATATACAAGTCAATAATTAAAATTGTTTATAAATAGTCGCTCAAGGAACACATGTATTATCTTCAGCACGGTCCTTTTATGAAATTATTAAAAATTAAAACCAGCTTATTGAAAGACATATGCAAAACAATTTTTTTCATGTAAAGATGCAATGGGTAAACTCTTTCTGTGATATACAAGTCAATAATTAAAATTGTTTATAAATAGTCGCTCAAGGAACACATGTATTATCTACAGCACGGTCCTTTTATGAAATTATTAAAAATTAAAACCAGCTTATTGAAAGACATATGCAAAACAATTTTTTTCATGTAAAGATGCCATGGGTAAACTCTTTCTGTGATATACAAGTCAATAATTAAAATTGTTTATAAATAGTCGCTCAAGGAACACATGTATTATCTACAGCACGGTCCTTTTATGAAATTATTAAAAATTAAAACCAGCTTATTGAAAGACATACGCAAAACAATTTTTTTCATGTAAATATGCAATGGGTAAACTCTTTCTGTGATATACAAGTCAATAATTAAAATTGTTTATAAATAGTCGCTCAAGGAACACATGTATTATCTACAGCACGGTCCTTTTATGAAATTATTAAAAATTAAAACCAGCTTATTGAAAGACATATGCAAAACAATTTTTTTCATGTAAAGATGCCATGGGTAAACTCTTTCTGTGATATACAAGTCAATAATTAAAATTGTTTATAAATAGTCGCTCAAGGAACACATGTATTATCTACAGCACGGTCCTTTTATGAAATTATTAAAAATTAAAACCAGCTTATTGAAAGACATATGCAAAACAATTTTTTTCATGTAAATATGCAATGGGTAAACTCTTTCTGTGATATACAAGTCAATAATTAAAATTGTTTATAAATAGTCGCTCAAGGAACACATGTATTATCTACAGCACGGTCCTTTTATGAAATTATTAAAAATTAAAACCAGCTTATTGAAAGACATATGCAAAACAATTTTTTTCATGTAAATATGCAATGGGTAAACTCTTTCTGTGATATACAAGTCAATAATTAAAATTGTTTATAAATAGTCGCTCAAGGAACACATGTATTATCTACAGCACGGTCCTTTTATGAAATTATTAAAAATTAAAACCAGCTTATTGAAAGACATACGCAAAACAATTTTTTTCATGTAAATATGCAATGGGTAAACTCTTTCTGTGATATACAAGTCAATAATTAAAATTGTTTATAAATAGTCGCTCAAGGAACACATGTATTATCTACAGCACGGTCGTTTTATGAAATTATTAAAAATTAAAACCAGCTTATTGAAAGACATATGCAAAACAATTTTTTTCATGTAAAGATGCCATGGGTAAACTCTTTCTGTGATATACAAGTCAATAATTAAAATTGTTTATAAATAGTCGCTCAAGGAACACATGTATTATCTACAGCACGGTCTTTTTATTAAATTATTAAAAATTAAAACCAGCTTATTGAAAGACATATGCAAAACAATTTTTTTCATGTAAAGATGCCATGGGTAAACTTTTTCTGTGATATACAAGTCAATAATTAAAATTGTTTATAAATAGTCGCTCAAGGAACACATGTATTATCTACTGCACGGTCCTTTTATAAAATTATTAAAAATTAAAACCAGCTTATTGAAAGACATATGCAAAACAATTTTTTTCATGTAAATATGCAATGGGTAAACTCTTTCTGTGATATACAAGTCAATAATTAAAATTGTTTATAAATAGTCGCTCAAGGAACACATGTATTATCTTCAGCACGGTCCTTTTATGAAATTATTAAAAATTAAAACCAGCTTATTGAAAGACATATGCAAAACAATTTTTTTCATGTAAAGATGCAATGGGTAAACTCTTTCTGTGATATACAAGTCAATAATTAAAATTGTTTATAAATAGTCGCTCAAGGAACACATGTATTATCTACAGCACGGTCCTTTTATGAAATTATTAAAAATTAAAACCAGCTTATTGAAAGACATATGCAAAACAATTTTTTTCATGTAAAGATGCCATGGGTAAACTCTTTCTGTGATATACAAGTCAATAATTAAAATTGTTTATAAATAGTCGCTCAAGGAACACATGTATTTGTTAGAATATACATTTATATCTAGTGGTAATTGTAAGAAGTGACAATATAGAAGAGAGATGAATAACGCATTGTATTGTATAGAAGCGTCACGTTTTTGTTCCTTTTTCTAATGTACTTTATTTAACAATATAGTTCCTGTTCTTGTTGCAATGTGTAGTATTATTTAACACGGACCAAATGTATTAATTAACATGGTAGCAGATAGTGGTTCTAAAAAGGAAAAGTGTTAAAAAAAGAAAAAGTTTGGTTAAGAAAAACACGTGGTTGTGTAAAAGAAAAAATTTAATTAAAAATGAAGAAAATGGACATGACCATACCGATATTTGACGGTGAGGAGTTTTTGAGCTGGAGAAGGCGAATTATTATGCGTTTAAGACTGGAAAAATGTGACCTGGTAGTGACGCGGTCAAAAACAGAAACAGATAAAGATGAAGATTGGGATCGAATGGATCTCAAAGCAATAAATTATATATACGGTGCGATTACTAATAAGCAACTAGAGTTCATAAGTGATAAAGGAACGGCGTTTGAAATAATGAGCAAGTTTAATGCAATGTACACCAAAGAATCTACTGCACTTCAGATACTTCAAAGAAATAAACTCGATAAATTAAGGCTGAAAGACTTTACCAATGTTTCAGAATTTTTTAGTCAATTTGAAAAGGAGATAAACGAATTAAAGGCTGCGGGTGCTGAGGTCACTGAAAAAGAAAAAATGAATTATATGCTAAGAATGTTGCCGGAGAATTATAGCTACGTAGGCGATCTAGTTGATGTTTTAAAAGAAGAAGATCAGACAGTTGAATATGTCATGAGCAAAATAAAAATGATGGAAGTTAAGATGAAAGATCAAGTAAGTGGTACTAAATCTCATTCTAGTGCATACACGTCGGATACGAGTACAAATGTAAACAAGCAAAAACCTTCTTGCTGGATATATGGGAGTTTAACACACTTTAAAAAGGATTGCCATCAAGCTGGAACTAGGAGTTCATGGAGTAGAGGCCGCCATGTGCATCAGAGTAATCGTGGGAATTTTAATCAAGGAAGAGGCCAGGAGAATTGGCACCGAGGACGAGATGTCCAGCATGGATCAAAAGGCGGACGTTTCAATCGAAGAGGTCAGGGTCAAGACCAGGGCAACCAAGGAATGAGCAACTTTCATGTTGAGGTTCAAGCTTTAAATGTAAGACAAGTAGATAATAATAATCAAAATGCGAGTAATAAGGCTAGAATTAACTGGCTTTTAGATTCAGGTTGTACAGACCATGTCATTAATAATGATGAGTATTTTTATGAGAGTATTGTATTAAAGGAACCTAGAAAAGTAGTTGTAGGAGATGGGAGAATTTTAAAAGCTACAAAACTTGGAACGGTTATTAGTAATTTTGATGTATATAATAGAAAACAGAAAATAAGAATGAAAAATGTCTACTATGTAAAAGAAATGGATAAAAACCTGATTAGTTATGCAAAAATTACTGATAATAACAAAATTGTGTCAATGGGGAATACTTCTAAAGTTTATGATAGGGATAATAAGTTAATTGCAGTTGCTTGGAAGGAAAATAATTTATTTAAATTGTCAAGTGAAGTTGAACATAACCAGGGTAATGTAAATTTGTCAAAATTGAACGATAAAAATGAAATAACGTTAAAAGAAAGGCTACACCGCATGTTAGGTCATGTAAATTTTAATTATTTGAATAGTATGTGCAAAGAACAAATGTTAGACGGTTTGCCTAAAGAGTTAGAATCTGAGTATATGAAATGTAAAACTTGTATTGAGAATAAAATGCATAACTTACCTTTTAATAATAACAGAAGTAGAGCTAAAGAGATATTAGAAATAGTTCATACTGATTTAAATGGGCCGCATGCAATAACTGGCTATAGAGGCGAAAAATACTTTCTCACTTTTATAGATGATTATAGTAAATTAGTTAAAGTTTATACTATAAGATCAAAAGATGAAGTTTATAATTGTTTTCTACAATACATAAATGAGATAGAGAACTTGACTGGTAAAACTATCAAAAGGATCAGGTGTGATAATGGTAGTGAGTACCTAAATTCTCATATTTATGCTTTATTTAGAGAAAAAGGGATTGTTTTTAATGTTTGCCCACCTTATGTACACGAATTATGTGGGACAGCTGAGAGATATAATAGGACTTTGATGGACATGTCTAGATGTTTGTTATCTGAGGCAAAAGTAAATAGGCGTTATTGGCCTGAAATAGTCTGTACTGCAGCTTATCTTAAAAATAGGACGTTAGCTAATACCATTGAAAATAAGACGCCATTTGAAATTGTATTTAATAAAAAGCCAAGTATTGAATATTTACGATTATATGGAAGTAGAGTATTTGTAAGAGTTCCTGAAGTAAAGAGGGTATCAAAATGGGACAGAAAGGCTGATCTAGGAATTTTGTTAGGATATACTGATGTTGGGTATAGAGTTTTAGTAAATAATAGAGTGTTTGTAGCAAGGCATGTTGATATTGTTGAAGAGGATGTAAAATGTATTGGTTTAAACGATGATAATGATCCTGAAGTAAGTGGGAATAACTCTGAAAGTGAATGTGTTGATGATACACAAGTTGAAAGTATTTCTGAGTTAGGAGTAGATCATGGGGTAAGGAAATCACAGAGAGAAAGGAGAATGCCAGAAAAATATAATGATTATTATGTTTATAATAATTATATAAATGTAAATTACTGTGGAGTTGAAAGTCCGGATAATTTTGAGGAGGCGTTAGGATGTGATGAATCTGAGTTTTGGATTCGGGCAATGGACAAAGAGATAGGTTCGTTAAGTGAAAATAAAACTTGGAGTCTGGTGGAAAGGCCAGATAATAAAAGAATTTTAGATGTAAAGTGGGTTTACACTAAAAAGTCAGACAATAAGTATAAAGCTCGATTAGTTGTAAGAGGTTATCAGCAAAAAGAAGTTGTAGATGATATTTTGATTTGTTGTTCTAATAAGTATAAAATAGATAGTATTAAAAAGTTACTTTCGGAAAGATTTAAAATGAAAGATATGGGTGAAGTAAATAATTATCTAGGAATAAATATTGAGTATGACAAGGAAAATAATGTTATGAAATTAAATCAGAAAACCTACATTGAATATTTAGCCAATAAATACAATATTGAAAATGCAAAGTTGTATAGTACACCAATGGAAGTAAATTTGAAATTAGAGCCTGCAAAAGAAATTAATGTTGATATTAGGTATAGAAATCTAATTGGAGCACTCTTATATATTGGATCAGGTACTAGACCAGATATAAGTTATAGTGTAAATTATTTAAGTAGATTTCAGAACAGTTTTGATGAAACTCATTTCAAGTATGCTTTGAGAATTTTAAAATATTTGTATTTGACTAAAGAACTAAAATTAACTTTTTGTAAAAATGCTTCAACTGATATTTTAGACTGTTATGTAGACGCCGATTGGGCGGGGGATAGTGTAGATCGTAGGTCAACCTCAGGATATGTAATAAGACTATTTGGTAATGTTATATGTTGGAAATCTAGGAAGCAAAATAGTGTCACAAAATCTTCCACTTTTGCTGAGTATGTAGCTTTATCAGACGCGGTAAGCGAAGTAAAACTTGTTAAAGGTATTTTAGAGATTTTCGTTGAAATAAATGAGCCTATAAAAATATATGAAGATAATTCTGGAGCATTAGCTATTGCTAAATATGGAAATTTTACAAAAAATTCAAAATACATAGAAGTACAATATCACTTTGTAAACGAACACTATTTGAGTGGAACGATCGATGTTGTAAGGGTCGAATCAGAAAATAATATGGCCGATATTTTCACGAAATCTCTAGGTAATATTAAATTTAAAAAATTTAGAAAGATGTTAGATTTAATAGAATAATAAGTATTGTAATGTAACCTTATGTAATAGTGCTAAGTGTTCGAATATAAATGTAAGGAGGCGTGTTAGAATATACATTTATATCTAGTGGTAATTGTAAGAAGTGACAATATAGAAGAGAGATGAATAACGCATTGTATTGTATAGAAGCGTCACGTTTTTGTTCCTTTTTCTAATGTACTTTATTTAACAATATAGTTCCTGTTCTTGTTGCAATGTGTAGTATTATTTAACACGGACCAAATGTATTAATTAACAGTATTATCTACAGCACGGTCCTTTTATGAAATTATTAAAAATTAAAACCAGCTTATTGAAAGACATATGCAAAACAATTTTTTTCATGTAAATATGCAATGGGTAAACTCTTTCTGTGATATACAAGTCAATAATTAAAATTGTTTATAAATAGTCGCTCAAGGAACACATGTATTATCTACAGCACGGTCCTTTTATGAAATTATTAAAAATTAAAACCAGCTTATTGAAAGACATATGCAAAACAATTTTTTTCATGTAAATATGCAATGGGTAAACTCTTTCTGTGATATACAAGTAAATAATTAAAATTGTTTATAAATAGTCGCTCAAGGAACACATGTATTATCTTTCATGTAAAGATGCAATGGGTAAACTCTTTCTGTGATATACAAGTCAATAATTAAAATTGTTTATAAATAGTCGCTCAAGGAACACATGTATTATCTACAGGAGGGTCGTTTTATGAAATTATTAAAAATTAAAACCAGCTTATTGAAAGACATATGCAAAACAATTTTTTTCATGTAAAGATGCCATGGGTAAACTCTTTCTGTGATATACAAGTCAATAATTAAAATTGTTTATAAATAGTCGCTCAAGGAACACATGTATTATCTACAGCACGGTCTTTTTATGAAATTATTAAAAATTAAAACCAGCTTATTGAAAGACATATGCAAAACAATTTTTTTCATGTAAAGATGCCATGGGTAAACTCTTTCTGTGATATACAAGTCAATAATTAAAATTGTTTATAAATAGTCGCTCAAGGAACACATGTATTATCTACTGCACGGTCCTTTTATGAAATTATTAAAAATTAAAACCAGCTTATTGAAAGACATATGCAAAACAATTTTTTTCATGTAAATATGCAATGGGTAAACTCTTTCTGTGATATACAAGTCAATAATTAAAATTGTTTATAAATAGTCGCTCAAGGAACACATGTATTATCTTCAGCACGGTCCTTTTATGAAATTATTAAAAATTAAAACCAGCTTATTGAAAGACATATGCAAAACAATTTTTTTCATGTAAAGATGCAATGGGTAAACTCTTTCTGTGATATACAAGTCAATAATTAAAATTGTTTATAAATAGTCGCTCAAGGAACACATGTATTATCTACAGCACGGTCCTTTTATGAAATTATTAAAAATTAAAACCAGCTTATTGAAAGACATATGCAAAACAATTTTTTTCATGTAAAGATGCCATGGGTAAACTCTTTCTGTGATATACAAGTCAATAATTAAAATTGTTTATAAATAGTCGCTCAAGGAACACATGTATTATCTACAGCACGGTCCTTTTATGAAATTATTAAAAATTAAAACCAGCTTATTGAAAGACATACGCAAAACAATTTTTTTCATGTAAATATGCAATGGGTAAACTCTTTCTGTGATATACAAGTCAATAATTAAAATTGTTTATAAATAGTCGCTCAAGGAACACATGTATTATCTACAGCACGATCCTTTTATGAAATTATTAAAAATTAAAACCAGCTTATTGAAAGACATATGCAAAACAATTTTTTTCATGTAAAGATGCAATGGGTAAACTCTTTCTGTGATATACAAGTCAATAATTAAAATTGTTTATAAATAGTCGCTCAAGGAACACATGTATTATCTACAGCACGGTCGTTTTATGAAATTATTAAAAATTAAAACCAGCTTATTGAAAGACATATGCAAAACAATTTTTTTCATGTAAAGATGCCATGGGTAAACTCTTTCTGTGATATACAAGTCAATAATTAAAATTGTTTATAAATAGTCGCTCAAGGAACACATGTATTATCTACAGCACGGTCCTTTTATGAAATTATTAAAAATTAAAACCAGCTTATTGAAAGACATATGCAAAACAATTTTTTTCATGTAAATATGCAATGGGTAAACTCTTTCTGTGATATACAAGTCAATAATTAAAATTGTTTATAAATAGTCGCTCAAGGAACACATGTATTATCTACAGCACGGTCCTTTTATGAAATTATTAAAAATTAAAACCAGCTTATTGAAAGACATACGCAAAACAATTTTTTTCATGTAAATATGCAATGGGTAAACTCTTTCTGTGATATACAAGTCAATAATTAAAATTGTTTATAAATAGTCGCTCAAGGAACACATGTATTATCTACAGCACGGTCCTTTTATGAAATTATTAAAAATTAAAACCAGCTTATTGAAAGACATATGCAAAACAATTTTTTTCATGTAAAGATGCCATGGGTAAACTCTTTCTGTGATATACAAGTCAATAATTAAAATTGTTTATAAATAGTCGCTCAAGGAACACATGTATTATCTACAGCACGGTCTTTTTATGAAATTATTAAAAATTAAAACCAGCTTATTGAAAGACATATGCAAAACAATTTTTTTCATGTAAAGATGCCATGGGTAAACTCTTTCTGTGATATACAAGTCAATAATTAAAATTGTTTATAAATAGTCGCTCAAGGAACACATGTATTATCTACTGCACGGTCCTTTTATGAAATTATTAAAAATTAAAACCAGCTTATTGAAAGACATATGCAAAACAATTTTTTTCGTGTAAATATGCAATGGGTAAACTCTTTCTGTGATATACAAGTCAATAATTAAAATTGTTTATAAATAGTCGCTCAAGGAACACATGTATTATCTTCAGCACGGTCCTTTTATGAAATTATTAAAAATTAAAACCAGCTTATTGAAAGACATATGCAAAACAATTTTTTTCATGTAAAGATGCAATGGGTAAACTCTTTCTGTGATATACAAGTCAATAATTAAAATTGTTTATAAATAGTCGCTCAAGGAACACATGTATTATCTACAGCACGGTCCTTTTATGAAATTATTAAAAATTAAAACCAGCTTATTGAAAGACATATGCAAAACAATTTTTTTCATGTAAAGATGCCATGGGTAAACTCTTTCTGTGATATACAAGTCAATAATTAAAATTGTTTATAAATAGTCGCTCAAGGAACACATGTATTATCTACAGCACGGTCCTTTTATGAAATTATTAAAAATTAAAACCAGCTTATTGAAAGACATACGCAAAACAATTTTTTTCATGTAAATATGCAATGGGTAAACTCTTTCTGTGATATACAAGTCAATAATTAAAATTGTTTATAAATAGTCGCTCAAGGAACACATGTATTATCTACAGCACGGTCCTTTTATGAAATTATTAAAAATTAAAACCAGCTTATTGAAAGACATATGCAAAACAATTTTTTTCATGTAAAGATGCCATGGGTAAACTCTTTCTGTGATATACAAGTCAATAATTAAAATTGTTTATAAATAGTCGCTCAAGGAACACATGTATTATCTACAGCACGGTCCTTTTATGAAATTATTAAAAATTAAAACCAGCTTATTGAAAGACATATGCAAAACAATTTTTTTCATGTAAATATGCAATGGGTAAACTCTTTCTGTGATATACAAGTCAATAATTAAAATTGTTTATAAATAGTCGCTCAAGGAACACATGTATTATCTACAGCACGGTCCTTTTATGAAATTATTAAAAATTAAAACCAGCTTATTGAAAGACATATGCAAAACAATTTTTTTCATGTAAATATGCAATGGGTAAACTCTTTCTGTGATATACAAGTCAATAATTAAAATTGTTTATAAATAGTCGCTCAAGGAACACATGTATTATCTACAGCACGGTCCTTTTATGAAATTATTAAAAATTAAAACCAGCTTATTGAAAGACATACGCAAAACAATTTTTTTCATGTAAATATGCAATGGGTAAACTCTTTCTGTGATATACAAGTCAATAATTAAAATTGTTTATAAATAGTCGCTCAAGGAACACATGTATTATCTACAGCACGGTCGTTTTATGAAATTATTAAAAATTAAAACCAGCTTATTGAAAGACATATGCAAAACAATTTTTTTCATGTAAAGATGCCATGGGTAAACTCTTTCTGTGATATACAAGTCAATAATTAAAATTGTTTATAAATAGTCGCTCAAGGAACACATGTATTATCTACAGCACGGTCTTTTTATTAAATTATTAAAAATTAAAACCAGCTTATTGAAAGACATATGCAAAACAATTTTTTTCATGTAAAGATGCCATGGGTAAACTCTTTCTGTGATATACAAGTCAATAATTAAAATTGTTTATAAATAGTCGCTCAAGGAACACATGTATTATCTACTGCACGGTCCTTTTATAAAATTATTAAAAATTAAAACCAGCTTATTGAAAGACATATGCAAAACAATTTTTTTCATGTAAATATGCAATGGGTAAACTCTTTCTGTGATATACAAGTCAATAATTAAAATTGTTTATAAATAGTCGCTCAAGGAACACATGTATTATCTTCAGCACGGTCCTTTTATGAAATTATTAAAAATTAAAACCAGCTTATTGAAAGACATATGCAAAACAATTTTTTTCATGTAAAGATGCAATGGGTAAACTCTTTCTGTGATATACAAGTCAATAATTAAAATTGTTTATAAATAGTCGCTCAAGGAACACATGTATTATCTACAGCACGGTCCTTTTATGAAATTATTAAAAATTAAAACCAGCTTATTGAAAGACATATGCAAAACAATTTTTTTCATGTAAAGATGCCATGGGTAAACTCTTTCTGTGATATACAAGTCAATAATTAAAATTGTTTATAAATAGTCGCTCAAGGAACACATGTATTATCTACAGCACGGTCCTTTTATGAAATTATTAAAAATTAAAACCAGCTTATTGAAAGACATATGCAAAACAATTTTTTTCATGTAAATATGCAATGGGTAAACTCTTTCTGTGATATACAAGTCAATAATTAAAATTGTTTATAAATAGTCGCTCAAGGAACACATGTATTATCTACAGCACGGTCCTTTTATGAAATTATTAAAAATTAAAACCAGCTTATTGAAAGACATATGCAAAACAATTTTTTTCATGTAAAGATGCCATGGGTAAACTCTTTCTGTGATATACAAGTCAATAATTAAAATTGTTTATAAATAGTCGCTCAAGGAACACATGTATTATCTACAGCACGGTCCTTTTATGAAATTATTAAAAATTAAAACCAGCTTATTGAAAGACATATGCAAAACAATTTTTTTCATGTAAATATGCAATGGGTAAACTCTTTCTGTGATATACAAGTCAATAATTAAAATTGTTTATAAATAGTCGCTCAAGGAACACATGTATTATCTACAGCACGGTCCTTTTATGAAATTATTAAAAATTAAAACCAGCTTATTGAAAGACATATGCAAAACAATTTTTTTCATGTAAAGATGCCATGGGTAAACTCTTTCTGTGATATACAAGTCAATAATTAAAATTGTTTATAAATAGTCGCTCAAGGAACACATGTATTATCTACAGCACGGTCTTTTTATTAAATTATTAAAAATTAAAACCAGCTTATTGAAAGACATATGCAAAACAATTTTTTTCATGTAAAGATGCCATGGGTAAACTCTTTCTGTGATATACAAGTCAATAATTAAAATTGTTTATAAATAGTCGCTCAAGGAACACATGTATTATCTACTGCACGGTCCTTTTATAAAATTATTAAAAATTAAAACCAGCTTATTGAAAGACATATGCAAAACAATTTTTTTCATGTAAATATGCAATGGGTAAACTCTTTCTGTGATATACAAGTCAATAATTAAAATTGTTTATAAATAGTCGCTCAAGGAACACATGTATTATCTTCAGCACGGTCCTTTTATGAAATTATTAAAAATTAAAACCAGCTTATTGAAAGACATATGCAAAACAATTTTTTTCATGTAAAGATGCAATGGGTAAACTCTTTCTGTGATATACAAGTCAATAATTAAAATTGTTTATAAATAGTCGCTCAAGGAACACATGTATTATCTACAGCACGGTCCTTTTATGAAATTATTAAAAATTAAAACCAGCTTATTGAAAGACATATGCAAAACAATTTTTTTCATGTAAAGATGCCATGGGTAAACTCTTTCTGTGATATACAAGTCAATAATTAAAATTGTTTATAAATAGTCGCTCAAGGAACACATGTATTATCTACAGCACGGTCCTTTTATGAAATTATTAAAAATTAAAACCAGCTTATTGAAAGACATACGCAAAACAATTTTTTTCATGTAAAGATGCAATGGGTAAACTCTTTCTGTGATATACAAGTCAATAATTAAAATTGTTTATAAATAGTCGCTCAAGGAACACATGTATTATCTACAGCACGGTCCTTTTATGAAATTATTAAAAATTAAAACCAGCTTATTGAAAGACATATGCAAAACAATTTTTTTCATGTAAATATGCAATGGGTAAACTCTTTTTGTGATATACAAGTCAATAATTAAAATTGTTTATAAATAGTCGCTCAAGGAACACATGTATTATCTACAGCACGGTCCTTTTATGAAATTATTAAAAATTAAAACCAGCTTATTGAAAGACATATGCAAAACAATTTTTTTCATGTAAATATGCAATGGGTAAACTCTTTCTGTGATATACAAGTCAATAATTAAAATTGTTTATAAATAGTCGCTCAAGGAACACATGTATTATCTACAGCACGGTCCTTTTATGAAATTATTAAAAATTAAAACCAGCTTATTGAAAGACATATGCAAAACAATTTTTTTCATGTAAAGATGCCATGGGTAAACTCTTTCTGTGATATACAAGTCAATAATTAAAATTGTTTATAAATAGTCGCTCAAGGAACACATGTATTATCTACAGCACGGTCTTTTTATGAAATTATTAAAAATTAAAACCAGCTTATTGAAAGACATATGCAAAACAATTTTTTTCATGTAAAGATGCCATGGGTAAACTCTTTCTGTGATATACAAGTCAATAATTAAAATTGTTTATAAATAGTCGCTCAAGGAACACATGTATTATCTACTGCACGGTCCTTTTATAAAATTATTAAAAATTAAAACCAGCTTATTGAAAGACATATGCAAAACAATTTTTTTCATGTAAATATGCCATGGGTAAACTCTTTCTGTGATATACAAGTCAATAATTAAAATTGTTTATAAATAGTCGCTCAAGGAACACATGTATTATCTACAGCACGGTCCTTTTATGAAATTATTAAAAATTAAAACCAGCTTATTGAAAGACATACGCAAAACAATTTTTTTCATGTAAATATGCAATGGGTAAACTCTTTCTGTGATATACAAGTCAATAATTAAAATTGTTTATAAATAGTCGCTCAAGGAACACATGTATTATCTACAGCACGGTCCTTTTATGAAATTATTAAAAATTAAAACCAGCTTATTGAAAGACATATGCAAAACAATTTTTTTCATGTAAAGATGCCATGGGTAAACTCTTTCTGTGATATACAAGTCAATAATTAAAATTGTTTATAAATAGTCGCTCAAGGAACACATGTATTATCTACAGCACGGTCCTTTTATGAAATTATTAAAAATTAAAACCAGCTTATTGAAAGACATATGCAAAACAATTTTTTTCATGTAAATATGCAATGGGTAAACTCTTTCTGTGATATACAAGTCAATAATTAAAATTGTTTATAAATAGTCGCTCAAGGAACACATGTATTATCTACAGCACGGTCCTTTTATGAAATTATTAAAAATTAAAACCAGCTTATTGAAAGACATATGCAAAACAATTTTTTTCATGTAAATATGCAATGGGTAAACTCTTTCTGTGATATACAAGTCAATAATTAAAATTGTTTATAAATAGTCGCTCAAGGAACACATGTATTATCTACAGCACGGTCCTTTTATGAAATTATTAAAAATTAAAACCAGCTTATTGAAAGACATACGCAAAACAATTTTTTTCATGTAAATATGCAATGGGTAAACTCTTTCTGTGATATACAAGTCAATAATTAAAATTGTTTATAAATAGTCGCTCAAGGAACACATGTATTATCTACAGCACGGTCGTTTTATGAAATTATTAAAAATTAAAACCAGCTTATTGAAAGACATATGCAAAACAATTTTTTTCATGTAAAGATGCCATGGGTAAACTCTTTCTGTGATATACAAGTCAATAATTAAAATTGTTTATAAATAGTCGCTCAAGGAACACATGTATTATCTACAGCACGGTCTTTTTATTAAATTATTAAAAATTAAAACCAGCTTATTGAAAGACATATGCAAAACAATTTTTTTCATGTAAAGATGCCATGGGTAAACTCTTTCTGTGATATACAAGTCAATAATTAAAATTGTTTATAAATAGTCGCTCAAGGAACACATGTATTATCTACTGCACGGTCCTTTTATAAAATTATTAAAAATTAAAACCAGCTTATTGAAAGACATATGCAAAACAATTTTTTTCATGTAAATATGCAATGGGTAAACTCTTTCTGTGATATACAAGTCAATAATTAAAATTGTTTATAAATAGTCGCTCAAGGAACACATGTATTATCTTCAGCACGGTCCTTTTATGAAATTATTAAAAATTAAAACCAGCTTATTGAAAGACATATGCAAAACAATTTTTTTCATGTAAAGATGCAATGGGTAAACTCTTTCTGTGATATACAAGTCAATAATTAAAATTGTTTATAAATAGTCGCTCAAGGAACACATGTATTATCTACAGCACGGTCCTTTTATGAAATTATTAAAAATTAAAACCAGCTTATTGAAAGACATATGCAAAACAATTTTTTTCATGTAAAGATGCCATGGGTAAACTCTTTCTGTGATATACAAGTCAATAATTAAAATTGTTTATAAATAGTCGCTCAAGGAACACATGTATTATCTACAGCACGGTCCTTTTATGAAATTATTAAAAATTAAAACCAGCTTATTGAAAGACATACGCAAAACAATTTTTTTCATGTAAAGATGCAATGGGTAAACTCTTTCTGTGATATACAAGTCAATAATTAAAATTGTTTATAAATAGTCGCTCAAGGAACACATGTATTATCTACAGCACGGTCCTTTTATGAAATTATTAAAAATTAAAACCAGCTTATTGAAAGACATATGCAAAACAATTTTTTTCATGTAAATATGCAATGGGTAAACTCTTTTTGTGATATACAAGTCAATAATTAAAATTGTTTATAAATAGTCGCTCAAGGAACACATGTATTATCTACAGCACGGTCCTTTTATGAAATTATTAAAAATTAAAACCAGCTTATTGAAAGACATATGCAAAACAATTTTTTTCATGTAAATATGCAATGGGTAAACTCTTTCTGTGATATACAAGTCAATAATTAAAATTGTTTATAAATAGTCGCTCAAGGAACACATGTATTATCTACAGCACGGTCCTTTTATGAAATTATTAAAAATTAAAACCAGCTTATTGAAAGACATATGCAAAACAATTTTTTTCATGTAAAGATGCCATGGGTAAACTCTTTCTGTGATATACAAGTCAATAATTAAAATTGTTTATAAATAGTCGCTCAAGGAACACATGTATTATCTACAGCACGGTCTTTTTATGAAATTATTAAAAATTAAAACCAGCTTATTGAAAGACATATGCAAAACAATTTTTTTCATGTAAAGATGCCATGGGTAAACTCTTTCTGTGATATACAAGTCAATAATTAAAATTGTTTATAAATAGTCGCTCAAGGAACACATGTATTATCTACTGCACGGTCCTTTTATAAAATTATTAAAAATTAAAACCAGCTTATTGAAAGACATATGCAAAACAATTTTTTTCATGTAAATATGCAATGGGTAAACTCTTTCTGTGATATACAAGTCAATAATTAAAATTGTTTATGAATAGTCGCTCAAGGAACACATGTATTATCTACAGCACGGTCCTTTTATGAAATTATTAAAAATTAAAACCAGCTTATTGAAAGACATATGCAAAACAATTTTTTTCATGTAAAGATGCAATGGGTAAACTCTTTCTGTGATATACAAGTCAATAATTAAAATTGTTTATAAATAGTCGCTCAAGGAACACATGTATTATCTACAGCACGGTCCTTTTATGAAATTATTAAAAATTAAAACCAGCTTATTGAAAGACATACGCAAAACAATTTTTTTCATGTAAAGATGCAATAGGTAAACTCTTTCTGTGATATACAAGTCAATAATTAAAATTGTTTATAAATAGTCGCTCAAGGAACACATGTATTATCTACAGCAGCGGTCGCCAAACTTTTTGACCTCACGGACCAGTTAATTCATAATTTAAATCCCGCGGACCACTAATAGGATTTTAATGCATCTTAAAACATATCTTAACATGATGAGTAAGTATATTCCACATTTTTCTGCGGACCAGCGAAATTTTCTCGCGGACCACTAGTGGTCCGCGGACCACCACTTTGGCAACCGCTGATCTACAGCACGGTCCTTTTATGAAATTATTAAAAATTAAAACCAGCTTATTGAAAGACATATGCAAAACAATTTTTTTCATGTAAATATGCAATGGGTAAACTCTTTCTGTGATATACAAGTCAATAATTAAAATTGTTTATAAATAGTCGCTCAAGGAACACATGTATTATCTACAGCACGGTCCTTTTATGAAATTATTAAAAATTAAAACCAGCTTATTGAAAGACATATGCAAAACAATTTTTTTCATGTAAAGATGCAATGGGTAAACTCTTTCTGTGATATACAAGTCAATAATTAAAATTGTTTATAAATAGTCGCTCAAGGAACACATGTATTATCTACAGCACGGTCCTTTTATGAAATTATTAAAAATTAAAACCAGCTTATTGAAAGACATATGCAAAACAATTTTTTTCATGTAAATATGCAATGGGTAAACTCTTTCTGTGATATACAAGTCAATAATTAAAATTGTTTATAAATAGTCGCTCAAGGAACACATGTATTATCGTCTTTGTACTTTTTTCGACAAATAAATCGATTTTCTTAAAACTACAGGAAATGGCTTCAAATTTATTATACAGGTTATTTACAGCCCAATTAAGGATTATTAGCCCCTAAATACGATTTTTAATTTTTCGTGAAAAATGAGAAAAGTGCAAAGGCTATAGTCTTTGTACTTTTTTCGACAAATAAATCGATTTTCTTAAAACTACAGGAAATGGCTTTAAATTTATTATGCAGGTTATATATAGCCCAATTAAGGATTATTAGCCCCTAAATACGATTTTTAATTTTTCGTGAAAAATGGGAAAAGTGCAAAGGCTATAGTCTTTGTACTTTTTTCGACAAATAAATCGATTTTCTTAAAACTACAGGAAATGGCTTCAAATTTATTATACAGGTTATTTACAGCCCAATTAAGGATTATTAGCCCCCAAATACGATTTTTAATTTTTCGTGAAAAATGAGAAAAGTGCAAAGGCTATAGTCTTTGTACTTTTTTCGACAAATAAATCGATTTTCTTAAAACTACAGGAAATGGCTTTAAATTTATTATGCAGGTTATATATAGCCCAATTAAGGATTATTAGCCCCTAAATACGATTTTTAATTTTTCGTGAAAAATGGGAAAAGTGCAAAGGCTATATCTTTGTACTTTTTTCGACAAATAAATCGATTTTCTTAAAACTACAGGAAATGGCTTCAAATTTATTATACAGGTTATTTACAGCCCAATTAAGGATTATTAGCCCCTAAATACGATTTTTAATTTTTCGTGAAAAATGGGAAAAGTGCAAAGGCTATAGTCTTTGTACTTTTTTTTGACAAAAAAATCGATTTTCTTAAAACTACAGCGAATGGCTTCAAATTTATTATGCAGGTTATTTATAGCCCAATTAAGGATTATTAGCCCCTAAATACGATTTTTAATTTTTCGTGAAAAATGGGAAAAGTGCAAAGGCTATAGTCTTTGTACTTTTTTCGACAAATAAATCGATTTTCTTAAAACTACAGGAAATGGCTTCAAATTTATTATACAGGTTATTTACAGCCCAATTAAGGATTATTAGCCCCTAAATACGATTTTTAATTTTTCGTGAAAAATGAGAAAAGTGCAAAGGCTATATAGTCTTTGTACTTTTTTCGACAAATAAATCGATTTTCTTAAAACTACAGGAAATGGCTTCAAATTTATTATGCAGCTTATATATAGCCCAATTAAGGATTATTAGCCCCTAAATACGATTTTTAATTTTTCGTGAAAAATGAGAAAAGTGCAAAGGCTATAAGTCTTTGTACTTTTTTCGACAAATAAATCGATTTTCTTAAAACTACAGGAAATGGCTTCAAATTTATTATACAGGTTATTTATAGCCCAATTAAGGATTATTAGCCCCTAAATACAATTTTTAATTTTTCGTGAAAAATGGGAAAAGTGCAAAGGCTATCTACAGCACGGTCGTTTTATGAAATTATTAAAAATTAAAACCAGCTTATTGAAAGACATATGCAAAACAATTTTTTTCATGTAAAGATGCAATGGGTAAACTCTTTCTGTGATATACAAGTCAATAATTAAAATAGTTTATAAATAGTCGCTCAAGGAACACATGTATTATCTACAGCACGGTCCTTTTATGAAATTATTAAAAATTAAAACCAGCTTATTGAAAGACATATGCAAAACAATTTTTTTCATGTAAAGATGCAATGGGTAAACTCTTTCTGTGATATACAAGTCAATAATTAAAATTGTTTATAAATAGTCGCTCAAGGAACACATGTATTATCTACTGCACGGTCCTTTTATAAAATTATTAAAAATTAAAACCAGCTTATTGAAAGACATATGCAAAACAATTTTTTTCATGTAAATATGCAATGGGTAAACTCTTTCTGTGATATACAAGTCAATAATTAAAATTGTTTATAAATAGTCGCTCAAGGAACACATGTATTATCTACTGCACGGTCCTTTTATAAAATTATTAAAAATTAAAACCAGCTTATTGAAAGACATATGCAAAACAATTTTTTTCATGTAAATATGCAATGGGTAAACTCTTTCTGTGATATACAAGTCAATAATTAAAATTGTTTATAAATAGTCGCTCAAGGAACACATGTATTATCTTCAGCACGGTCCTTTTATGAAATTATTAAAAATTAAAACCAGCTTATTGAAAGACATATGCAAAACAATTTTTTTCATGTAAAGATGCAATGGGTAAACTCTTTCTGTGATATACAAGTCAATAATTAAAATTGTTTATAAATAGTCGCTCAAGGAACACATGTATTATCTACAGCACGGTCCTTTTATGAAATTATTAAAAATTAAAACCAGCTTATTGAAAGACATATGCAAAACAATTTTTTTCATGTAAAGATGCCATGGGTAAACTCTTTCTGTGATATACAAGTCAATAATTAAAATTGTTTATAAATAGTCGCTCAAGGAACACATGTATTATCTACAGCACAGTCCTTTTATGAAATTATTAAAAATTAAAACCAGCTTATTGAAAGACATATGCAAAACAATTTTTTTCATGTAAATATGCAATGGGTAAACTCTTTCTGTGATATACAAGTCAATAATTAAAATTGTTTATAAATAGTCGCTCAAGGAACACATGTATTATCTACAGCACGGTCCTTTTATGAAATTATTAAAAATTCAAACCAGCTTATTGAAAGACATATGCAAAACAATTTTTTTCATGTAAAGATGCCATGGGTAAACTCTTTCTGTGATATACAAGTCAATAATTAAAATTGTTTATAAATAGTCGCTCAAGGAACACATGTATTATCTACAGCACGGTCCTTTTATGAAATTATTAAAAATTAAAACCAGCTTATTGAAAGACATATGCAAAACAATTTTTTTCATGTAAATATGCAATGGGTAAACTCTTTCTGTGATATACAAGTCAATAATTAAAATTGTTTATAAATAGTCGCTCAAGGAACACATGTATTGTCTACAGCACGGTCCTTTTATGAAATTATTAAAAATTAAAACCAGCTTATTGAAAGACATACGCAAAACAATTTTTTTCATGTAAATATGCAATGGGTAAACTCTTTCTGTGATATACAAGTCAATAATTAAAATTGTTTATAAATAGTCGCTCAAGGAACACATGTATTATCTACAGCACGGTCGTTTTATGAAATTATTAAAAATTAAAACCAGCTTATTGAAAGACATATGCAAAACAATTTTTTTCATGTAAAGATGCCATGGGTAAACTCTTTCTGTGATATACAAGTCAATAATTAAAATTGTTTATAAATAGTCGCTCAAGGAACACATGTATTATCTACAGCACGGTCTTTTTATGAAATTATTAAAAATTAAAACCAGCTTATTGAAAGACATATGCAAAACAATTTTTTTCATGTAAAGATGCCATGGGTAAACTCTTTCTGTGATATACAAGTCAATAATTAAAATTGTTTATAAATAGTCGCTCAAGGAACACATGTATTATCTACTGCACGGTCCTTTTATAAAATTATTAAAAATTAAAACCAGCTTATTGAAAGACATATGCAAAACAATTTTTTTCATGTAAATATGCAATGGGTAAACTCTTTCTGTGATATACAAGTCAATAATTAAAATTGTTTATGAATAGTCGCTCAAGGAACACATGTATTATCTACAGCACGGTCCTTTTATGAAATTATTAAAAATTAAAACCAGCTTATTGAAAGACATATGCAAAACAATTTTTTTCATGTAAAGATGCAATGGGTAAACTCTTTCTGTGATATACAAGTCAATAATTAAAATTGTTTATAAATAGTCGCTCAAGGAACACATGTATTATCTACAGCACGGTCCTTTTATGAAATTATTAAAAATTAAAACCAGCTTATTGAAAGACATACGCAAAACAATTTTTTTCATGTAAAGATGCAATAGGTAAACTCTTTCTGTGATATACAAGTCAATAATTAAAATTGTTTATAAATAGTCGCTCAAGGAACACATGTATTATCTACAGCAGCGGTCGCCAAACTTTTTGACCTCACGGACCAGTTAATTCATAATTTAAATCCCGCGGACCACTAATAGGATTTTAATGCATCTTAAAACATATCTTAACATGATGAGTAAGTATATTCCACATTTTTCTGCGGACCAGCGAAATTTTCTCGCGGACCACTAGTGGTCCGCGGACCACCACTTTGGCAACCGCTGATCTACAGCACGGTCCTTTTATGAAATTATTAAAAATTAAAACCAGCTTATTGAAAGACATATGCAAAACAATTTTTTTCATGTAAATATGCAATGGGTAAACTCTTTCTGTGATATACAAGTCAATAATTAAAATTGTTTATAAATAGTCGCTCAAGGAACACATGTATTATCTACAGCACGGTCCTTTTATGAAATTATTAAAAATTAAAACCAGCTTATTGAAAGACATATGCAAAACAATTTTTTTCATGTAAAGATGCAATGGGTAAACTCTTTCTGTGATATACAAGTCAATAATTAAAATTGTTTATAAATAGTCGCTCAAGGAACACATGTATTATCTACAGCACGGTCCTTTTATGAAATTATTAAAAATTAAAACCAGCTTATTGAAAGACATATGCAAAACAATTTTTTTCATGTAAATATGCAATGGGTAAACTCTTTCTGTGATATACAAGTCAATAATTAAAATTGTTTATAAATAGTCGCTCAAGGAACACATGTATTATCGTCTTTGTACTTTTTTCGACAAATAAATCGATTTTCTTAAAACTACAGGAAATGGCTTCAAATTTATTATACAGGTTATTTACAGCCCAATTAAGGATTATTAGCCCCTAAATACGATTTTTAATTTTTCGTGAAAAATGAGAAAAGTGCAAAGGCTATAGTCTTTGTACTTTTTTCGACAAATAAATCGATTTTCTTAAAACTACAGGAAATGGCTTTAAATTTATTATGCAGGTTATATATAGCCCAATTAAGGATTATTAGCCCCTAAATACGATTTTTAATTTTTCGTGAAAAATGGGAAAAGTGCAAAGGCTATAGTCTTTGTACTTTTTTCGACAAATAAATCGATTTTCTTAAAACTACAGGAAATGGCTTCAAATTTATTATACAGGTTATTTACAGCCCAATTAAGGATTATTAGCCCCCAAATACGATTTTTAATTTTTCGTGAAAAATGAGAAAAGTGCAAAGGCTATAGTCTTTGTACTTTTTTCGACAAATAAATCGATTTTCTTAAAACTACAGGAAATGGCTTTAAATTTATTATGCAGGTTATATATAGCCCAATTAAGGATTATTAGCCCCTAAATACGATTTTTAATTTTTCGTGAAAAATGGGAAAAGTGCAAAGGCTATATCTTTGTACTTTTTTCGACAAATAAATCGATTTTCTTAAAACTACAGGAAATGGCTTCAAATTTATTATACAGGTTATTTACAGCCCAATTAAGGATTATTAGCCCCTAAATACGATTTTTAATTTTTCGTGAAAAATGGGAAAAGTGCAAAGGCTATAGTCTTTGTACTTTTTTTTGACAAAAAAATCGATTTTCTTAAAACTACAGCGAATGGCTTCAAATTTATTATGCAGGTTATTTATAGCCCAATTAAGGATTATTAGCCCCTAAATACGATTTTTAATTTTTCGTGAAAAATGGGAAAAGTGCAAAGGCTATAGTCTTTGTACTTTTTTCGACAAATAAATCGATTTTCTTAAAACTACAGGAAATGGCTTCAAATTTATTATACAGGTTATTTACAGCCCAATTAAGGATTATTAGCCCCTAAATACGATTTTTAATTTTTCGTGAAAAATGAGAAAAGTGCAAAGGCTATATAGTCTTTGTACTTTTTTCGACAAATAAATCGATTTTCTTAAAACTACAGGAAATGGCTTCAAATTTATTATGCAGCTTATATATAGCCCAATTAAGGATTATTAGCCCCTAAATACGATTTTTAATTTTTCGTGAAAAATGAGAAAAGTGCAAAGGCTATAAGTCTTTGTACTTTTTTCGACAAATAAATCGATTTTCTTAAAACTACAGGAAATGGCTTCAAATTTATTATACAGGTTATTTATAGCCCAATTAAGGATTATTAGCCCCTAAATACAATTTTTAATTTTTCGTGAAAAATGGGAAAAGTGCAAAGGCTATCTACAGCACGGTCGTTTTATGAAATTATTAAAAATTAAAACCAGCTTATTGAAAGACATATGCAAAACAATTTTTTTCATGTAAAGATGCAATGGGTAAACTCTTTCTGTGATATACAAGTCAATAATTAAAATAGTTTATAAATAGTCGCTCAAGGAACACATGTATTATCTACAGCACGGTCCTTTTATGAAATTATTAAAAATTAAAACCAGCTTATTGAAAGACATATGCAAAACAATTTTTTTCATGTAAAGATGCAATGGGTAAACTCTTTCTGTGATATACAAGTCAATAATTAAAATTGTTTATAAATAGTCGCTCAAGGAACACATGTATTATCTACTGCACGGTCCTTTTATAAAATTATTAAAAATTAAAACCAGCTTATTGAAAGACATATGCAAAACAATTTTTTTCATGTAAATATGCAATGGGTAAACTCTTTCTGTGATATACAAGTCAATAATTAAAATTGTTTATAAATAGTCGCTCAAGGAACACATGTATTATCTACTGCACGGTCCTTTTATAAAATTATTAAAAATTAAAACCAGCTTATTGAAAGACATATGCAAAACAATTTTTTTCATGTAAATATGCAATGGGTAAACTCTTTCTGTGATATACAAGTCAATAATTAAAATTGTTTATAAATAGTCGCTCAAGGAACACATGTATTATCTTCAGCACGGTCCTTTTATGAAATTATTAAAAATTAAAACCAGCTTATTGAAAGACATATGCAAAACAATTTTTTTCATGTAAAGATGCAATGGGTAAACTCTTTCTGTGATATACAAGTCAATAATTAAAATTGTTTATAAATAGTCGCTCAAGGAACACATGTATTATCTACAGCACGGTCCTTTTATGAAATTATTAAAAATTAAAACCAGCTTATTGAAAGACATATGCAAAACAATTTTTTTCATGTAAAGATGCCATGGGTAAACTCTTTCTGTGATATACAAGTCAATAATTAAAATTGTTTATAAATAGTCGCTCAAGGAACACATGTATTATCTACAGCACAGTCCTTTTATGAAATTATTAAAAATTAAAACCAGCTTATTGAAAGACATATGCAAAACAATTTTTTTCATGTAAATATGCAATGGGTAAACTCTTTCTGTGATATACAAGTCAATAATTAAAATTGTTTATAAATAGTCGCTCAAGGAACACATGTATTATCTACAGCACGGTCCTTTTATGAAATTATTAAAAATTCAAACCAGCTTATTGAAAGACATATGCAAAACAATTTTTTTCATGTAAAGATGCCATGGGTAAACTCTTTCTGTGATATACAAGTCAATAATTAAAATTGTTTATAAATAGTCGCTCAAGGAACACATGTATTATCTACAGCACGGTCCTTTTATGAAATTATTAAAAATTAAAACCAGCTTATTGAAAGACATATGCAAAACAATTTTTTTCATGTAAATATGCAATGGGTAAACTCTTTCTGTGATATACAAGTCAATAATTAAAATTGTTTATAAATAGTCGCTCAAGGAACACATGTATTGTCTACAGCACGGTCCTTTTATGAAATTATTAAAAATTAAAACCAGCTTATTGAAAGACATACGCAAAACAATTTTTTTCATGTAAATATGCAATGGGTAAACTCTTTCTGTGATATACAAGTCAATAATTAAAATTGTTTATAAATAGTCGCTCAAGGAACACATGTATTATCTACAGCACGGTCGTTTTATGAAATTATTAAAAATTAAAACCAGCTTATTGAAAGACATATGCAAAACAATTTTTTTCATGTAAAGATGCCATGGGTAAACTCTTTCTGTGATATACAAGTCAATAATTAAAATTGTTTATAAATAGTCGCTCAAGGAACACATGTATTATCTACAGCACGGTCTTTTTATGAAATTATTAAAAATTAAAACCAGCTTATTGAAAGACATATGCAAAACAATTTTTTTCATGTAAAGATGCCATGGGTAAACTCTTTCTGTGATATACAAGTCAATAATTAAAATTGTTTATAAATAGTCGCTCAAGGAACACATGTATTATCTACTGCACGGTCCTTTTATAAAATTATTAAAAATTAAAACCAGCTTATTGAAAGACATATGCAAAACAATTTTTTTCATGTAAATATGCAATGGGTAAACTCTTTCTGTGATATACAAGTCAATAATTAAAATTGTTTATAAATAGTCGCTCAAGGAACACATGTATTATCTTCAGCACGGTCCTTTTATGAAATTATTAAAAATTAAAACCAGCTTATTGAAAGACATATGCAAAACAATTTTTTTCATGTAAAGATGCCATGGGTAAACTCTTTCTGTGATATACAAGTCAATAATTAAAATTGTTTATAAATAGTCGCTCAAGGAACACATGTATTATCTACAGCACAGTCCTTTTATGAAATTATTAAAAATTAAAACCAGCTTATTGAAAGACATATGCAAAACAATTTTTTTCATGTAAATATGCAATGGGTAAACTCTTTCTGTGATATACAAGTCAATAATTAAAATTGTTTATAAATAGTCGCTCAAGGAACACATGTATTATCTACAGCACGGTCCTTTTATGAAATTATTAAAAATTCAAACCAGCTTATTGAAAGACATATGCAAAACAATTTTTTTCATGTAAAGATGCCATGGGTAAACTCTTTCTGTGATATACAAGTCAATAATTAAAATTGTTTATAAATAGTCGCTCAAGGAACACATGTATTATCTACAGCACGGTCCTTTTATGAAATTATTAAAAATTAAAACCAGCTTATTGAAAGACATATGCAAAACAATTTTTTTCATGTAAATATGCAATGGGTAAACTCTTTCTGTGATATACAAGTCAATAATTAAAATTGTTTATAAATAGTCGCTCAAGGAACACATGTATTATCTACAGCACGGTCCTTTTATGAAATTATTAAAAATTAAAACCAGCTTATTGAAAGACATACGCAAAACAATTTTTTTCATGTAAATATGCAATGGGTAAACTCTTTCTGTGATATACAAGTCAATAATTAAAATTGTTTATAAATAGTCGCTCAAGGAACACATGTATTATCTACAGCACGGTCGTTTTATGAAATTATTAAAAATTAAAACCAGCTTATTGAAAGACATATGCAAAACAATTTTTTTCATGTAAAGATGCCATGGGTAAACTCTTTCTGTGATATACAAGTCAATAATTAAAATTGTTTATAAATAGTCGCTCAAGGAACACATGTATTATCTACAGCACGGTCCTTTTATGAAATTATTAAAAATTAAAACCAGCTTATTGAAAGACATACGCAAAACAATTTTTTTCATGTAAATATGCAATGGGTAAACTCTTTCGGTGATATACAAGTCAATAATTAAAATTGTTTATAAATAGTCGCTCAAGGAACACATGTATTATCTACAGCACGGTCGTTTTATGAAATTATTAAAAATTAAAACCAGCTTATTGAAAGACATATGCAAAACAATTTTTTTCATGTAAAGATGCCATGGGTAAACTCTTTCTGTGATATACAAGTCAATAATTAAAATTGTTTATAAATAGTCGCTCAAGGAACACATGTATTATCTACTGCACGGTCCTTTTATAAAATTATTAAAAATTAAAACCAGCTTATTGAAAGACATATGCAAAACAATTTTTTTCATGTAAATATGCAATGGGTAAACTCTTTCTGTGATATACAAGTCAATAATTAAAATTGTTTATAAATAGTCGCTCAAGGAACACATGTATTATCTTCAGCACGGTCCTTTTATGAAATTATTAAAAATTAAAACCAGCTTATTGAAAGACATATGCAAAACAATTTTTTTCATGTAAAGATGCAATGGGTAAACTCTTTCTGTGATATACAAGTCAATAATTAAAATTGTTTATAAATAGTCGCTCAAGGAACACATGTATTATCTACAGCACGGTCCTTTTATGAAATTATTAAAAATTAAAACCAGCTTATTGAAAGACATATGCAAAACAATTTTTTTCATGTAAAGATGCCATGGGTAAACTCTTTCTGTGATATACAAGTCAATAATTAAAATTGTTTATAAATAGTCGCTCAAGGAACACATGTATTATCTACAGCACGGTCCTTTTATGAAATTATTAAAAATTAAAACCAGCTTATTGAAAGACATACGCAAAACAATTTTTTTCATGTAAATATGCAATGGGTAAACTCTTTCTGTGATATACAAGTCAATAATTAAAATTGTTTATAAATAGTCGCTCAAGGAACACATGTATTATCTACAGCACGGTCCTTTTATGAAATTATTAAAAATTAAAACCAGCTTATTGAAAGACATATGCAAAACAAATTTTTTCATGTAAAGATGCCATGGGTAAACTCTTTCTGTGATATACAAGTCAATAATTAAAATTGTTTATAAATAGTCGCTCAAGGAACACATGTATTATCTACAGCACGGTCCTTTTATGAAATTATTAAAAATTAAAACCAGCTTATTGAAAGACATATGCAAAACAATTTTTTTCATGTAAATATGCAATGGGTAAACTCTTTCTGTGATATACAAGTCAATAATTAAAATTGTTTATAAATAGTCGCTCAAGGAACACATGTATTATCTACAGCACGGTCCTTTTATGAAATTATTAAAAATTAAAACCAGCTTATTGAAAGACATATGCAAAACAATTTTTTTCATGTAAATATGCAATGGGTAAACTCTTTCTGTGATATACAAGTCAATAATTAAAATTGTTTATAAATAGTCGCTCAAGGAACACATGTATTATCTACAGCACGGTCCTTTTATGAAATTATTAAAAATTAAAACCAGCTTATTGAAAGACATACGCAAAACAATTTTTTTCATGTAAATATGCAATGGGTAAACTCTTTCTGTGATATACAAGTCAATAATTAAAATTGTTTATAAATAGTCGCTCAAGGAACACATGTATTATCTACAGCACGGTCGTTTTATGAAATTATTAAAAATTAAAACCAGCTTATTGAAAGACATATGCAAAACAATTTTTTTCATGTAAAGATGCCATGGGTAAACTCTTTCTGTGATATACAAGTCAATAATTAAAATTGTTTATAAATAGTCGCTCAAGGAACACATGTATTATCTACTGCACGGTCCTTTTATAAAATTATTAAAAATTAAAACCAGCTTATTGAAAGACATATGCAAAACAATTTTTTTCATGTAAATATGCAATGGGTAAACTCTTTCTGTGATATACAAGTCAATAATTAAAATTGTTTATAAATAGTCGCTCAAGGAACACATGTATTATCTACTGCACGGTCCTTTTATAAAATTATTAAAAATTAAAACCAGCTTATTGAAAGACATATGCAAAACAATTTTTTTCATGTAAAGATGCCATGGGTAAACTCTTTCTGTGATATACAAGTCAATAATTAAAATTGTTTATAAATAGTCGCTCAAGGAACACATGTATTATCTACAGCACGGTCTTTTTATGAAATTATTAAAAATTAAAACCAGCTTATTGAAAGACATATGCAAAACAATTTTTTTCATGTAAAGATGCCATGGGTAAACTCTTTCTGTGATATACAAGTCAATAATTAAAATTGTTTATAAATAGTCGCTCAAGGAACACATGTATTATCTACTGCACGGTCCTTTTATAAAATTATTAAAAATTAAAACCAGCTTATTGAAAGACATATGCAAAACAATTTTTTTCATGTAAAGATGCCATGGGTAAACTCTTTCTGTGATATACAAGTCAATAATTAAAATTGTTTATAAATAGTCGCTCAAGGAACACATGTATTATCTACAGCACGGTCTTTTTATGAAATTATTAAAAATTAAAACCAGCTTATTGAAAGACATATGCAAAACAATTTTTTTCATGTAAAGATGCCATGGGTAAACTCTTTCTGTGATATACAAGTCAATAATTAAAATTGTTTATAAATAGTCGCTCAAGGAACACATGTATTATCTACTGCACGGTCCTTTTATAAAATTATTAAAAATTAAAACCAGCTTATTGAAAGACATATGCAAAACAATTTTTTTCATGTAAATATGCAATGGGTAAACTCTTTCTGTGATATACAAGTCAATAATTAAAATTGTTTATAAATAGTCGCTCAAGGAACACATGTATTATCTTCAGCACGGTCCTTTTATGAAATTATTAAAAATTAAAACCAGCTTATTGAAAGACATATGCAAAACAATTTTTTTCATGTAAAGATGCAATGGGTAAACTCTTTCTGTGATATACAAGTCAATAATTAAAATTGTTTATAAATAGTCGCTCAAGGAACACATGTATTATCTACAGCACGGTCCTTTTATGAAATTATTAAAAATTAAAACCAGCTTATTGAAAGACATATGCAAAACAATTTTTTTCATGTAAAGATGCCATGGGTAAACTCTTTCTGTGATATACAAGTCAATAATTAAAATTGTTTATAAATAGTCGCTCAAGGAACACATGTATTATCTACAGCACGGTCCTTTTATGAAATTATTAAAAATTAAAACCAGCTTATTGAAAGACATACGCAAAACAATTTTTTTCATGTAAAGATGCAATGGGTAAACTCTTTCTGTGATATACAAGTCAATAATTAAAATTGTTTATAAATAGTCGCTCAAGGAACACATGTATTATCTACAGCACGGTCCTTTTATGAAATTATTAAAAATTAAAACCAGCTTATTGAAAGACATATGCAAAACAATTTTTTTCATGTAAATATGCAATGGGTAAACTCTTTTTGTGATATACAAGTCAATAATTAAAATTGTTTATAAATAGTCGCTCAAGGAACACATGTATTATCTACAGCACGGTCCTTTTATGAAATTATTAAAAATTAAAACCAGCTTATTGAAAGACATATGCAAAACAATTTTTTTCATGTAAATATGCAATGGGTAAACTCTTTCTGTGATATACAAGTCAATAATTAAAATTGTTTATAAATAGTCGCTCAAGGAACACATGTATTATCTACAGCACGGTCCTTTTATGAAATTATTAAAAATTAAAACCAGCTTATTGAAAGACATATGCAAAACAATTTTTTTCATGTAAAGATGCCATGGGTAAACTCTTTCTGTGATATACAAGTCAATAATTAAAATTGTTTATAAATAGTCGCTCAAGGAACACATGTATTATCTACAGCACGGTCTTTTTATGAAATTATTAAAAATTAAAACCAGCTTATTGAAAGACATATGCAAAACAATTTTTTTCATGTAAAGATGCCATGGGTAAACTCTTTCTGTGATATACAAGTCAATAATTAAAATTGTTTATAAATAGTCGCTCAAGGAACACATGTATTATCTACTGCACGGTCCTTTTATAAAATTATTAAAAATTAAAACCAGCTTATTGAAAGACATATGCAAAACAATTTTTTTCATGTAAATATGCAATGGGTAAACTCTTTCTGTGATATACAAGTCAATAATTAAAATTGTTTATAAATAGTCGCTCAAGGAACACATGTATTATCTACAGCACGGTCCTTTTATGAAATTATTAAAAATTAAAACCAGCTTATTGAAAGACATATGCAAAACAATTTTTTTCATGTAAAGATGCAATGGGTAAACTCTTTCTGTGATATACAAGTCAATAATTAAAATTGTTTATAAATAGTCGCTCAAGGAACACATGTATTATCTACAGCACGGTCCTTTTATGAAATTATTAAAAATTAAAACCAGCTTATTGAAAGACATATGCAAAACAATTTTTTTCATGTAAAGATGCCATGGGTAAACTCTTTCTGTGATATACAAGTCAATAATTAAAATTGTTTATAAATAGTCGCTCAAGGAACACATGTATTATCTACAGCACGGTCCTTTTATGAAATTATTAAAAATTAAAACCAGCTTATTGAAAGACATATGCAAAACAATTTTTTTCATGTAAATATGCAATGGGTAAACTCTTTCTGTGATATACAAGTCAATAATTAAAATTGTTTATAAATAGTCGCTCAAGGAACACATGTATTATCTACAGCACGGTCCTTTTATGAAATTATTAAAAATTAAAACCAGCTTATTGAAAGACATATGCAAAACAATTTTTTTCATGTAAATATGCAATGGGTAAACTCTTTCTGTGATATACAAGTCAATAATTAAAATTGTTTATAAATAGTCGCTCAAGGAACACATGTATTATCTACAGCACGGTCCTTTTATGAAATTATTAAAAATTAAAACCAGCTTATTGAAAGACATATGCAAAACAATTTTTTTCATGTAAATATGCAATGGGTAAACTCTTTCTGTGATATACAAGTCAATAATTAAAATTGTTTATAAATAGTCGCTCAAGGAACACATGTATTATCGTCTTTGTACTTTTTTCGACAAATAAATCGATTTTCTTAAAACTACAGGAAATGGCTTCAAATTTATTATACAGGTTATTTACAGCCCAATTAAGGATTATTAGCCCCTAAATACGATTTTTAATTTTTCGTGAAAAATGAGAAAAGTGCAAAGGCTATATCTTTGTACTTTTTTCGACAAATAAATCGATTTTCTTAAAACTACAGGAAATGGCTTTAAATTTATTATGCAGGTTATATATAGCCCAATTAAGGATTATTAGCCCCTAAATGCGATTTTTAATTTTTCGTGAAAAATGGGAAAAGTGCAAAGGCTATAGTCTTTGTACTTTTTTCGACAAATAAATCGATTTTCTTAAAACTACAGGAAATGGCTTCAAATTTATTATACAGGTTATTTACAGCCCAATTAAGGATTATTAGCCCCCAAATACGATTTTTAATTTTTCGTGAAAAATGAGAAAAGTGCAAAGGCTATAGTCTTTGTACTTTTTTCGACAAATAAATCGATTTTCTTAAAACTACAGGAAATGGCTTTAAATTTATTATGCAGGTTATATATAGCCCAATTAAGGATTATTAGCCCCTAAATACGATTTTTAATTTTTCGTGAAAAATGGGAAAAGTGCAAAGGCTATATCTTTGTACTTTTTTCGACAAATAAATCGATTTTCTTAAAACTACAGGAAATGGCTTCAAATTTATTATACAGGTTATTTACAGCCCAATTAAGGATTATTAGCCCCTAAATACGATTTTTAATTTTTCGTGAAAAATGGGAAAAGTGCAAAGGCTAGTCTTTGTACTTTTTTTTGACAAAAAAATCGATTTTCTTAAAACTACAGCGAATGGCTTCAAATTTATTATGCAGGTTATTTATAGCCCAATTAAGGATTATTAGCCCCTAAATACGATTTTTAATTTTTCGTGAAAAATGGGAAAAGTGCAAAGGCTATAGTCTTTGTACTTTTTTCGACAAATAAATCGATTTTCTTAAAACTACAGGAAATGGCTTCAAATTTATTATACAGGTTATTTACAGCCCAATTAAGGATTATTAGCCCCTAAATACGATTTTTAATTTTTCGTGAAAAATGAGAAAAGTGCAAAGGCTATATAGTCTTTGTACTTTTTTCGACAAATAAATCGATTTTCTTAAAACTACAGGAAATGGCTTCAAATTTATTATGCAGCTTATATATAGCCCAATTAAGGATTATTAGCCCCTAAATACGATTTTTAATTTTTCGTGAAAAATGAGAAAAGTGCAAAGGCTATAAGTCTTTGTACTTTTTTCGACAAATAAATCGATTTTCTTAAAACTACAGGAAATGGCTTCAAATTTATTATACAGGTTATTTATAGCCCAATTAAGGATTATTAGCCCCTAAATACAATTTTTAATTTTTCGTGAAAAATGGGAAAAGTGCAAAGGCTATCTACAGCACGGTCGTTTTATGAAATTATTAAAAATTAAAACCAGCTTATTGAAAGACATATGCAAAACAATTTTTTTCATGTAAAGATGCAATGGGTAAACTCTTTCTGTGATATACAAGTCAATAATTAAAATAGTTTATAAATAGTCGCTCAAGGAACACATGTATTATCTACAGCACGGTCCTTTTATGAAATTATTAAAAATTAAAACCAGCTTATTGAAAGACATATGCAAAACAATTTTTTTCATGTAAAGATGCAATGGGTAAACTCTTTCTGTGATATACAAGTCAATAATTAAAATTGTTTATAAATAGTCGCTCAAGGAACACATGTATTATCTACTGCACGGTCCTTTTATAAAATTATTAAAAATTAAAACCAGCTTATTGAAAGACATATGCAAAACAATTTTTTTCATGTAAATATGCAATGGGTAAACTCTTTCTGTGATATACAAGTCAATAATTAAAATTGTTTATAAATAGTCGCTCAAGGAACACATGTATTATCTACTGCACGGTCCTTTTATAAAATTATTAAAAATTAAAACCAGCTTATTGAAAGACATATGCAAAACAATTTTTTTCATGTAAATATGCAATGGGTAAACTCTTTCTGTGATATACAAGTCAATAATTAAAATTGTTTATAAATAGTCGCTCAAGGAACACATGTATTATCTTCAGCACGGTCCTTTTATGAAATTATTAAAAATTAAAACCAGCTTATTGAAAGACATATGCAAAACAATTTTTTTCATGTAAAGATGCAATGGGTAAACTCTTTCTGTGATATACAAGTCAATAATTAAAATTGTTTATAAATAGTCGCTCAAGGAACACATGTATTATCTACAGCACGGTCCTTTTATGAAATTATTAAAAATTAAAACCAGCTTATTGAAAGACATATGCAAAACAATTTTTTTCATGTAAAGATGCCATGGGTAAACTCTTTCTGTGATATACAAGTCAATAATTAAAATTGTTTATAAATAGTCGCTCAAGGAACACATGTATTATCTACAGCACGGTCCTTTTATGAAATTATTAAAAATTAAAACCAGCTTATTGAAAGACATACGCAAAACAATTTTTTTCATGTAAAGATGCAATGGGTAAACTCTTTCTGTGATATACAAGTCAATAATTAAAATTGTTTATAAATAGTCGCTCAAGGAACACATGTATTATCTACAGCACGGTCCTTTTATGAAATTATTAAAAATTAAAACCAGCTTATTGAAAGACATATGCAAAACAATTTTTTTCATGTAAATATGCAATGGGTAAACTCTTTTTGTGATATACAAGTCAATAATTAAAATTGTTTATAAATAGTCGCTCAAGGAACACATGTATTATCTACAGCACGGTCCTTTTATGAAATTATTAAAAATTAAAACCAGCTTATTGAAAGACATATGCAAAACAATTTTTTTCATGTAAATATGCAATGGGTAAACTCTTTCTGTGATATACAAGTCAATAATTAAAATTGTTTATAAATAGTTGCTCAAGGAACACATGTATTATCTACAGCACGGTCCTTTTATGAAATTATTAAAAATTAAAACCAGCTTATTGAAAGACATATGCAAAACAATTTTTTTCATGTAAAGATGCCATGGGTAAACTCTTTCTGTGATATACAAGTCAATAATTAAAATTGTTTATAAATAGTCGCTCAAGGAACACATGTATTATCTACTGCACGGTCCTTTTATAAAATTATTAAAAATTAAAACCAGCTTATTGAAAGACATATGCAAAACAATTTTTTTCATGTAAATATGCAATGGGTAAACTCTTTCTGTGATATACAAGTCAATAATTAAAATTGTTTATAAATAGTCGCTCAAGGAACACATGTATTATCGTCAGCACGGTCCTTTTATGAAATTATTAAAAATTAAAACCAGCTTATTGAAAGACATATGCAAAACAATTTTTTTCATGTAAAGATGCAATGGGTAAACTCTTTCTGTGATATACAAGTCAATAATTAAAATTGTTTATAAATAGTCGCTCAAGGAACACATGTATTACTACAGCACGGTCCTTTTATGAAATTATTAAAAATTAAAACCAGCTTATTGAAAGACATATGCAAAACAATTTTTTTCATGTAGAGATGCCATGGGTAAACTCTTTCTGTGATATACAAGTCAATAATTAAAATTGTTTATAAATAGTCGCTCAAGGAACACATGTATTATCTACAGCACGGTCCTTTTATGAAATTATTAAAAATTAAAACCAGCTTATTGAAAGACATATGCAAAACAATTTTTTTCATGTAAATATGCAATGGGTAAACTCTTTCTGTGATATACAAGTCAATAATTAAAATTGTTTATAAATAGTTGCTCAAGGAACACATGTATTATCTACAGCACGGTCCTTTTATGAAATTATTAAAAATTAAAACCAGCTTATTGAAAGACATATGCAAAACAATTTTTTTCATGTAAAGATGCCATGGGTAAACTCTTTCTGTGATATACAAGTCAATAATTAAAATTGTTTATAAATAGTCGCTCAAGGAACACATGTATTATCTTCAGCACGGTCCTTTTATGAAATTATTAAAAATTAAAACCAGCTTATTGAAAGACATATGCAAAACAATTTTTTTCATGTAAATATGCAATGGGTAAACTCTTTCTGTGATATACAAGTCAATAATTAAAATTGTTTATAAATAGTCGCTCAAGGAACACATGTATTATCGTCTTTGTACTTTTTTCGACAAATAAATCGATTTTCTTAAAACTACAGGAAATGGCTTCAAATTTATTATACAGGTTATTTACAGCCCAATTAAGGATTATTAGCCCCCAAATACGATTTTTAATTTTTCGTGAAAAATGAGAAAAGTGCAAAGGCTATAGTCTTTGTACTTTTTTCGACAAATAAATCGATTTTCTTAAAACTACAGGAAATGGCTTCAAATTTATTATACAGGTTATTTACAGCCCAATTAAGGATTATTAGCCCCTAAATACGATTTTTAATTTTTCGTGAAAAATGAGAAAAGTGCAAAGGCTATAGTCTTTGTACTTTTTTCGACAAATAAATCGATTTTCTTAAAACTACAGGAAATGGCTTTAAATTTATTATGCAGGTTATATATAGCCCAATTAAGGATTATTAGCCCCTAAATACGATTTTTAATTTTTCGTGAAAAATGGGAAAAGTGCAAAGGCTATAGTCTTTGTACTTTTTTCGACAAATAAATCGATTTTCTTAAAACTACAGGAAATGGCTTCAAATTTATTATACAGGTTATTTACAGCCCAATTAAGGATTATTAGCCCCCAAATACGATTTTTAATTTTTCGTGAAAAATGGGAAAAGTGCAAAGGCTATAGTCTTTGTACTTTTTTCGACAAATAAATCGATTTTCTTAAAACTACAGGAAATGGCTTCAAATTTATTATACAGGTTATTTACAGCCCAATTAAGGATTATTAGCCCCTAAATACGATTTTTAATTTTTCGTGAAAAATGAGAAAAGTGCAAAGGCTATATATAGTCTTTGTACTTTTTTCGACAAATAAATCGATTTTCTTAAAACTACAGGAAATGGCTTCAAATATATTATGCAGCTTATATATAGCCCAATTAAGGATTATTAGCCCCTAAATACGATTTTTAATTTTTCGTGAAAAATGAGAAAAGTGCAAAGGCTATAAGTCTTTGTACTTTTTTCGACAAATAAATCGATTTTCTTAAAACTACAGGAAATGGCTTCAAATTTATTATACAGGTTATTTATAGCCCAATTAAGGATTATTAGCCCCTAAATACAATTTTTAATTTTTCGTGAAAAATGGGAAAAGTGCAAAGGCTATCTACAGCACGGTCGTTTTATGAAATTATTAAAAATTAAAACCAGCTTATTGAAAGACATATGCAAAACAATTTTTTTCATGTAAAGATGCAATGGGTAAACTCTTTCTGTGATATACAAGTCAATAATTAAAATTGTTTATAAATAGTCGCTCAAGGAACACATGTATTATCTACAGCACGGTCCTTTTATGAAATTATTAAAAATTAAAACCAGCTTATTGAAAGACATATGCAAAACAATTTTTTTCATGTAAAGATGCAATGGGTAAACTCTTTCTGTGATATACAAGTCAATAATTAAAATTGTTTATAAATAGTCGCTCAAGGAACACATGTATTATCTACTGCACGGTCCTTTTATAAAATTATTAAAAATTAAAACCAGCTTATTGAAAGACATATGCAAAACAATTTTTTTCATGTAAATATGCAATGGGTAAACTCTTTCTGTGATATACAAGTCAATAATTAAAATTGTTTATAAATAGTCGCTCAAGGAACACATGTATTATCTACAGCACGGTCCTTTTATGAAATTATTAAAAATTAAAACCAGCTTATTGAAAGACATATGCAAAACAATTTTTTTCATGTAAATATGCAATGGGTAAACTCTTTCTGTGATATACAAGTCAATAATTAAAATTGTTTATAAATAGTCGCTCAAGGAACACATGTATTATCTACAGCACGGTCCTTTTATGAAATTATTAAAAATTAAAACCAGCTTATTGAAAGACATATGCAAAACAATTTTTTTCATGTAAAGATGCAATGGGTAAACTCTTTCTGTGATATACAAGTCAATAATTAAAATTGTTTATAAATAGTCGCTCAAGGAACACATGTATTATCTACAGCACGGTCGTTTTATGAAATTATTAAAAATTAAAACCAGCTTATTCAAAGACATATGCAAAACAATTTTTTTCATGTAAAGATGCCATGGGTAAACTCTTTCTGTGATATACAAGTCAATAATTAAAATTGTTTATAAATAGTCGCTCAAGGAACACATGTATTATCTACAGCACGGTCCTTTTATGAAATTATTAAAAATTAAAACCAGCTTATTGAAAGACATATGCAAAACAATTTTTTTCATGTAAATATGCAATGGGTAAACTCTTTCTGTGATATACAAGTCAATAATTAAAATTGTTTATAAATAGTCGCTCAAGGAACACATGTATTATCTACAGCACGGTCCTTTTATGAAATTATTAAAAATTAAAACCAGCTTATTGAAAGACATATGCAAAACAATTTTTTTCATGTAAAGATGCAATGGGTAAACTCTTTCTGTGATATACAAGTCAATAATTAAAATTGTTTATAAATAGTCGCTCAAGGAACACATGTATTATCTACAGCACGGTCGTTTTATGAAATTATTAAAAATTAAAACCAGCTTATTGAAAGACATATGCAAAACAATTTTTTTCATGTAAAGATGCCATGGGTAAACTCTTTCTGTGATATACAAGTCAATAATTAAAATTGTTTATAAATAGTCGCTCAAGGAACACATGTATTATCTACAGCACGGTCTTTTTATGAAATTATTAAAAATTAAAACCAGCTTATTGAAAGACATATGCAAAACAATTTTTTTCATGTAAAGATGCCATGGGTAAACTCTTTCTGTGATATACAAGTCAATAATTAAAATTGTTTATAAATAGTCGCTCAAGGAACACATGTATTATCTACTGCACGGTCCTTTTATAAAATTATTAAAAATTAAAACCAGCTTATTGAAAGACATATGCAAAACAATTTTTTTCATGTAAATATGCAATGGGTAAACTCTTTCTGTGATATACAAGTCAATAATTAAAATTGTTTATAAATAGTCGCTCAAGGAACACATGTATTATCTTCAGCACGGTCCTTTTATGAAATTATTAAAAATTAAAACCAGCTTATTGAAAGACATATGCAAAACAATTTTTTTCATGTAAAGATGCAATGGGTAAACTCTTTCTGTGATATACAAGTCAATAATTAAAATTGTTTATAAATAGTCGCTCAAGGAACACATGTATTATCTACAGCACGGTCCTTTTATGAAATTATTAAAAATTAAAACCAGCTTATTGAAAGACATATGCAAAACAATTTTTTTCATGTAAAGATGCCATGGGTAAACTCTTTCTGTGATATACAAGTCAATAATTAAAATTGTTTATAAATAGTCGCTCAAGGAACACATGTATTATCTACAGCACGGTCCTTTTATGAAATTATTAAAAATTAAAACCAGCTTATTGAAAGACATACGCAAAACAATTTTTTTCATGTAAAGATGCAATGGGTAAACTCTTTCTGTGATATACAAGTCAATAATTAAAATTGTTTATAAATAGTCGCTCAAGGAACACATGTATTATCTACAGCACGGTCCTTTTATGAAATTATTAAAAATTAAAACCAGCTTATTGAAAGACATATGCAAAACAATTTTTTTCATGTAAAGATGCCATGGGTAAACTCTTTCTGTGATATACAAGTCAATAATTAAAATTGTTTATAAATAGTCGCTCAAGGAACACATGTATTATCTACAGCACGGTCCTTTTATGAAATTATTAAAAATTAAAACCAGCTTATTGAAAGACATACGCAAAACAATTTTTTTCATGTAAAGATGCAATGGGTAAACTCTTTCTGTGATATACAAGTCAATAATTAAAATTGTTTATAAATAGTCGCTCAAGGAACACATGTATTATCTACAGCACGGTCCTTTTATGAAATTATTAAAAATTAAAACCAGCTTATTGAAAGACATATGCAAAACAATTTTTTTCATGTAAAGATGCCATGGGTAAACTCTTTCTGTGATATACAAGTCAATAATTAAAATTGTTTATAAATAGTCGCTCAAGGAACACATGTATTATCTACAGCACGGTCCTTTTATGAAATTATTAAAAATTAAAACCAGCTTATTGAAAGACATATGCAAAACAATTTTTTTCATGTAAATATGCAATGGGTAAACTCTTTCTGTGATATACAAGTCAATAATTAAAATTGTTTATAAATAGTCGCTCAAGGAACACATGTATTATCTACAGCACGGTCCTTTTATGAAATTATTAAAAATTAAAACCAGCTTATTGAAAGACATATGCAAAACAATTTTTTTCATGTAAATATGCAATGGGTAAACTCTTTCTGTGATATACAAGTCAATAATTAAAATTGTTTATAAATAGTCGCTCAAGGAACACATGTATTATCTTCAGCACGGTCCTTTTATGAAATTATTAAAAATTAAAACCAGCTTATTGAAAGACATATGCAAAACAATTTTTTTCATGTAAAGATGCAATGGGTAAACTCTTTCTGTGATATACAAGTCAATAATTAAAATTGTTTATAAATAGTCGCTCAAGGAACACATGTATTATCTACAGCACGGTCCTTTTATGAAATTATTAAAAATTAAAACCAGCTTATTGAAAGACATATGCAAAACAATTTTTTTCATGTAAAGATGCCATGGGTAAACTCTTTCTGTGATATACAAGTCAATAATTAAAATTGTTTATAAATAGTCGCTCAAGGAACACATGTATTATCTACTGCACGGTCTTTTTATGAAATTATTAAAAATTAAAACCAGCTTATTGAAAGACATATGCAAAACAATTTTTTTCATGTAAAGATGCCATGGGTAAACTCTTTCTGTGATATACAAGTCAATAATTAAAATTGTTTATAAATAGTCGCTCAAGGAACACATGTATTATCTACTGCACGGTCCTTTTATAAAATTATTAAAAATTAAAACCAGCTTATTGAAAGACATATGCAAAACAATTTTTTTCATGTAAATATGCAATGGGTAAACTCTTTCTGTGATATACAAGTCAATAATTAAAATTGTTTATAAATAGTCGCTCAAGGAACACATGTATTATCTACAGCACGGTCCTTTTATGAAATTATTAAAAATTAAAACCAGCTTATTGAAAGACATATGCAAAACAATTTTTTTCATGTAAATATGCAATGGGTAAACTCTTTCTGTGATATACAAGTCAATAATTAAAATTGTTTATAAATAGTCGCTCAAGGAACACATGTATTATCTACAGCACGGTCCTTTTATGAAATTATTAAAAATTAAAACCAGCTTATTGAAAGACATATGCAAAACAATTTTTTTCATGTAAATATGCAATGGGTAAACTCTTTCTGTGATATACAAGTCAATAATTAAAATTGTTTATAAATAGTCGCTCAAGGAACACATGTATTATCTACAGCACGGTCGTTTTATGAAATTATTAAAAATTAAAACCAGCTTATTGAAAGACATATGCAAAACAATTTTTTTCATGTAAAGATGCCATGGGTAAACTCTTTCTGTGATATACAAGTCAATAATTAAAATTGTTTATAAATAGTCGCTCAAGGAACACATGTATTATCTACAGCACGGTCCTTTTATGAAATTATTAAAAATTAAAACCAGCTTATTGAAAGACATATGCAAAACAATTTTTTTCATGTAAATATGCAATGGGTAAACTCTTTCTGTGATATACAAGTCAATAATTAAAATTGTTTATAAATAGTCGCTCAAGGAACACATGTATTATCTACAGCACGGTCCTTTTATGAAATTATTAAAAATTAAAACCAGCTTATTGAAAGACATATGCAAAACAATTTTTTTCATGTAAATATGCAATGGGTAAACTCTTTCTGTGATATACAAGTCAATAATTAAAATTGTTTATAAATAGTCGCTCAAGGAACACATGTATTATCTACAGCACGGTCCTTTTATGAAATTATTAAAAATTAAAACCAGCTTATTGAAAGACATATGCAAAACAATTTTTTTCATGTAAAGATGCAATGGGTAAACTCTTTCTGTGATATACAAGTCAATAATTAAAATTGTTTATAAATAGTCGCTCAAGGAACACATGTATTATCTACAGCACGGTCGTTTTATGAAATTATTAAAAATTAAAACCAGCTTATTGAAAGACATATGCAAAACAATTTTTTTCATGTAAAGATGCCATAGGTAAACTCTTTCTGTGATATACAAGTCAATAATTAAAATTGTTTATAAATAGTCGCTCAAGAAACACATGTATTATCTACAGCACGGTCTTTTTATGAAATTATTAAAAATTAAAACCAGCTTATTGAAAGACATATGCAAAACAATTTTTTTCATGTAAAGATGCAATGGGTAAACTCTTTCTGTGATATACAAGTCAATAATTAAAATTGTTTATAAATAGTCGCTCAAGGAACACATGTATTATCTACAGCACGGTCCTTTTATGAAATTATTAAAAATTAAAACCAGCTTATTGAAAGACATATGCAAAACAATTTTTTTCATGTAAATATGCAATGGGTAAACTCTTTCTGTGATATACAAGTCAATAATTAAAATTGTTTATAAATAGTCGCTCAAGGAACACATGTATTATCTACAGCACGGTCCTTTTATGAAATTATTAAAAATTAAAACCAGCTTATTGAAAGACATATGCAAAACAATTTTTTTCATGTAAAGATGCAATGGGTAAACTCTTTCTGTGATATACAAGTCAATAATTAAAATTGTTTATAAATAGTCGCTCAAGGAACACATGTATTATCTACAGCACGGTCGTTTTATGAAATTATTAAAAATTAAAACCAGCTTATTGAAAGACATATGCAAAACAATTTTTTTCATGTAAAGATGCCATGGGTAAACTCTTTCTGTGATATACAAGTCAATAATTAAAATTGTTTATAAATAGTCGCTCAAGGAACACATGTATTATCTACAGCACGGTCCTTTTATGAAATTATTAAAAATTAAAACCAGCTTATTGAAAGACATATGCAAAACAATTTTTTTCATGTAAATATGCAATGGGTAAACTCTTTCTGTGATATACAAGTCAATAATTAAAATTGTTTATAAATAGTCGCTCAAGGAACACATGTATTATCTACAGCACGGTCCTTTTATGAAATTATTAAAAATTAAAACCAGCTTATTGAAAGACATATGCAAAACAATTTTTTTCATGTAAATATGCAATGGGTAAACTCTTTCTGTGATATACAAGTCAATAATTAAAATTGTTTATAAATAGTCGCTCAAGGAACACATGTATTATCTACAGCACGGTCCTTTTATGAAATTGTTAAAAATTAAAACCAGCTTATTGAAAGACATATGCAAAACAATTTTTTTCATGTAAAGATGCAATGGGTAAACTCTTTCTGTGATATACAAGTCAATAATTAAAATTGTTTATAAATAGTCGCTCAAGGAACACATGTATTATCTACAGGAGGGTCGTTTTATGAAATTATTAAAAATTAAAACCAGCTTATTGAAAGACATATGCAAAACAATTTTTTTCATGTAAAGATGCAATGGGTAAACTCTTTCTGTGATATACAAGTCAATAATTAAAATTGTTTATAAATAGTCGCTCAAGGAACACATGTATTATCTACAGCACGGTCGTTTTATGAAATTATTAAAAATTAAAACCAGCTTATTGAAAGACATATGCAAAACAATTTTTTTCATGTAAAGATGCCATAGGTAAACTCTTTCTGTGATATACAAGTCAATAATTAAAATTGTTTATAAATAGTCGCTCAAGGAACACATGTATTATCTACAGCACGGTCTTTTTATGAAATTATTAAAAATTAAAACCAGCTTATTGAAAGACATACGCAAAACAATTTTTTTCATGTAAATATGCAATGGGTAAACTCTTTCTGTGATATACAAGTCAATAATTAAAATTGTTTATAAATAGTCGCTCAAGGAACACATGTATTATCTACAGCACGGTCGTTTTATGAAATTATTAAAAATTAAAACCAGCTTATTGAAAGACATATGCAAAACAATTTTTTTCATGTAAATATGCAATGGGTAAACTCTTTCTGTGATATACAAGTCAATAATTAAAATTGTTTATAAATAGTCGCTCAAGGAACACATGTATTATCTACAGCACGGTCCTTTTATGAAATTATTAAAAATTAAAACCAGCTTATTGAAAGACATATGCAAAACAATTTTTTTCATGTAAAGATGCAATGGGTAAACTCTTTCTGTGATATACAAGTCAATAATTAAAATTGTTTATAAATAGTCGCTCAAGGAACACATGTATTATCTACAGCACGGTCCTTTTATGAAATTATTAAAAATTAAAACCAGCTTATTGAAAGACATATGCAAAACAATTTTTTTCATGTAAATATGCAATGGGTAAACTCTTTCTGTGATATACAAGTCAATAATTAAAATTGTTTATAAATAGTCGCTCAAGGAACACATGTATTATCGTCTTTGTACTTTTTTCGACAAATAAATCGATTTTCTTAAAACTACAGGAAATGGCTTCAAATTTATTATACAGGTTATTTACAGCCCAATTAAGGATTATTAGCCCCTAAATACGATTTTTAATTTTTCGTGAAAAATGAGAAAAGTGCAAAGGCTATAGTCTTTGTACTTTTTTCGACAAATAAATCGATTTTCTTAAAACTACAGGAAATGGCTTTAAATTTATTATGCAGGTTATATATAGCCCAATTAAGGATTATTAGCCCCTAAATACGATTTTTAATTTTTCGTGAAAAATGGGAAAAGTGCAAAGGCTATAGTCTTTGTACTTTTTTCGACAAATAAATCGATTTTCTTAAAACTACAGGAAATGGCTTCAAATTTATTATACAGGTTATTTACAGCCCAATTAAGGATTATTAGCCCCCAAATACGATTTTTAATTTTTCGTGAAAAATGAGAAAAGTGCAAAGGCTATAGTCTTTGTACTTTTTTCGACAAATAAATCGATTTTCTTAAAACTACAGGAAATGGCTTTAAATTTATTATGCAGGTTATATATAGCCCAATTAAGGATTATTAGCCCCTAAATACGATTTTTAATTTTTCGTGAAAAATGGGAAAAGTGCAAAGGCTATATCTTTGTACTTTTTTCGACAAATAAATCGATTTTCTTAAAACTACAGGAAATGGCTTCAAATTTATTATACAGGTTATTTACAGCCCAATTAAGGATTATTAGCCCCTAAATACGATTTTTAATTTTTCGTGAAAAATGGGAAAAGTGCAAAGGCTATAGTCTTTGTACTTTTTTTTGACAAAAAAATCGATTTTCTTAAAACTACAGCGAATGGCTTCAAATTTATTATGCAGGTTATTTATAGCCCAATTAAGGATTATTAGCCCCTAAATACGATTTTTAATTTTTCGTGAAAAATGGGAAAAGTGCAAAGGCTATAGTCTTTGTACTTTTTTCGACAAATAAATCGATTTTCTTAAAACTACAGGAAATGGCTTCAAATTTATTATACAGGTTATTTACAGCCCAATTAAGGATTATTAGCCCCTAAATACGATTTTTAATTTTTCGTGAAAAATGAGAAAAGTGCAAAGGCTATATAGTCTTTGTACTTTTTTCGACAAATAAATCGATTTTCTTAAAACTACAGGAAATGGCTTCAAATTTATTATGCAGCTTATATATAGCCCAATTAAGGATTATTAGCCCCTAAATACGATTTTTAATTTTTCGTGAAAAATGAGAAAAGTGCAAAGGCTATAAGTCTTTGTACTTTTTTCGACAAATAAATCGATTTTCTTAAAACTACAGGAAATGGCTTCAAATTTATTATACAGGTTATTTATAGCCCAATTAAGGATTATTAGCCCCTAAATACAATTTTTAATTTTTCGTGAAAAATGGGAAAAGTGCAAAGGCTATCTACAGCACGGTCGTTTTATGAAATTATTAAAAATTAAAACCAGCTTATTGAAAGACATATGCAAAACAATTTTTTTCATGTAAAGATGCAATGGGTAAACTCTTTCTGTGATATACAAGTCAATAATTAAAATAGTTTATAAATAGTCGCTCAAGGAACACATGTATTATCTACAGCACGGTCCTTTTATGAAATTATTAAAAATTAAAACCAGCTTATTGAAAGACATATGCAAAACAATTTTTTTCATGTAAAGATGCAATGGGTAAACTCTTTCTGTGATATACAAGTCAATAATTAAAATTGTTTATAAATAGTCGCTCAAGGAACACATGTATTATCTACTGCACGGTCCTTTTATAAAATTATTAAAAATTAAAACCAGCTTATTGAAAGACATATGCAAAACAATTTTTTTCATGTAAATATGCAATGGGTAAACTCTTTCTGTGATATACAAGTCAATAATTAAAATTGTTTATAAATAGTCGCTCAAGGAACACATGTATTATCTACTGCACGGTCCTTTTATAAAATTATTAAAAATTAAAACCAGCTTATTGAAAGACATATGCAAAACAATTTTTTTCATGTAAATATGCAATGGGTAAACTCTTTCTGTGATATACAAGTCAATAATTAAAATTGTTTATAAATAGTCGCTCAAGGAACACATGTATTATCTACAGCACGGTCCTTTTATGAAATTATTAAAAATTAAAACCAGCTTATTGAAAGACATATGCAAAACAATTTTTTTCATGTAAAGATGCAATGGGTAAACTCTTTCTGTGATATACAAGTCAATAATTAAAATTGTTTATAAATAGTCGCTCAAGGAACACATGTATTATCTACAGCACGGTCCTTTTATGAAATTATTAAAAATTAAAACCAGCTTATTGAAAGACATATGCAAAACAATTTTTTTCATGTAAAGATGCCATGGGTAAACTCTTTCTGTGATATACAAGTCAATAATTAAAATTGTTTATAAATAGTCGCTCAAGGAACACATGTATTATCTACAGCACAGTCCTTTTATGAAATTATTAAAAATTAAAACCAGCTTATTGAAAGACATATGCAAAACAATTTTTTTCATGTAAATATGCAATGGGTAAACTCTTTCTGTGATATACAAGTCAATAATTAAAATTGTTTATAAATAGTCGCTCAAGGAACACATGTATTATCTACAGCACGGTCCTTTTATGAAATTATTAAAAATTAAAACCAGCTTATTGAAAGACATATGCAAAACAATTTTTTTCATGTAAAGATGCCATGGGTAAACTCTTTCTGTGATATACAAGTCAATAATTAAAATTGTTTATAAATAGTCGCTCAAGGAACACATGTATTATCTACAGCACGGTCCTTTTATGAAATTATTAAAAATTAAAACCAGCTTATTGAAAGACATATGCAAAACAATTTTTTTCATGTAAATATGCAATGGGTAAACTCTTTCTGTGATATACAAGTCAATAATTAAAATTGTTTATAAATAGTCGCTCAAGGAACACATGTATTATCTACAGCACGGTCCTTTTATGAAATTATTAAAAATTAAAACCAGCTTATTGAAAGACATATGCAAAACAATTTTTTTCATGTAAATATGCAATGGGTAAACTCTTTCTGTGATATACAAGTCAATAATTAAAATTGTTTATAAATAGTCGCTCAAGGAACACATGTATTATCTACAGCACGGTCCTTTTATGAAATTATTAAAAATTAAAACCAGCTTATTGAAAGACATACGCAAAACAATTTTTTTCATGTAAATATGCAATGGGTAAACTCTTTCTGTGATATACAAGTCAATAATTAAAATTGTTTATAAATAGTCGCTCAAGGAACACATGTATTATCTACAGCACGGTCGTTTTATGAAATTATTAAAAATTAAAACCAGCTTATTGAAAGACATATGCAAAACAATTTTTTTCATGTAAAGATGCCATGGGTAAACTCTTTCTGTGATATACAAGTCAATAATTAAAATTGTTTATAAATAGTCGCTCAAGGAACACATGTATTATCTACAGCACGGTCTTTTTATGAAATTATTAAAAATTAAAACCAGCTTATTGAAAGACATATGCAAAACAATTTTTTTCATGTAAAGATGCCATGGGTAAACTCTTTCTGTGATATACAAGTCAATAATTAAAATTGTTTATAAATAGTCGCTCAAGGAACACATGTATTATCTACTGCACGGTCCTTTTATAAAATTATTAAAAATTAAAACCAGCTTATTGAAAGACATATGCAAAACAATTTTTTTCATGTAAATATGCAATGGGTAAACTCTTTCTGTGATATACAAGTCAATAATTAAAATTGTTTATAAATAGTCGCTCAAGGAACACATGTATTATCTTCAGCACGGTCCTTTTATGAAATTATTAAAAATTAAAACCAGCTTATTGAAAGACATATGCAAAACAATTTTTTTCATGTAAAGATGCAATGGGTAAACTCTTTCTGTGATATACAAGTCAATAATTAAAATTGTTTATAAATAGTCGCTCAAGGAACACATGTATTATCTACAGCACGGTCCTTTTATGAAATTATTAAAAATTAAAACCAGCTTATTGAAAGACATATGCAAAACAATTTTTTTCATGTAAAGATGCCATGGGTAAACTCTTTCTGTGATATACAAGTCAATAATTAAAATTGTTTATAAATAGTCGCTCAAGGAACACATGTATTATCTACAGCACGGTCCTTTTATGAAATTATTAAAAATTAAAACCAGCTTATTGAAAGACATACGCAAAACAATTTTTTTCATGTAAATATGCAATGGGTAAACTCTTTCTGTGATATACAAGTCAATAATTAAAATTGTTTATAAATAGTCGCTCAAGGAACACATGTATTATCTACAGCACGGTCCTTTTATGAAATTATTAAAAATTAAAACCAGCTTATTGAAAGACATATGCAAAACAATTTTTTTCATGTAAAGATGCCATGGGTAAACTCTTTCTGTGATATACAAGTCAATAATTAAAATTGTTTATAAATAGTCGCTCAAGGAACACATGTATTATCTACAGCACGGTCCTTTTATGAAATTATTAAAAATTAAAACCAGCTTATTGAAAGACATATGCAAAACAATTTTTTTCATGTAAATATGCAATGGGTAAACTCTTTCTGTGATATACAAGTCAATAATTAAAATTGTTTATAAATAGTCGCTCAAGGAACACATGTATTATCTACAGCACGGTCGTTTTATGAAATTATTAAAAATTAAAACCAGCTTATTGAAAGACATATGCAAAACAATTTTTTTCATGTAAAGATGCCATGGGTAAACTCTTTCTGTGATATACAAGTCAATAATTAAAATTGTTTATAAATAGTCGCTCAAGGAACACATGTATTATCTACTGCACGGTCCTTTTATAAAATTATTAAAAATTAAAACCAGCTTATTGAAAGACATATGCAAAACAATTTTTTTCATGTAAAGATGCCATGGGTAAACTCTTTCTGTGATATACAAGTCAATAATTAAAATTGTTTATAAATAGTCGCTCAAGGAACACATGTATTATATACAGCACGGTCTTTTTATGAAATTATTAAAAATTAAAACCAGCTTATTGAAAGACATATGCAAAACAATTTTTTTCATGTAAAGATGCCATGGGTAAACTCTTTCTGTGATATACAAGTCAATAATTAAAATTGTTTATAAATAGTCGCTCAAGGAACACATGTATTATCTACAGCACGGTCCTTTTATGAAATTATTAAAAATTAAAACCAGCTTATTGAAAGACATATGCAAAACAATTTTTTTCATGTAAATATGCAATGGGTAAACTCTTTCTGTGATATACAAGTCAATAATTAAAATTGTTTATAAATAGTCGCTCAAGGAACACATGTATTATCTACAGCACGGTCCTTTTATGAAATTATTAAAAATTAAAACCAGCTTATTGAAAGACATATGCAAAACAATTTTTTTCATGTAAATATGCAATGGGTAAACTCTTTCTGTGATATACAAGTCAATAATTAAAATTGTTTATAAATAGTCGCTCAAGGAACACATGTATTATCTACAGCACGGTCCTTTTATGAAATTATTAAAAATTAAAACCAGCTTATTGAAAGACATACGCAAAACAATTTTTTTCATGTAAATATGCAATGGGTAAACTCTTTCTGTGATATACAAGTCAATAATTAAAATTGTTTATAAATAGTCGCTCAAGGAACACATGTATTATCTACAGCACGGTCGTTTTATGAAATTATTAAAAATTAAAACCAGCTTATTGAAAGACATATGCAAAACAATTTTTTTCATGTAAAGATGCCATGGGTAAACTCTTTCTGTGATATACAAGTCAATAATTAAAATTGTTTATAAATAGTCGCTCAAGGAACACATGTATTATCTACTGCACGGTCCTTTTATAAAATTATTAAAAATTAAAACCAGCTTATTGAAAGACATATGCAAAACAATTTTTTTCATGTAAATATGCAATGGGTAAACTCTTTCTGTGATATACAAGTCAATAATTAAAATTGTTTATAAATAGTCGCTCAAGGAACACATGTATTATCTACTGCACGGTCCTTTTATAAAATTATTAAAAATTAAAACCAGCTTATTGAAAGACATATGCAAAACAATTTTTTTCATGTAAAGATGCCATGGGTAAACTCTTTCTGTGATATACAAGTCAATAATTAAAATTGTTTATAAATAGTTGCTCAAGGAACACATGTATTATCTACAGCACGGTCTTTTTATGAAATTATTAAAAATTAAAACCAGCTTATTGAAAGACATATGCAAAACAATTTTTTTCATGTAAAGATGCCATGGGTAAACTCTTTCTGTGATATACAAGTCAATAATTAAAATTGTTTATAAATAGTCGCTCAAGGAACACATGTATTATCTACTGCACGGTCCTTTTATAAAATTATTAAAAATTAAAACCAGCTTATTGAAAGACATATGCAAAACAATTTTTTTCATGTAAAGATGCCATGGGTAAACTCTTTCTGTGATATACAAGTCAATAATTAAAATTGTTTATAAATAGTCGCTCAAGGAACACATGTATTATCTACAGCACGGTCTTTTTATGAAATTATTAAAAATTAAAACCAGCTTATTGAAAGACATATGCAAAACAATTTTTTTCATGTAAAGATGCCATGGGTAAACTCTTTCTGTGATATACAAGTCAATAATTAAAATTGTTTATAAATAGTCGCTCAAGGAACACATGTATTATCTACTGCACGGTCCTTTTATAAAATTATTAAAAATTAAAACCAGCTTATTGAAAGACATATGCAAAACAATTTTTTTCATGTAAATATGCAATGGGTAAACTCTTTCTGTGATATACAAGTCAATAATTAAAATTGTTTATAAATAGTCGCTCAAGGAACACATGTATTATCTTCAGCACGGTCCTTTTATGAAATTATTAAAAATTAAAACCAGCTTATTGAAAGACATATGCAAAACAATTTTTTTCATGTAAAGATGCAATGGGTAAACTCTTTCTGTGATATACAAGTCAATAATTAAAATTGTTTATAAATAGTCGCTCAAGGAACACATGTATTATCTACAGCACGGTCCTTTTATGAAATTATTAAAAATTAAAACCAGCTTATTGAAAGACATATGCAAAACAATTTTTTTCATGTAAAGATGCCATGGGTAAACTCTTTCTGTGATATACAAGTCAATAATTAAAATTGTTTATAAATAGTCGCTCAAGGAACACATGTATTATCTACAGCACGGTCCTTTTATGAAATTATTAAAAATTAAAACCAGCTTATTGAAAGACATACGCAAAACAATTTTTTTCATGTAAAGATGCAATGGGTAAACTCTTTCTGTGATATACAAGTCAATAATTAAAATTGTTTATAAATAGTCGCTCAAGGAACACATGTATTATCTACAGCACGGTCCTTTTATGAAATTATTAAAAATTAAAACCAGCTTATTGAAAGACATATGCAAAACAATTTTTTTCATGTAAATATGCAATGGGTAAACTCTTTTTGTGATATACAAGTCAATAATTAAAATTGTTTATAAATAGTCGCTCAAGGAACACATGTATTATCTACAGCACGGTCCTTTTATGAAATTATTAAAAATTAAAACCAGCTTATTGAAAGACATATGCAAAACAATTTTTTTCATGTAAATATGCAATGGGTAAACTCTTTCTGTGATATACAAGTCAATAATTAAAATTGTTTATAAATAGTCGCTCAAGGAACACATGTATTATCTACAGCACGGTCCTTTTATGAAATTATTAAAAATTAAAACCAGCTTATTGAAAGACATATGCAAAACAATTTTTTTCATGTAAAGATGCCATGGGTAAACTCTTTCTGTGATATACAAGTCAATAATTAAAATTGTTTATAAATAGTCGCTCAAGGAACACATGTATTATCTACAGCACGGTCTTTTTATGAAATTATTAAAAATTAAAACCAGCTTATTGAAAGACATATGCAAAACAATTTTTTTCATGTAAAGATGCCATGGGTAAACTCTTTCTGTGATATACAAGTCAATAATTAAAATTGTTTATAAATAGTCGCTCAAGGAACACATGTATTATCTACTGCACGGTCCTTTTATAAAATTATTAAAAATTAAAACCAGCTTATTGAAAGACATATGCAAAACAATTTTTTTCATGTAAATATGCAATGGGTAAACTCTTTCTGTGATATACAAGTCAATAATTAAAATTGTTTATAAATAGTCGCTCAAGGAACACATGTATTATCTACAGCACGGTCCTTTTATGAAATTATTAAAAATTAAAACCAGCTTATTGAAAGACATATGCAAAACAATTTTTTTCATGTAAAGATGCAATGGGTAAACTCTTTCTGTGATATACAAGTCAATAATTAAAATTGTTTATAAATAGTCGCTCAAGGAACACATGTATTATCTACAGCACGGTCCTTTTATGAAATTATTAAAAATTAAAACCAGCTTATTGAAAGACATACGCAAAACAATTTTTTTCATGTAAAGATGCAATAGGTAAACTCTTTCTGTGATATACAAGTCAATAATTAAAATTGTTTATAAATAGTCGCTCAAGGAACACATGTATTATCTACAGCACGGTCCTTTTATGAAATTATTAAAAATTAAAACCAGCTTATTGAAAGACATATGCAAAACAATTTTTTTCATGTAAATATGCAATGGGTAAACTCTTTCTGTGATATACAAGTCAATAATTAAAATTGTTTATAAATAGTCGCTCAAGGAACACATGTATTATCTACAGCACGGTCCTTTTATGAAATTATTAAAAATTAAAACCAGCTTATTGAAAGACATATGCAAAACAATTTTTTTCATGTAAAGATGCAATGGGTAAACTCTTTCTGTGATATACAAGTCAATAATTAAAATTGTTTATAAATAGTCGCTCAAGGAACACATGTATTATCTACAGCACGGTCCTTTTATGAAATTATTAAAAATTAAAACCAGCTTATTGAAAGACATATGCAAAACAATTTTTTTCATGTAAATATGCAATGGGTAAACTCTTTCTGTGATATACAAGTCAATAATTAAAATTGTTTATAAATAGTCGCTCAAGGAACACATGTATTATCGTCTTTGTACTTTTTTCGACAAATAAATCGATTTTCTTAAAACTACAGGAAATGGCTTCAAATTTATTATACAGGTTATTTACAGCCCAATTAAGGATTATTAGCCCCTAAATACGATTTTTAATTTTTCGTGAAAAATGAGAAAAGTGCAAAGGCTATATCTTTGTACTTTTTTCGACAAATAAATCGATTTTCTTAAAACTACAGGAAATGGCTTTAAATTTATTATGCAGGTTATATATAGCCCAATTAAGGATTATTAGCCCCTAAATGCGATTTTTAATTTTTCGTGAAAAATGGGAAAAGTGCAAAGGCTATAGTCTTTGTACTTTTTTCGACAAATAAATCAATTTTCTTAAAACTACAGGAAATGGCTTCAAATTTATTATACAGGTTATTTACAGCCCAATTAAGGATTATTAGCCCCCAAATACGATTTTTAATTTTTCGTGAAAAATGAGAAAAGTGCAAAGGCTATAGTCTTTGTACTTTTTTCGACAAATAAATCGATTTTCTTAAAACTACAGGAAATGGCTTTAAATTTATTATGCAGGTTATATATAGCCCAATTAAGGATTATTAGCCCCTAAATACGATTTTTAATTTTTCGTGAAAAATGGGAAAAGTGCAAAGGCTATATCTTTGTACTTTTTTCGACAAATAAATCGATTTTCTTAAAACTACAGGAAATGGCTTCAAATTTATTATACAGGTTATTTACAGCCCAATTAAGGATTATTAGCCCCTAAATACGATTTTTAATTTTTCGTGAAAAATGGGAAAAGTGCAAAGGCTTAGTCTTTGTACTTTTTTTTGACAAAAAAATCGATTTTCTTAAAACTACAGCGAATGGCTTCAAATTTATTATGCAGGTTATTTATAGCCCAATTAAGGATTATTAGCCCCTAAATACGATTTTTAATTTTTCGTGAAAAATGGGAAAAGTGCAAAGGCTATAGTCTTTGTACTTTTTTCGACAAATAAATCGATTTTCTTAAAACTACAGGAAATGGCTTCAAATTTATTATACAGGTTATTTACAGCCCAATTAAGGATTATTAGCCCCTAAATACGATTTTTAATTTTTCGTGAAAAATGAGAAAAGTGCAAAGGCTATATAGTCTTTGTACTTTTTTCGACAAATAAATCGATTTTCTTAAAACTACAGGAAATGGCTTCAAATTTATTATGCAGCTTATATATAGCCCAATTAAGGATTATTAGCCCCTAAATACGATTTTTAATTTTTCGTGAAAAATGAGAAAAGTGCAAAGGCTATAAGTCTTTGTACTTTTTTCGACAAATAAATCGATTTTCTTAAAACTACAGGAAATGGCTTCAAATTTATTATACAGGTTATTTATAGCCCAATTAAGGATTATTAGCCCCTAAATACAATTTTTAATTTTTCGTGAAAAATGGGAAAAGTGCAAAGGCTATCTACAGCACGGTCGTTTTATGAAATTATTAAAAATTAAAACCAGCTTATTGAAAGACATATGCAAAACAATTTTTTTCATGTAAAGATGCAATGGGTAAACTCTTTCTGTGATATACAAGTCAATAATTAAAATAGTTTATAAATAGTCGCTCAAGGAACACATGTATTATCTACAGCACGGTCCTTTTATGAAATTATTAAAAATTAAAACCAGCTTATTGAAAGACATATGCAAAACAATTTTTTTCATGTAAAGATGCAATGGGTAAACTCTTTCTGTGATATACAAGTCAATAATTAAAATTGTTTATAAATAGTCGCTCAAGGAACACATGTATTATCTACTGCACGGTCCTTTTATAAAATTATTAAAAATTAAAACCAGCTTATTGAAAGACATATGCAAAACAATTTTTTTCATGTAAATATGCAATGGGTAAACTCTTTCTGTGATATACAAGTCAATAATTAAAATTGTTTATAAATAGTCGCTCAAGGAACACATGTATTATCTACTGCACGGTCCTTTTATAAAATTATTAAAAATTAAAACCAGCTTATTGAAAGACATATGCAAAACAATTTTTTTCATGTAAATATGCAATGGGTAAACTCTTTCTGTGATATACAAGTCAATAATTAAAATTGTTTATAAATAGTCGCTCAAGGAACACATGTATTATCTTCAGCACGGTCCTTTTATGAAATTATTAAAAATTAAAACCAGCTTATTGAAAGACATATGCAAAACAATTTTTTTCATGTAAAGATGCAATGGGTAAACTCTTTCTGTGATATACAAGTCAATAATTAAAATTGTTTATAAATAGTCGCTCAAGGAACACATGTATTATCTACAGCACAGTCCTTTTATGAAATTATTAAAAATTAAAACCAGCTTATTGAAAGACATATGCAAAACAATTTTTTTCATGTAAAGATGCCATGGGTAAACTCTTTCTGTGATATACAAGTCAATAATTAAAATTGTTTATAAATAGTCGCTCAAGGAACACATGTATTATCTACAGCACGGTCCTTTTATGAAATTATTAAAAATTAAAACCAGCTTATTGAAAGACATACGCAAAACAATTTTTTTCATGTAAAGATGCAATGGGTAAACTCTTTCTGTGATATACAAGTCAATAATTAAAATTGTTTATAAATAGTCGCTCAAGGAACACATGTATTATCTACAGCACGGTCCTTTTATGAAATTATTAAAAATTAAAACCAGCTTATTGAAAGACATATGCAAAACAATTTTTTTCATGTAAATATGCAATGGGTAAACTCTTTTTGTGATATACAAGTCAATAATTAAAATTGTTTATAAATAGTCGCTCAAGGAACACATGTATTATCTACAGCACGGTCCTTTTATGAAATTATTAAAAATTAAAACCAGCTTATTGAAAGACATATGCAAAACAATTTTTTTCATGTAAATATGCAATGGGTAAACTCTTTCTGTGATATACAAGTCAATAATTAAAATTGTTTATAAATAGTTGCTCAAGGAACACATGTATTATCTACAGCACGGTCCTTTTATGAAATTATTAAAAATTAAAACCAGCTTATTGAAAGACATATGCAAAACAATTTTTTTCATGTAAAGATGCCATGGGTAAACTCTTTCTGTGATATACAAGTCAATAATTAAAATTGTTTATAAATAGTCGCTCAAGGAACACATGTATTATCTACTGCACGGTCCTTTTATAAAATTATTAAAAATTAAAACCAGCTTATTGAAAGACATATGCAAAACAATTTTTTTCATGTAAATATGCAATGGGTAAACTCTTTCTGTGATATACAAGTCAATAATTAAAATTGTTTATAAATAGTCGCTCAAGGAACACATGTATTATCTTCAGCACGGTCCTTTTATGAAATTATTAAAAATTAAAACCAGCTTATTGAAAGACATATGCAAAACAATTTTTTTCATGTAAAGATGCAATGGGTAAACTCTTTCTGTGATATACAAGTCAATAATTAAAATTGTTTATAAATAGTCGCTCAAGGAACACATGTATTACTACAGCACGGTCCTTTTATGAAATTATTAAAAATTAAAACCAGCTTATTGAAAGACATATGCAAAACAATTTTTTTCATGTAGAGATGCCATGGGTAAACTCTTTCTGTGATATACAAGTCAATAATTAAAATTGTTTATAAATAGTCGCTCAAGGAACACATGTATTATCTACAGCACGGTCCTTTTATGAAATTATTAAAAATTAAAACCAGCTTATTGAAAGACATATGCAAAACAATTTTTTTCATGTAAATATGCAATGGGTAAACTCTTTCTGTGATATACAAGTCAATAATTAAAATTGTTTATAAATAGTCGCTCAAGGAACACATGTATTATCGTCTTTGTACTTTTTTCGACAAATAAATCGATTTTCTTAAAACTACAGGAAATGGCTTCAAATTTATTATACAGGTTATTTACAGCCCAATTAAGGATTATTAGCCCCTAAATACGATTTTTAATTTTTCGTGAAAAATGAGAAAAGTGCAAAGGCTATAAGTCTTTGTACTTTTTTCGACAAATAAATCGATTTTCTTAAAACTACAGGAAATGGCTTTAAATTTATTATGCAGGTTATATATAGCCCAATTAAGGATTATTAGCCCCTAAATACGATTTTTAATTTTTCGTGAAAAATGGGAAAAGTGCAAAGGCTATAGTCTTTGTACTTTTTTCGACAAATAAATCGATTTTCTTAAAACTACAGGAAATGGCTTCAAATTTATTATACAGGTTATTTACAGCCCAATTAAGGATTATTAGCCCCTAAATACGATTTTTAATTTTTCGTGAAAAATGAGAAAAGTGCAAAGGCTATAGTCTTTGTACTTTTTTCGACAAATAAATCGATTTTCTTAAAACTACAGGAAATGGCTTCAAATTTATTATACAGGTTATTTACAGCCCAATTAAGGATTATTAGCCCCTAAATACGATTTTTAATTTTTCGTGAAAAATGAGAAAAGTGCAAAGGCTATAGTCTTTGTACTTTTTTCGACAAATAAATCGATTTTCTTAAAACTACAGGAAATGGCTTTAAATTTATTATGCAGGTTATATATAGCCCAATTAAGGATTATTAGCCCCTAAATACGATTTTTAATTTTTCGTGAAAAATGGGAAAAGTGCAAAGGCTATAGTCTTTGTACTTTTTTCGACAAATAAATCGATTTTCTTAAAACTACAGGAAATGGCTTCAAATTTATTATACAGGTTATTTACAGCCCAATTAAGGATTATTAGCCCCCAAATACGATTTTTAATTTTTCGTGAAAAATGGGAAAAGTGCAAAGGCTATAGTCTTTGTACTTTTTTCGACAAATAAATCGATTTTCTTAAAACTACAGGAAATGGCTTCAAATTTATTATACAGGTTATTTACAGCCCAATTAAGGATTATTAGCCCCTAAATACGATTTTTAATTTTTCGTGAAAAATGAGAAAAGTGCAAAGGCTATATATAGTCTTTGTACTTTTTTCGACAAATAAATCGATTTTCTTAAAACTACAGGAAATGGCTTCAAATATATTATGCAGCTTATATATAGCCCAATTAAGGATTATTAGCCCCTAAATACGATTTTTAATTTTTCGTGAAAAATGAGAAAAGTGCAAAGGCTATAAGTCTTTGTACTTTTTTCGACAAATAAATCGATTTTCTTAAAACTACAGGAAATGGCTTCAAATTTATTATACAGGTTATTTATAGCCCAATTAAGGATTATTAGCCCCTAAATACAATTTTTAATTTTTCGTGAAAAATGGGAAAAGTGCAAAGGCTATCTACAGCACGGTCGTTTTATGAAATTATTAAAAATTAAAACCAGCTTATTGAAAGACATATGCAAAACAATTTTTTTCATGTAAAGATGCAATGGGTAAACTCTTTCTGTGATATACAAGTCAATAATTAAAATAGTTTATAAATAGTCGCTCAAGGAACACATGTATTATCTACAGCACGGTCCTTTTATGAAATTATTAAAAATTAAAACCAGCTTATTGAAAGACATATGCAAAACAATTTTTTTCATGTAAAGATGCAATGGGTAAACTCTTTCTGTGATATACAAGTCAATAATTAAAATTGTTTATAAATAGTCGCTCAAGGAACACATGTATTATCTACTGCACGGTCCTTTTATAAAATTATTAAAAATTAAAACCAGCTTATTGAAAGACATATGCAAAACAATTTTTTTCATGTAAATATGCAATGGGTAAACTCTTTCTGTGATATACAAGTCAATAATTAAAATTGTTTATAAATAGTCGCTCAAGGAACACATGTATTATCTACAGCACGGTCCTTTTATGAAATTATTAAAAATTAAAACCAGCTTATTGAAAGACATATGCAAAACAATTTTTTTCATGTAAATATGCAATGGGTAAACTCTTTCTGTGATATACAAGTCAATAATTAAAATTGTTTATAAATAGTCGCTCAAGGAACACATGTATTATCTACAGCACGGTCCTTTTATGAAATTATTAAAAATTAAAACCAGCTTATTGAAAGACATATGCAAAACAATTTTTTTCATGTAAAGATGCAATGGGTAAACTCTTTCTGTGATATACAAGTCAATAATTAAAATTGTTTATAAATAGTCGCTCAAGGAACACATGTATTATCTACAGCACGGTTGTTTTATGAAATTATTAAAAATTAAAACCAGCTTATTCAAAGACATATGCAAAACAATTTTTTTCATGTAAAGATGCCATGGGTAAACTCGTTCTGTGATATACAAGTCAATAATTAAAATTGTTTATAAATAGTCGCTCAAGGAACACATGTATTATCTACAGCACGGTCCTTTTATGAAATTATTAAAAATTAAAACCAGCTTATTGAAAGACATATGCAAAACAATTTTTTTCATGTAAATATGCAATGGGTAAACTCTTTCTGTGATATACAAGTCAATAATTAAAATTGTTTATAAATAGTCGCTCAAGGAACACATGTATTATCTACAGCACGGTCCTTTTATGAAATTATTAAAAATTAAAACCAGCTTATTGAAAGACATATGCAAAACAATTTTTTTCATGTAAAGATGCAATGGGTAAACTCTTTCTGTGATATACAAGTCAATAATTAAAATTGTTTATAAATAGTCGCTCAAGGAACACATGTATTATCTACAGCACGGTCGTTTTATGAAATTATTAAAAATTAAAACCAGCTTATTGAAAGACATATGCAAAACAATTTTTTTCATGTAAAGATGCCATGGGTAAACTCTTTCTGTGATATACAAGTCAATAATTAAAATTGTTTATAAATAGTCGCTCAAGGAACACATGTATTATCTACAGCACGGTCTTTTTATGAAATTATTAAAAATTAAAACCAGCTTATTGAAAGACATATGCAAAACAATTTTTTTCATGTAAAGATGCCATGGGTAAACTCTTTCTGTGATATACAAGTCAATAATTAAAATTGTTTATAAATAGTCGCTCAAGGAACACATGTATTATCTACTGCACGGTCCTTTTATAAAATTATTAAAAATTAAAACCAGCTTATTGAAAGACATATGCAAAACAATTTTTTTCATGTAAATATGCAATGGGTAAACTCTTTCTGTGATATACAAGTCAATAATTAAAATTGTTTATAAATAGTCGCTCAAGGAACACATGTATTATCTTCAGCACGGTCCTTTTATGAAATTATTAAAAATTAAAACCAGCTTATTGAAAGACATATGCAAAACAATTTTTTTCATGTAAAGATGCAATGGGTAAACTCTTTCTGTGATATACAAGTCAATAATTAAAATTGTTTATAAATAGTCGCTCAAGGAACACATGTATTATCTACAGCACGGTCCTTTTATGAAATTATTAAAAATTAAAACCAGCTTATTGAAAGACATATGCAAAACAATTTTTTTCATGTAAAGATGCCATGGGTAAACTCTTTCTGTGATATACAAGTCAATAATTAAAATTGTTTATAAATAGTCGCTCAAGGAACACATGTATTATCTACAGCACGGTCCTTTTATGAAATTATTAAAAATTAAAACCAGCTTATTGAAAGACATACGCAAAACAATTTTTTTCATGTAAAGATGCAATGGGTAAACTCTTTCTGTGATATACAAGTCAATAATTAAAATAGTTTATAAATAGTCGCTCAAGGAACACATGTATTATCTACAGCACGGTCCTTTTATGAAATTATTAAAAATTAAAACCAGCTTATTGAAAGACATATGCAAAACAATTTTTTTCATGTAAAGATGCAATGGGTAAACTCTTTCTGTGATATACAAGTCAATAATTAAAATTGTTTATAAATAGTCGCTCAAGGAACACATGTATTATCTACTGCACGGTCCTTTTATAAAATTATTAAAAATTAAAACCAGCTTATTGAAAGACATATGCAAAACATTTTTTTTCATGTAAAGATGCAATGGGTAAACTCTTTCTGTGATATACAAGTCAATAATTAAAATTGTTTATAAATAGTCGCTCAAGGAACACATGTATTATCTACTGCACGGTCCTTTTATAAAATTATTAAAAATTAAAACCAGCTTATTGAAAGACATATGCAAAACAATTTTTTTCATGTAAATATGCAATGGGTAAACTCTTTCTGTGATATACAAGTCAATAATTAAAATTGTTTATAAATAGTCGCTCAAGGAACACATGTATTATCTTCAGCACGGTCCTTTTATGAAATTATTAAAAATTAAAACCAGCTTATTGAAAGACATATGCAAAACAATTTTTTTCATGTAAAGATGCAATGGGTAAACTCTTTCTGTGATATACAAGTCAATAATTAAAATTGTTTATAAATAGTCGCTCAAGGAACACATGTATTATCTACAGCACGGTCCTTTTATGAAATTATTAAAAATTAAAACCAGCTTATTGAAAGACATATGCAAAACAATTTTTTTCATGTAAATATGCAATGGGTAAACTCTTTTTGTGATATACAAGTCAATAATTAAAATTGTTTATAAATAGTCGCTCAAGGAACACATGTATTATCTACAGCACGGTCCTTTTATGAAATTATTAAAAATTAAAACCAGCTTATTGAAAGACATATGCAAAACAATTTTTTTCATGTAAATATGCAATGGGTAAACTCTTTCTGTGATATACAAGTCAATAATTAAAATTGTTTATAAATAGTTGCTCAAGGAACACATGTATTATCTACAGCACGGTCCTTTTATGAAATTATTAAAAATTAAAACCAGCTTATTGAAAGACATATGCAAAACAATTTTTTTCATGTAAAGATGCCATGGGTAAACTCTTTCTGTGATATACAAGTCAATAATTAAAATTGTTTATAAATAGTCGCTCAAGGAACACATGTATTATCTACTGCACGGTCCTTTTATAAAATTATTAAAAATTAAAACCAGCTTATTGAAAGACATATGCAAAACAATTTTTTTCATGTAAATATGCAATGGGTAAACTCTTTCTGTGATATACAAGTCAATAATTAAAATTGTTTATAAATAGTCGCTCAAGGAACACATGTATTATCTTCAGCACGGTCCTTTTATGAAATTATTAAAAATTAAAACCAGCTTATTGAAAGACATATGCAAAACAATTTTTTTCATGTAAAGATGCAATGGGTAAACTCTTTCTGTGATATACAAGTCAATAATTAAAATTGTTTATAAATAGTCGCTCAAGGAACACATGTATTACTACAGCACGGTCCTTTTATGAAATTATTAAAAATTAAAACCAGCTTATTGAAAGACATATGCAAAACAATTTTTTTCATGTAGAGATGCCATGGGTAAACTCTTTCTGTGATATACAAGTCAATAATTAAAATTGTTTATAAATAGTCGCTCAAGGAACACATGTATTATCTACAGCACGGTCCTTTTATGAAATTATTAAAAATTAAAACCAGCTTATTGAAAGACATATGCAAAACAATTTTTTTCATGTAAATATGCAATGGGTAAACTCTTTCTGTGATATACAAGTCAATAATTAAAATTGTTTATAAATAGTCGCTCAAGGAACACATGTATTATCGTCTTTGTACTTTTTTCGACAAATAAATCGATTTTCTTAAAACTACAGGAAATGGCTTCAAATTTATTATACAGGTTATTTACAGCCCAATTAAGGATTATTAGCCCCTAAATACGATTTTTAATTTTTCGTGAAAAATGAGAAAAGTGCAAAGGCTATAGTCTTTGTACTTTTTTTCGACAAATAAATCGATTTTCTTAAAACTACAGGAAATGGCTTTAAATTTATTATGCAGGTTATATATAGCCCAATTAAGGATTATTAGCCCCTAAATACGATTTTTAATTTTTCGTGAAAAATGGGAAAAGTGCAAAGGCTATAGTCTTTGTACTTTTTTCGACAAATAAATCGATTTTCTTAAAACTACAGGAAATGGCTTCAAATTTATTATACAGGTTATTTACAGCCCAATTAAGGATTATTAGCCCCCAAATACGATTTTTTATTTTTCGTGAAAAATGGGAAAAGTGCAAAGGCTATAGTCTTTGTACTTTTTTCGACAAATAAATCGATTTTTTTAAAACTACAGGAAATGGCTTCAAATTTATTATACAGGTTATTTACAGCCCAATTAAGGATTATTAGCCCCTAAATACGATTTTTAATTTTTCGTGAAAAATGAGAAAAGTGCAAAGGCTATATATAGTCTTTGTACTTTTTTCGACAAATAAATCGATTTTCTTAAAACTACAGGAAATGGCTTCAAATTTATTATGCAGCTTATATATAGCCCAATTAAGGATTATTAGCCCCTAAATACGATTTTTAATTTTTCGTGAAAAATGAGAAAAGTGCAAAGGCTATAAGTCTTTGTACTTTTTTCGACAAATAAATCGATTTTCTTAAAACTACAGGAAATGGCTTCAAATTTATTATACAGGTTATTTATAGCCCAATTAAGGATTATTAGCCCCTAAATACAATTTTTAATTTTTCGTGAAAAATGGGAAAAGTGCAAAGGCTATCTACAGCACGGTCGTTTTATGAAATTATTAAAAATTAAAACCAGCTTATTGAAAGACATATGCAAAACAATTTTTTTCATGTAAAGATGCAATGGGTAAACTCTTTCTGTGATATACAAGTCAATAATTAAAATAGTTTATAAATAGTCGCTCAAGGAACACATGTATTATCTACAGCACGGTCCTTTTATGAAATTATTAAAAATTAAAACCAGCTTATTGAAAGACATATGCAAAACAATTTTTTTCATGTAAAGATGCAATGGGTAAACTCTTTCTGTGATATACAAGTCAATAATTAAAATTGTTTATAAATAGTCGCTCAAGGAACACATGTATTATCTACTGCACGGTCCTTTTATAAAATTATTAAAAATTAAAACCAGCTTATTGAAAGACATATGCAAAACAATTTTTTTCATGTAAATATGCAATGGGTAAACTCTTTCTGTGATATACAAGTCAATAATTAAAATTGTTTATAAATAGTCGCTCAAGGAACACATGTATTATCTACAGCACGGTCCTTTTATGAAATTATTAAAAATTAAAACCAGCTTATTGAAAGACATATGCAAAACAATTTTTTTCATGTAAATATGCAATGGGTAAACTCTTTCTGTGATATACAAGTCAATAATTAAAATTGTTTATAAATAGTCGCTCAAGGAACACATGTATTATCTACAGCACGGTCCTTTTATGAAATTATTAAAAATTAAAACCAGCTTATTGAAAGACATATGCAAAACAATTTTTTTCATGTAAAGATGCAATGGGTAAACTCTTTCTGTGATATACAAGTCAATAATTAAAATTGTTTATAAATAGTCGCTCAAGGAACACATGTATTATCTACAGCACGGTCGTTTTATGAAATTATTAAAAATTAAAACCAGCTTATTCAAAGACATATGCAAAACAATTTTTTTCATGTAAAGATGCCATGGGTAAACTCGTTCTGTGATATACAAGTCAATAATTAAAATTGTTTATAAATAGTCGCTCAAGGAACACATGTATTATCTACAGCACGGTCCTTTTATGAAATTATTAAAAATTAAAACCAGCTTATTGAAAGACATATGCAAAACAATTTTTTTCATGTAAATATGCAATGGGTAAACTCTTTCTGTGATATACAAGTCAATAATTAAAATTGTTTATAAATAGTCGCTCAAGGAACACATGTATTATCTACAGCACGGTCCTTTTATGAAATTATTAAAAATTAAAACCAGCTTATTGAAAGACATATGCAAAACAATTTTTTTCATGTAAAGATGCAATGGGTAAACTCTTTCTGTGATATACAAGTCAATAATTAAAATTGTTTATAAATAGTCGCTCAAGGAACACATGTATTATCTACAGCACGGTCGTTTTATGAAATTATTAAAAATTAAAACCAGCTTATTCAAAGACATATGCAAAACAATTTTTTTCATGTAAAGATGCCATGGGTAAACTCGTTCTGTGATATACAAGTCAATAATTAAAATTGTTTATAAATAGTCGCTCAAGGAACACATGTATTATCTACAGCACGGTCCTTTTATGAAATTATTAAAAATTAAAACCAGCTTATTGAAAGACATATGCAAAACAATTTTTTTCATGTAAATATGCAATGGGTAAACTCTTTCTGTGATATACAAGTCAATAATTAAAATTGTTTATAAATAGTCGCTCAAGGAACACATGTATTATCTACAGCACGGTCCTTTTATGAAATTATTAAAAATTAAAACCAGCTTATTGAAAGACATATGCAAAACAATTTTTTTCATGTAAAGATGCAATGGGTAAACTCTTTCTGTGATATACAAGTCAATAATTAAAATTGTTTATAAATAGTCGCTCAAGGAACACATGTATTATCTACAGCACGGTCGTTTTATGAAATTATTAAAAATTAAAACCAGCTTATTGAAAGACATATGCAAAACAATTTTTTTCATGTAAAGATGCCATGGGTAAACTCTTTCTGTGATATACAAGTCAATAATTAAAATTGTTTATAAATAGTCGCTCAAGGAACACATGTATTATCTACAGCACGGTCTTTTTATGAAATTATTAAAAATTAAAACCAGCTTATTGAAAGACATATGCAAAACAATTTTTTTCATGTAAAGATGCCATGGGTAAACTCTTTCTGTGATATACAAGTCAATAATTAAAATTGTTTATAAATAGTCGCTCAAGGAACACATGTATTATCTACTGCACGGTCCTTTTATAAAATTATTAAAAATTAAAACCAGCTTATTGAAAGACATATGCAAAACAATTTTTTTCATGTAAATATGCAATGGGTAAACTCTTTCTGTGATATACAAGTCAATAATTAAAATTGTTTATAAATAGTCGCTCAAGGAACACATGTATTATCTTCAGCACGGTCCTTTTATGAAATTATTAAAAATTAAAACCAGCTTATTGAAAGACATATGCAAAACAATTTTTTTCATGTAAAGATGCAATGGGTAAACTCTTTCTGTGATATACAAGTCAATAATTAAAATTGTTTATAAATAGTCGCTCAAGGAACACATGTATTATCTACAGCACGGTCCTTTTATGAAATTATTAAAAATTAAAACCAGCTTATTGAAAGACATATGCAAAACAATTTTTTTCATGTAAAGATGCCATGGGTAAACTCTTTCTGTGATATACAAGTCAATAATTAAAATTGTTTATAAATAGTCGCTCAAGGAACACATGTATTATCTACAGCACGGTCCTTTTATGAAATTATTAAAAATTAAAACCAGCTTATTGAAAGACATACGCAAAACAATTTTTTTCATGTAAAGATGCAATGGGTAAACTCTTTCTGTGATATACAAGTCAATAATTAAAATTGTTTATAAATAGTCGCTCAAGGAACACATGTATTATCTACAGCACGGTCCTTTTATGAAATTATTAAAAATTAAAACCAGCTTATTGAAAGACATATGCAAAACAATTTTTTTCATGTAAAGATGCCATGGGTAAACTCTTTCTGTGATATACAAGTCAATAATTAAAATTGTTTATAAATAGTCGCTCAAGGAACACATGTATTATCTACAGCACGGTCCTTTTATGAAATTATTAAAAATTAAAACCAGCTTATTGAAAGACATATGCAAAACAATTTTTTTCATGTAAATATGCAATGGGTAAACTCTTTCTGTGATATACAAGTCAATAATTAAAATTGTTTATAAATAGTCGCTCAAGGAACACATGTATTATCTACAGCACGGTCCTTTTATGAAATTATTAAAAATTAAAACCAGCTTATTGAAAGACATATGCAAAACAATTTTTTTCATGTAAATATGCAATGGGTAAACTCTTTCTGTGATATACAAGTCAATAATTAAAATTGTTTATAAATAGTCGCTCAAGGAACACATGTATTATCTTCAGCACGGTCCTTTTATGAAATTATTAAAAATTAAAACCAGCTTATTGAAAGACATATGCAAAACAATTTTTTTCATGTAAAGATGCAATGGGTAAACTCTTTCTGTGATATACAAGTCAATAATTAAAATTGTTTATAAATAGTCGCTCAAGGAACACATGTATTATCTACAGCACGGTCCTTTTATGAAATTATTAAAAATTAAAACCAGCTTATTGAAAGACATATGCAAAACAATTTTTTTCATGTAAAGATGCCATGGGTAAACTCTTTCTGTGATATACAAGTCAATAATTAAAATTGTTTATAAATAGTCGCTCAAGGAACACATGTATTATCTACAGCACGGTCTTTATATGAAATTATTATAAATTAAAACCAGCTTATTGAAAGACATATGCAAAACAATTTTTTTCATGTAAAGATGCCATGGGTAAACTCTTTCTGTGATATACAAGTCAATAATTAAAATTGTTTATAAATAGTCGCTCAAGGAACACATGTATTATCTACTGCACGGTCCTTTTATAAAATTATTAAAAATTAAAACCAGCTTATTGAAAGACATATGCAAAACAATTTTTTTCATGTAAATATGCAATGGGTAAACTCTTTCTGTGATATACAAGTCAATAATTAAAATTGTTAATAAATAGTCGCTCAAGGAACACATGTATTATCTACAGCACGGTCCTTTTATGAAATTATTAAAAATTAAAACCAGCTTATTGAAAGACATATGCAAAACAATTTTTTTCATGTAAATATGCAATGGGTAAACTCTTTCTGTGATATACAAGTCAATAATTAAAATTGTTTATAAATAGTCGCTCAAGGAACACATGTATTATCTACAGCACGGTCCTTTTATGAAATTATTAAAAATTAAAACCAGCTTATTGAAAGACATATGCAAAACAATTTTTTTCATGTAAATATGCAATGGGTAAACTCTTTCTGTGATATACAAGTCAATAATTAAAATTGTTTATAAATAGTCGCTCAAGGAACACATGTATTATCTACAGCACGGTCGTTTTATGAAATTATTAAAAATTAAAACCAGCTTATTGAAAGACATATGCAAAACAATTTTTTTCATGTAAAGATGCCATGGGTAAACTCTTTCTGTGATATACAAGTCAATAATTAAAATTGTTTATAAATAGTCGCTCAAGGAACACATGTATTATCTACAGCACGGTCCTTTTATGAAATTATTAAAAATTAAAACCAGCTTATTGAAAGACATATGCAAAACAATTTTTTTCATGTAAATATGCAATGGGTAAACTCTTTCTGTGATATACAAGTCAATAATTAAAATTGTTTATAAATAGTCGCTCAAGGAACACATGTATTATCTACAGCACGGTCCTTTTATGAAATTATTAAAAATTAAAACCAGCTTATTGAAAGACATATGCAAAACAATTTTTTTCATGTAAATATGCAATGGGTAAACTCTTTCTGTGATATACAAGTCAATAATTAAAATTGTTTATAAATAGTCGCTCAAGGAACACATGTATTATCTACAGCACGGTCCTTTTATGAAATTATTAAAAATTAAAACCAGCTTATTGAAAGACATATGCAAAACAATTTTTTTCATGTAAAGATGCAATGGGTAAACTCTTTCTGTGATATACAAGTCAATAATTAAAATTGTTTATAAATAGTCGCTCAAGGAACACATGTATTATCTACAGCACGGTCGTTTTATGAAATTATTAAAAATTAAAACCAGCTTATTGAAAGACATATGCAAAACAATTTTTTTCATGTAAAGATGCCATAGGTAAACTCTTTCTGTGATATACAAGTCAATAATTAAAATTGTTTATAAATAGTCGCTCAAGGAACACATGTATTATCTACAGCACGGTCCTTTTATGAAATTATTAAAAATTAAAACCAGCTTATTGAAAGACATATGCAAAACAATTTTTTTCATGTAAATATGCAATGGGTAAACTCTTTCTGTGATATACAAGTCAATAATTAAAATTGTTTATAAATAGTCGCTCAAGGAACACATGTATTATCTACAGCACGGTCCTTTTATGAAATTATTAAAAATTAAAACCAGCTTATTGAAAGACATATGCAAAACAATTTTTTTCATGTAAATATGCAATGGGTAAACTCTTTCTGTGATATACAAGTCAATAATTAAAATTGTTTATAAATAGTCGCTCAAGGAACACATGTATTATCTTCAGCACGGTCCTTTTATGAAATTATTAAAAATTAAAACCAGCTTATTGAAAGACATATGCAAAACAATTTTTTTCATGTAAAGATGCAATGGGTAAACTCTTTCTGTGATATACAAGTCAATAATTAAAATTGTTTATAAATAGTCGCTCAAGGAACACATGTATTATCTACAGCACGGTCCTTTTATGAAATTATTAAAAATTAAAACCAGCTTATTGAAAGACATATGCAAAACAATTTTTTTCATGTAAAGATGCCATGGGTAAACTCTTTCTGTGATATACAAGTCAATAATTAAAATTGTTTATAAATAGTCGCTCAAGGAACACATGTATTATCTACAGCACGGTCTTTATATGAAATTATTATAAATTAAAACCAGCTTATTGAAAGACATATGCAAAACAATTTTTTTCATGTAAAGATGCCATGGGTAAACTCTTTCTGTGATATACAAGTCAATAATTAAAATTGTTTATAAATAGTCGCTCAAGGAACACATGTATTATCTACTGCACGGTCCTTTTATAAAATTATTAAAAATTAAAACCAGCTTATTGAAAGACATATGCAAAACAATTTTTTTCATGTAAATATGCAATGGGTAAACTCTTTCTGTGATATACAAGTCAATAATTAAAATTGTTAATAAATAGTCGCTCAAGGAACACATGTATTATCTACAGCACGGTCCTTTTATGAAATTATTAAAAATTAAAACCAGCTTATTGAAAGACATATGCAAAACAATTTTTTTCATGTAAATATGCAATGGGTAAACTCTTTCTGTGATATACAAGTCAATAATTAAAATTGTTTATAAATAGTCGCTCAAGGAACACATGTATTATCTACAGCACGGTCCTTTTATGAAATTATTAAAAATTAAAACCAGCTTATTGAAAGACATATGCAAAACAATTTTTTTCATGTAAATATGCAATGGGTAAACTCTTTCTGTGATATACAAGTCAATAATTAAAATTGTTTATAAATAGTCGCTCAAGGAACACATGTATTATCTACAGCACGGTCGTTTTATGAAATTATTAAAAATTAAAACCAGCTTATTGAAAGACATATGCAAAACAATTTTTTTCATGTAAAGATGCCATGGGTAAACTCTTTCTGTGATATACAAGTCAATAATTAAAATTGTTTATAAATAGTCGCTCAAGGAACACATGTATTATCTACAGCACGGTCCTTTTATGAAATTATTAAAAATTAAAACCAGCTTATTGAAAGACATATGCAAAACAATTTTTTTCATGTAAATATGCAATGGGTAAACTCTTTCTGTGATATACAAGTCAATAATTAAAATTGTTTATAAATAGTCGCTCAAGGAACACATGTATTATCTACAGCACGGTCCTTTTATGAAATTATTAAAAATTAAAACCAGCTTATTGAAAGACATATGCAAAACAATTTTTTTCATGTAAATATGCAATGGGTAAACTCTTTCTGTGATATACAAGTCAATAATTAAAATTGTTTATAAATAGTCGCTCAAGGAACACATGTATTATCTACAGCACGGTCCTTTTATGAAATTATTAAAAATTAAAACCAGCTTATTGAAAGACATATGCAAAACAATTTTTTTCATGTAAAGATGCAATGGGTAAACTCTTTCTGTGATATACAAGTCAATAATTAAAATTGTTTATAAATAGTCGCTCAAGGAACACATGTATTATCTACAGCACGGTCGTTTTATGAAATTATTAAAAATTAAAACCAGCTTATTGAAAGACATATGCAAAACAATTTTTTTCATGTAAAGATGCCATAGGTAAACTCTTTCTGTGATATACAAGTCAATAATTAAAATTGTTTATAAATAGTCGCTCAAGGAACACATGTATTATCTACAGCACGGTCTTTTTATGAAATTATTAAAAATTAAAACCAGCTTATTGAAAGACATATGCAAAACAATTTTTTTCATGTAAAGATGCAATGGGTAAACTCTTTCTGTGATATACAAGTCAATAATTAAAATTGTTTATAAATAGTCGCTCAAGGAACACATGTATTATCTACAGCACGGTCCTTTTATGAAATTATTAAAAATTAAAACCAGCTTATTGAAAGACATATGCAAAACAATTTTTTTCATGTAAATATGCAATGGGTAAACTCTTTCTGTGATATACAAGTCAATAATTAAAATTGTTTATAAATAGTCGCTCAAGGAACACATGTATTATCTACAGCACGGTCCTTTTATGAAATTATTAAAAATTAAAACCAGCTTATTGAAAGACATATGCAAAACAATTTTTTTCATGTAAAGATGCAATGGGTAAACTCTTTCTGTGATATACAAGTCAATAATTAAAATTGTTTATAAATAGTCGCTCAAGGAACACATGTATTATCTACAGCACGGTCGTTTTATGAAATTATTAAAAATTAAAACCAGCTTATTGAAAGACATATGCAAAACAATTTTTTTCATGTAAAGATGCCATGGGTAAACTCTTTCTGTGATATACAAGTCAATAATTAAAATTGTTTATAAATAGTCGCTCAAGGAACACATGTATTATCTACAGCACGGTCCTTTTATGAAATTATTAAAAATTAAAACCAGCTTATTGAAAGACATATGCAAAACAATTTTTTTCATGTAAATATGCAATGGGTAAACTCTTTCTGTGATATACAAGTCAATAATTAAAATTGTTTATAAATAGTCGCTCAAGGAACACATGTATTATCTACAGCACGGTCCTTTTATGAAATTATTAAAAATTAAAACCAGCTTATTGAAAGACATATGCAAAACAATTTTTTTCATGTAAATATGCAATGGGTAAACTCTTTCTGTGATATACAAGTCAATAATTAAAATTGTTTATAAATAGTCGCTCAAGGAACACATGTATTATCTACAGCACGGTCCTTTTATGAAATTGTTAAAAATTAAAACCAGCTTATTGAAAGACATATGCAAAACAATTTTTTTCATGTAAAGATGCAATGGGTAAACTCTTTCTGTGATATACAAGTCAATAATTAAAATTGTTTATAAATAGTCGCTCAAGGAACACATGTATTATCTACAGGAGGGTCGTTTTATGAAATTATTAAAAATTAAAACCAGCTTATTGAAAGACATATGCAAAACAATTTTTTTCATGTAAAGATGCCATGGGTAAACTCTTTCTGTGATATACAAGTCAATAATTAAAATTGTTTATAAATAGTCGCTCAAGGAACACATGTATTATCTACAGCACGGTCTTTTTATGAAATTATTAAAAATTAAAACCAGCTTATTGAAAGACATATGCAAAACAATTTTTTTCATGTAAAGATGCCATGGGTAAACTCTTTCTGTGATATACAAGTCAATAATTAAAATTGTTTATAAATAGTCGCTCAAGGAACACATGTATTATCTACTGCACGGTCCTTTTATGAAATTATTAAAAATTAAAACCAGCTTATTGAAAGACATATGCAAAACAATTTTTTTCATGTAAATATGCAATGGGTAAACTCTTTCTGTGATATACAAGTCAATAATTAAAATTGTTTATAAATAGTCGCTCAAGGAACACATGTATTATCTTCAGCACGGTCCTTTTATGAAATTATTAAAAATTAAAACCAGCTTATTGAAAGACATATGCAAAACAATTTTTGTCATGTAAAGATGCAATGGGTAAACTCTTTCTGTGATATACAAGTCAATAATTAAAATTGTTTATAAATAGTCGCTCAAGGAACACATGTATTATCTACAGCACGGTCCTTTTATGAAATTATTAAAAATTAAAACCAGCTTATTGAAAGACATATGCAAAACAATTTTTTTCATGTAAAGATGCCATGGGTAAACTCTTTCTGTGATATACAAGTCAATAATTAAAATTGTTTATAAATAGTCGCTCAAGGAACACATGTATTATCTACAGCACGGTCCTTTTATGAAATTATTAAAAATTAAAACCAGCTTATTGAAAGACATACGCAAAACAATTTTTTTCATGTAAATATGCAATGGGTAAACTCTTTCTGTGATATACAAGTCAATAATTAAAATTGTTTATAAATAGTCGCTCAAGGAACACATGTATTATCTACAGCACGGTCCTTTTATGAAATTATTAAAAATTAAAACCAGCTTATTGAAAGACATATGCAAAACAATTTTTTTCATGTAAAGATGCAATGGGTAAACTCTTTCTGTGATATACAAGTCAATAATTAAAATTGTTTATAAATAGTCGCTCAAGGAACACATGTATTATCTACAGCACGGTCGTTTTATGAAATTATTAAAAATTAAAACCAGCTTATTGAAAGACATATGCAAAACAATTTTTTTCATGTAAAGATGCCATGGGTAAACTCTTTCTGTGATATACAAGTCAATAATTAAAATTGTTTATAAATAGTCGCTCAAGGAACACATGTATTATCTACTGCATGGTCCTTTTATAAAATTATTAAAAATTAAAACCAGCTTATTGAAAGACATATGCAAAACAATTTTTTTCATGTAAATATGCAATGGGTAAACTCTTTCTGTGATATACAAGTCAATAATTAAAATTGTTTATAAATAGTCGCTCAAGGAACACATGTATTATCTACAGCACGGTCCTTTTATGAAATTATTAAAAATTAAAACCAGCTTATTGAAAGACATATGCAAAACAATTTTTTTCATGTAAAGATGCAATGGGTAAACTCTTTCTGTGATATACAAGTCAATAATTAAAATTGTTTATAAATAGTCGCTCAAGGAACACATGTATTATCTACAGCACGGTCCTTTTATGAAATTATTAAAAATTAAAACCAGCTTATTGAAAGACATACGCAAAACAATTTTTTTCATGTAAAGATGCAATAGGTAAACTCTTTCTGTGATATACAAGTCAATAATTAAAATTGTTTATAAATAGTCGCTCAAGGAACACATGTATTATCTACAGCACGGTCCTTTTATGAAATTATTAAAAATTAAAACCAGCTTATTGAAAGACATATGCAAAACAATTTTTTTCATGTAAATATGCAATGGGTAAACTCTTTCTGTGATATACAAGTCAATAATTAAAATTGTTTATAAATAGTCGCTCAAGGAACACATGTATTATCTACAGCACGGTCCTTTTATGAAATTATTAAAAATTAAAACCAGCTTATTGAAAGACATATGCAAAACAATTTTTTTCATGTAAAGATGCAATGGGTAAACTCTTTCTGTGATATACAAGTCAATAATTAAAATTGTTTATAAATAGTCGCTCAAGGAACACATGTATTATCTACAGCACGGTCCTTTTATGAAATTATTAAAAATTAAAACCAGCTTATTGAAAGACATATGCAAAACAATTTTTTTCATGTAAAGATGCAATGGGTAAACTCTTTCTGTGATATACAAGTCAATAATTAAAATTGTTTATAAATAGTCGCTCAAGGAACACATGTATTATCGTCTTTGTACTTTTTTCGACAAATAAATCGATTTTCTTAAAACTACAGGAAATGGCTTCAAATTTATTATACAGGTTATTTACAGCCCAATTAAGGATTATTAGCCCCTAAATACGATTTTTAATTTTTCGTGAAAAATGAGAAAAGTGCAAAGGCTATAGTCTTTGTACTTTTTTCGACAAATAAATCGATTTTCTTAAAACTACAGGAAATGGCTTTAAATTTATTATGCAGGTTATATATAGCCCAATTAAGGATTATTAGCCCCTAAATACGATTTTTAATTTTTCGTGAAAAATGGGAAAAGTGCAAAGGCTATAGTCTTTGTACTTTTTTCGACAAATAAATCGATTTTCTTAAAACTACAGGAAATGGCTTCAAATTTATTATACAGGTTATTTACAGCCCAATTAAGGATTATTAGCCCCCAAATACGATTTTTAATTTTTCGTGAAAAATGAGAAAAGTGCAAAGGCTATAGTCTTTGTACTTTTTTCGACAAATAAATCGATTTTCTTAAAACTACAGGAAATGGCTTCAAATTTATTATACAGGTTATTTACAGCCCAATTAAGGATTATTAGCCCCTAAATACGATTTTTAATTTTTCGTGAAAAATGAGAAAAGTGCAAAGGCTATAGTCTTTGTACTTTTTTCGACAAATAAATCGATTTTCTTAAAACTACAGGAAATGGCTTCAAATTTATTATACAGGTTATTTACAGCCCAATTAAGGATTATTAGCCCCCAAATACGATTTTTAATTTTTCGTGAAAAATGGGAAAAGTGCAAAGGCTATAGTCTTTGTACTTTTTTCGACAAATAAATCGATTTTCTTAAAACTACAGGAAATGGCTTCAAATTTATTATACAGGTTATTTACAGCCCAATTAAGGATTATTAGCCCCTAAATACGATTTTTAATTTTTCGTGAAAAATGAGAAAAGTGCAAAGGTTATAGTCTTTGTACTTTTTTCGACAAATAAATCGATTTTCTTAAAACTACAGGAAATGGCTTCAAATTTATTATGCAGCTTATATATAGCCCAATTAAGGATTATTAGCCCCTAAATACGATTTTTAATTTTTCGTGAAAAATGAGAAAAGTGCAAAGGCTATAAGTCTTTGTACTTTTTTCGACAAATAAATCGATTTTCTTAAAACTACAGGAAATGGCTTCAAATTTATTATACAGGTTATTTATAGCCCAATTAAGGATTATTAGCCCCTAAATACAATTTTTAATTTTTCGTGAAAAATGGGAAAAGTGCAAAGGCTATCTACAGCACGGTCGTTTTATGAAATTATTAAAAATTAAAACCAGCTTATTGAAAGACATATGCAAAACAATTTTTTTCATGTAAAGATGCCATGGGTAAACTCTTTCTGTGATATACAAGTCAATAATTAAAATTGTTTATAAATAGTCGCTCAAGGAACACATGTATTATCTACAGCACGGTCCTTTTATGAAATTATTAAAAATTAAAACCAGCTTATTGAAAGACATATGCAAAACAATTTTTTTCATGTAAAGATGCAATGGGTAAACTCTTTCTGTGATATACAAGTCAATAATTAAAATTGTTTATAAATAGTCGCTCAAGGAACACATGTATTATCTACTGCACGGTCCTTTTATAAAATTATTAAAAATTAAAACCAGCTTATTGAAAGACATATGCAAAACAATTTTTTTCATGTAAATATGCAATGGGTAAACTCTTTCTGTGATATACAAGTCAATAATTAAAATTGTTTATAAATAGTCGCTCAAGGAACACATGTATTATCTACAGCACGGTCCTTTTATGAAAGTATTAAAAATTAAAACCAGCTTATTGAAAGACATATGCAAAACAATTTTTTTCATGTAAATATGCAATGGGTAAACTCTTTCTGTGATATACAAGTCAATAATTAAAATTGTTTATAAATAGTCGCTCAAGGAACACATGTATTATCTACAGCACGGTCCTTTTATGAAATTATTAAAAATTAAAACCAGCTTATTGAAAGACATATGCAAAACAATTTTTTTCATGTAAAGATGCCATGGGTAAACTCTTTCTGTGATATACAAGTCAATAATTAAAATTGTTTATAAATAGTCGCTCAAGGAACACATGTATTATCTACAGCACGGTCGTTTTATGAAATTATTAAAAATTAAAACCAGCTTATTGAAAGACATATGCAAAACAATTTTTTTCATGTAAAGATGCCATGGGTAAACTCTTTCTGTGATATACAAGTCAATAATTAAAATTGTTTATAAATAGTCGCTCAAGGAACACATGTATTATCTACAGCACGGTCCTTTTATGAAATTATTAAAAATTAAAACCAGCTTATTGAAAGACATATGCAAAACAATTTTTTTCATGTAAAGATGCCATGGGTAAACTCTTTCTGTGATATACAAGTCAATAATTAAAATTGTTTATAAATAGTCGCTCAAGGAACACATGTATTATCTACTGCACGGTCCTTTTATAAAATTATTAAAAATTAAAACCAGCTTATTGAAAGACATATGCAAAACAATTTTTTTCATGTAAATATGCAATGGGTAAACTCTTTCTGTGATATACAAGTCAATAATTAAAATTGTTTATAAATAGTCGCTCAAGGAACACATGTATTATCTTCAGCACGGTCCTTTTATGAAATTATTAAAAATTAAAACCAGCTTATTGAAAGACATATGCAAAACAATTTTTTTCATGTAAAGATGCAATGGGTAAACTCTTTCTGTGATATACAAGTCAATAATTAAAATTGTTTATAAATAGTCGCTCAAGGAACACATGTATTATCTACAGCACGGTCCTTTTATGAAATTATTAAAAATTAAAACCAGCTTATTGAAAGACATATGCAAAACAATTTTTTTCATGTAAAGATGCCATGGGTAAACTCTTTCTGTGATATACAAGTCAATAATTAAAATTGTTTATAAATAGTCGCTCAAGGAACACATGTATTATCTACAGCACGGTCCTTTTATGAAATTATTAAAAATTAAAACCAGCTTATTGAAAGACATACGCAAAACAATTTTTTTCATGTAAATATGCAATGGGTAAACTCTTTCTGTGATATACAAGTCAATAATTAAAATTGTTTATAAATAGTCGCTCAAGGAACACATGTATTATCTACAGCACGGTCCTTTTATGAAATTATTAAAAATTAAAACCAGCTTATTGAAAGACATATGCAAAACAATTTTTTTCATGTGAAGATGCAATGGGTAAACTCTTTCTGTGATATACAAGTCAATAATTAAAATTGTTTATAAATAGTCGCTCAAGGAACACATGTATTATCTACAGCACGGTCCTTTTATGAAATTATTAAAAATTAAAACCAGCTTATTGAAAGACATATGCAAAACAATTTTTTTCATGTAAAGATGCCATGGGTAAACTCTTTCTGTGATATACAAGTCAATAATTAAAATTGTTTATAAATAGTCGCTCAAGGAACACATGTATTATCTACTGCACGGTCCTTTTATAAAATTATTAAAAATTAAAACCAGCTTATTGAAAGACATATGCAAAACAATTTTTTTCATGTAAATATGCAATGGGTAAACTCTTTCTGTGATATACAAGTCAATAATTAAAATTGTTTATAAATAGTCGCTCAAGGAACACATGTATTATCTACAGCACGGTCCTTTTATGAAATTATTAAAAATTAAAACCAGCTTATTGAAAGACATATGCAAAACAATTTTTTTCATGTAAATATGCAATGGGTAAACTCTTTCTGTGATATACAAGTCAATAATTAAAATTGTTTATAAATAGTCGCTCAAGGAACACATGTATTATCTACAGCACGGTCCTTTTATGAAATTATTAAAAATTAAAACCAGCTTATTGAAAGACATATGCAAAACAATTTTTTTCATGTAAAGATGCAATGGGTAAACTCTTTCTGTGATATACAAGTCAATAATTAAAATTGTTTATAAATAGTCGCTCAAGGAACACATGTATTATCTACAGCACGGTCGTTTTATGAAATTATTAAAAATTAAAACCAGCTTATTGAAAGACATATGCAAAACAATTTTTTTCATGTAAAGATGCCATGGGTAAACTCTTTCTGTGATATACAAGTCAATAATTAAAATTGTTTATAAATAGTCGCTCAAGGAACACATGTATTATCTACAGCACGGTCCTTTTATGAAATTATTAAAAATTAAAACCAGCTTATTGAAAGACATATGCAAAACAATTTTTTTCATGTAAATATGCAATGGGTAAACTCTTTCTGTGATATACAAGTCAATAATTAAAATTGTTTATAAATAGTCGCTCAAGGAACACATGTATTATCTACAGCACGGTCCTTTTATGAAATTATTAAAAATTAAAACCAGCTTATTGAAAGACATATGCAAAACAATTTTTTTCATGTAAATATGCAATGGGTAAACTCTTTCTGTGATATACAAGTCAATAATTAAAATTGTTTATAAATAGTCGCTCAAGGAACACATGTATTATCTACAGCACTGTCCTTTTATGAAATTATTAAAAATTAAAACCAGCTTATTGAAAGACATATGCAAAACAATTTTTTTCATGTAAAGATGCAATGGGTAAACTCTTTCTGTGATATACAAGTCAATAATTAAAATTGTTTATAAATAGTCGCTCAAGGAACACATGTATTATCTACAGCACGGTCGTTTTATGAAATTATTAAAAATTAAAACCAGCTTATTGAAAGACATATGCAAAACAATTTTTTTCATGTAAAGATGCCATGGGTAAACTCTTTCTGTGATATACAAGTCAATAATTAAAATTGTTTATAAATAGTCGCTCAAGGAACACATGTATTATCTACAGCACGGTCCTTTTATGAAATTATTAAAAATTAAAACCAGCTTATTGAAAGACATATGCAAAACAATTTTTTTCATGTAAAGATGCCATGGGTAAACTCTTTCTGTGATATACAAGTCAATAATTAAAATTGTTTATAAATAGTCGCTCAAGGAACACATGTATTATCTACTGCATGGTCCTTTTATAAAATTATTAAAAATTAAAACCAGCTTATTGAAAGACATATGCAAAACAATTTTTTTCATGTAAATATGCAATGGGTAAACTCTTTCTGTGATATACAAGTCAATAATTAAAATTGTTTATAAATAGTCGCTCAAGGAACACATGTATTATCTACAGCACGGTCCTTTTATGAAATTATTAAAAATTAAAACCAGCTTATTGAAAGACATATGCAAAACAATTTTTTTCATGTAAAGATGCAATGGGTAAACTCTTTCTGTGATATACAAGTCAATAATTAAAATTGTTTATAAATAGTCGCTCAAGGAACACATGTATTATCTACAGCACGGTCCTTTTATGAAATTATTAAAAATTAAAACCAGCTTATTGAAAGACATACGCAAAACAATTTTTTTCATGTAAAGATGCAATAGGTAAACTCTTTCTGTGATATACAAGTCAATAATTAAAATTGTTTATAAATAGTCGCTCAAGGAACACATGTATTATCTACAGCACGGTCCTTTTATGAAATTATTAAAAATTAAAACCAGCTTATTGAAAGACATATGCAAAACAATTTTTTTCATGTAAATATGCAATGGGTAAACTCTTTCTGTGATATACAAGTCAATAATTAAAATTGTTTATAAATAGTCGCTCAAGGAACACATGTATTATCTACAGCACGGTCCTTTTATGAAATTATTAAAAATTAAAACCAGCTTATTGAAAGACATATGCAAAACAATTTTTTTCATGTAAAGATGCCATGGGTAAACTCTTTCTGTGATATACAAGTCAATAATTAAAATTGTTTATAAATAGTCGCTCAAGGAACACATGTATTATCTACAGCACGGTCCTTTTATGAAATTATTAAAAATTAAAACCAGCTTATTGAAAGACATATGCAAAACAATTTTTTTCATGTAAATATGCAATGGGTAAACTCTTTCTGTGATATACAAGTCAATAATTAAAATTGTTTATAAATAGTCGCTCAAGGAACACATGTATTATCTACAGCACGGTCCTTTTATGAAATTATTAAAAATTAAAACCAGCTTATTGAAAGACATATGCAAAACAATTTTTTTCATGTAAAGATGCAATGGGTAAACTCTTTCTGTGATATACAAGTCAATAATTAAAATTGTTTATAAATAGTCGCTCAAGGAACACATGTATTATCTACAGCACGGTCCTTTTATGAAATTATTAAAAATTAAAACCAGCTTATTGAAAGACATATGCAAAACAATTTTTTTCATGTAAAGATGCAATGGGTAAACTCTTTCTGTGATATACAAGTCAATAATTAAAATTGTTTATAAATAGTCGCTCAAGGAACACATGTATTATCGTCTTTGTACTTTTTTCGACAAATAAATCGATTTTCTTAAAACTACAGGAAATGGCTTCAAATTTATTATACAGGTTATTTACAGCCCAATTAAGGATTATTAGCCCCTAAATACGATTTTTAATTTTTCGTGAAAAATGAGAAAAGTGCAAAGGCTATAGTCTTTGTACTTTTTTCGACAAATAAATCGATTTTCTTAAAACTACAGGAAATGGCTTTAAATTTATTATGCAGGTTATATATAGCCCAATTAAGGATTATTAGCCCCTAAATACGATTTTTAATTTTTCGTGAAAAATGGGAAAAGTGCAAAGGCTATAGTCTTTGTACTTTTTTCGACAAATAAATCGATTTTCTTAAAACTACAGGAAATGGCTTCAAATTTATTATACAGGTTATTTACAGCCCAATTAAGGATTATTAGCCCCCAAATACGATTTTTAATTTTTCGTGAAAAATGAGAAAAGTGCAAAGGCTATAGTCTTTGTACTTTTTTCGACAAATAAATCGATTTTCTTAAAACTACAGGAAATGATTTCAAATTTATTATACAGGTTATTTACAGCCCAATTAAGGATTATTAGCCCCTAAATACGATTTTTAATTTTTCGTGAAAAATGAGAAAAGTGCAAAGGCTATAGTCTTTGTACTTTTTTCGACAAATAAATCGATTTTCTTAAAACTACAGGAAATGGCTTCAAATTTATTATACAGGTTATTTACAGCCCAATTAAGGATTATTAGCCCCCAAATACGATTTTTAATTTTTCGTGAAAAATGGGAAAAGTGCAAAGGCTATAGTCTTTGTACTTTTTTCGACAAATAAATCGATTTTCTTAAAACTACAGGAAATGGCTTCAAATTTATTATACAGGTTATTTACAGCCCAATTAAGGATTATTAGCCCCTAAATACGATTTTTAATTTTTCGTGAAAAATGAGAAAAGTGCAAAGGCTATAGTCTTTGTACTTTTTTCGACAAATAAATCGATTTTCTTAAAACTACAGGAAATGGCTTCAAATTTATTATGCAGCTTATATATAGCCCAATTAAGGATTATTAGCCCCTAAATACGATTTTTAATTTTTCGTGAAAAATGAGAAAAGTGCAAAGGCTATAAGTCTTTGTACTTTTTTCGACAAATAAATCGATTTTCTTAAAACTACAGGAAATGGCTTCAAATTTATTATACAGGTTATTTATAGCCCAATTAAGGATTATTAGCCCCTAAATACAATTTTTAATTTTTCGTGAAAAATGGGAAAAGTGCAAAGGCTATCTACAGCACGGTCGTTTTATGAAATTATTAAAAATTAAAACCAGCTTATTGAAAGACATATGCAAAACAATTTTTTTCATGTAAAGATGCCATGGGTAAACTCTTTCTGTGATATACAAGTCAATAATTAAAATTGTTTATAAATAGTCGCTCAAGGAACACATGTATTATCTACAGCACGGTCCTTTTATGAAATTATTAAAAATTAAAACCAGCTTATTGAAAGACATATGCAAAACAATTTTTTTCATGTAAAGATGCAATGGGTAAACTCTTTCTGTGATATACAAGTCAATAATTAAAATTGTTTATAAATAGTCGCTCAAGGAACACATGTATTATCTACTGCACGGTCCTTTTATAAAATTATTAAAAATTAAAACCAGCTTATTGAAAGACATATGCAAAACAATTTTTTTCATGTAAATATGCAATGGGTAAACTCTTTCTGTGATATACAAGTCAATAATTAAAATTGTTTATAAATAGTCGCTCAAGGAACACATGTATTATCTACAGCACGGTCCTTTTATGAAAGTATTAAAAATTAAAACCAGCTTATTGAAAGACATATGCAAAACAATTTTTTTCATGTAAATATGCAATGGGTAAACTCTTTCTGTGATATACAAGTCAATAATTAAAATTGTTTATAAATAGTCGCTCAAGGAACACATGTATTATCTACAGCACGGTCCTTTTATGAAATTATTAAAAATTAAAACCAGCTTATTGAAAGACATATGCAAAACAATTTTTTTCATGTAAATATGCAATGGGTAAACTCTTTCTGTGATATACAAGTCAATAATTAAAATTGTTTATAAATAGTCGCTCAAGGAACACATGTATTATCTACAGCACTGTCCTTTTATGAAATTATTAAAAATTAAAACCAGCTTATTGAAAGACATATGCAAAACAATTTTTTTCATGTAAAGATGCAATGGGTAAACTCTTTCTGTGATATACAAGTCAATAATTAAAATTGTTTATAAATAGTCGCTCAAGGAACACATGTATTATCTACAGCACGGTCGTTTTATGAAATTATTAAAAATTAAAACCAGCTTATTGAAAGACATATGCAAAACAATTTTTTTCATGTAAAGATGCCATGGGTAAACTCTTTCTGTGATATACAAGTCAATAATTAAAATTGTTTATAAATAGTCGCTCAAGGAACACATGTATTATCTACAGCACGGTCCTTTTATGAAATTATTAAAAATTAAAACCAGCTTATTGAAAGACATATGCAAAACAATTTTTTTCATGTAAAGATGCCATGGGTAAACTCTTTCTGTGATATACAAGTCAATAATTAAAATTGTTTATAAATAGTCGCTCAAGGAACACATGTATTATCTACTGCATGGTCCTTTTATAAAATTATTAAAAATTAAAACCAGCTTATTGAAAGACATATGCAAAACAATTTTTTTCATGTAAATATGCAATGGGTAAACTCTTTCTGTGATATACAAGTCAATAATTAAAATTGTTTATAAATAGTCGCTCAAGGAACACATGTATTATCTACAGCACGGTCCTTTTATGAAATTATTAAAAATTAAAACCAGCTTATTGAAAGACATATGCAAAACAATTTTTTTCATGTAAAGATGCAATGGGTAAACTCTTTCTGTGATATACAAGTCAATAATTAAAATTGTTTATAAATAGTCGCTCAAGGAACACATGTATTATCTACAGCACGGTCCTTTTATGAAATTATTAAAAATTAAAACCAGCTTATTGAAAGACATACGCAAAACAATTTTTTTCATGTAAAGATGCAATAGGTAAACTCTTTCTGTGATATACAAGTCAATAATTAAAATTGTTTATAAATAGTCGCTCAAGGAACACATGTATTATCTACAGCACGGTCCTTTTATGAAATTATTAAAAATTAAAACCAGCTTATTGAAAGACATATGCAAAACAATTTTTTTCATGTAAATATGCAATGGGTAAACTCTTTCTGTGATATACAAGTCAATAATTAAAATTGTTTATAAATAGTCGCTCAAGGAACACATGTATTATCTACAGCACGGTCCTTTTATGAAATTATTAAAAATTAAAACCAGCTTATTGAAAGACATATGCAAAACAATTTTTTTCATGTAAAGATGCAATGGGTAAACTCTTTCTGTGATATACAAGTCAATAATTAAAATTGTTTATAAATAGTCGCTCAAGGAACACATGTATTATCTACAGCACGGTCCTTTTATGAAATTATTAAAAATTAAAACCAGCTTATTGAAAGACATATGCAAAACAATTTTTTTCATGTAAAGATGCAATGGGTAAACTCTTTCTGTGATATACAAGTCAATAATTAAAATTGTTTATAAATAGTCGCTCAAGGAACACATGTATTATCGTCTTTGTACTTTTTTCGACAAATAAATCGATTTTCTTAAAACTACAGGAAATGGCTTCAAATTTATTATACAGGTTATTTACAGCCCAATTAAGGATTATTAGCCCCTAAATACGATTTTTAATTTTTCGTGAAAAATGAGAAAAGTGCAAAGGCTATAGTCTTTGTACTTTTTTCGACAAATAAATCGATTTTCTTAAAACTACAGGAAATGGCTTTAAATTTATTATGCAGGTTATATATAGCCCAATTAAGGATTATTAGCCCCTAAATACGATTTTTAATTTTTCGTGAAAAATGGGAAAAGTGCAAAGGCTATAGTCTTTGTACTTTTTTCGACAAATAAATCGATTTTCTTAAAACTACAGGAAATGGCTTCAAATTTATTATACAGGTTATTTACAGCCCAATTAAGGATTATTAGCCCCCAAATACGATTTTTAATTTTTCGTGAAAAATGAGAAAAGTGCAAAGGCTATAGTCTTTGTACTTTTTTCGACAAATAAATCGATTTTCTTAAAACTACAGGAAATGGCTTCAAATTTATTATACAGGTTATTTACAGCCCAATTAAGGATTATTAGCCCCTAAATACGATTTTTAATTTTTCGTGAAAAATGAGAAAAGTGCAAAGGCTATAGTCTTTGTACTTTTTTCGACAAATAAATCGATTTTCTTAAAACTACAGGAAATGGCTTCAAATTTATTATACAGGTTATTTACAGCCCAATTAAGGATTATTAGCCCCCAAATACGATTTTTAATTTTTCGTGAAAAATGGGAAAAGTGCAAAGGCTATAGTCTTTGTACTTTTTTCGACAAATAAATCGATTTTCTTAAAACTACAGGAAATGGCTTCAAATTTATTATACAGGTTATTTACAGCCCAATTAAGGATTATTAGCCCCTAAATACGATTTTTAATTTTTCGTGAAAAATGAGAAAAGTGCAAAGGCTATAGTCTTTGTACTTTTTTCGACAAATAAATCGATTTTCTTAAAACTACAGGAAATGGCTTCAAATTTATTATGCAGCTTATATATAGCCCAATTAAGGATTATTAGCCCCTAAATACGATTTTTAATTTTTCGTGAAAAATGAGAAAAGTGCAAAGGCTATAAGTCTTTGTACTTTTTTCGACAAATAAATCGATTTTCTTAAAACTACAGGAAATGGCTTCAAATTTATTATACAGGTTATTTATAGCCCAATTAAGGATTATTAGCCCCTAAATACAATTTTTAATTTTTCGTGAAAAATGGGAAAAGTGCAAAGGCTATCTACAGCACGGTCGTTTTATGAAATTATTAAAAATTAAAACCAGCTTATTGAAAGACATATGCAAAACAATTTTTTTCATGTAAAGATGCCATGGGTAAACTCTTTCTGTGATATACAAGTCAATAATTAAAATTGTTTATAAATAGTCGCTCAAGGAACACATGTATTATCTACAGCACGGTCCTTTTATGAAATTATTAAAAATTAAAACCAGCTTATTGAAAGACATATGCAAAACAATTTTTTTCATGTAAAGATGCAATGGGTAAACTCTTTCTGTGATATACAAGTCAATAATTAAAATTGTTTATAAATAGTCGCTCAAGGAACACATGTATTATCTACTGCACGGTCCTTTTATAAAATTATTAAAAATTAAAACCAGCTTATTGAAAGACATATGCAAAACAATTTTTTTCATGTAAATATGCAATGGGTAAACTCTTTCTGTGATATACAAGTCAATAATTAAAATTGTTTATAAATAGTCGCTCAAGGAACACATGTATTATCTACAGCACGGTCCTTTTATGAAAGTATTAAAAATTAAAACCAGCTTATTGAAAGACATATGCAAAACAATTTTTTTCATGTAAATATGCAATGGGTAAACTCTTTCTGTGATATACAAGTCAATAATTAAAATTGTTTATAAATAGTCGCTCAAGGAACACATGTATTATCTACAGCACGGTCCTTTTATGAAATTATTAAAAATTAAAACCAGCTTATTGAAAGACATATGCAAAACAATTTTTTTCATGTAAAGATGCCATGGGTAAACTCTTTCTGTGATATACAAGTCAATAATTAAAATTGTTTATAAATAGTCGCTCAAGGAACACATGTATTATCTACAGCACGGTCGTTTTATGAAATTATTAAAAATTAAAACCAGCTTATTGAAAGACATATGCAAAACAATTTTTTTCATGTAAAGATGCCATGGGTAAACTCTTTCTGTGATATACAAGTCAATAATTAAAATTGTTTATAAATAGTCGCTCAAGGAACACATGTATTATCTACAGCACGGTCCTTTTATGAAATTATTAAAAATTAAAACCAGCTTATTGAAAGACATATGCAAAACAATTTTTTTCATGTAAAGATGCAATGGGTAAACTCTTTCTGTGATATACAAGTCAATAATTAAAATTGTTTATAAATAGTCGCTCAAGGAACACATGTATTATCTACTGCACGGTCCTTTTATAAAATTATTAAAAATTAAAACCAGCTTATTGAAAGACATATGCAAAACAATTTTTTTCATGTAAATATGCAATGGGTAAACTCTTTCTGTGATATACAAGTCAATAATTAAAATTGTTTATAAATAGTCGCTCAAGGAACACATGTATTATCTTCAGCACGGTCCTTTTATGAAATTATTAAAAATTAAAACCAGCTTATTGAAAGACATATGCAAAACAATTTTTTTCATGTAAAGATGCAATGGGTAAACTCTTTCTGTGATATACAAGTCAATAATTAAAATTGTTTATAAATAGTCGCTCAAGGAACACATGTATTATCTACAGCACGGTCCTTTTATGAAATTATTAAAAATTAAAACCAGCTTATTGAAAGACATATGCAAAACAATTTTTTTCATGTAAAGATGCCATGGGTAAACTCTTTCTGTGATATACAAGTCAATAATTAAAATTGTTTATAAATAGTCGCTCAAGGAACACATGTATTATCTACAGCACGGTCCTTTTATGAAATTATTAAAAATTAAAACCAGCTTATTGAAAGACATACGCAAAACAATTTTTTTCATGTAAATATGCAATGGGTAAACTCTTTCTGTGATATACAAGTCAATAATTAAAATTGTTTATAAATAGTCGCTCAAGGAACACATGTATTATCTACAGCACGGTCCTTTTATGAAATTATTAAAAATTAAAACCAGCTTATTGAAAGACATATGCAAAACAATTTTTTTCATGTGAAGATGCAATGGGTAAACTCTTTCTGTGATATACAAGTCAATAATTAAAATTGTTTATAAATAGTCGCTCAAGGAACACATGTATTATCTACAGCACGGTCCTTTTATGAAATTATTAAAAATTAAAACCAGCTTATTGAAAGACATATGCAAAACAATTTTTTTCATGTAAAGATGCCATGGGTAAACTCTTTCTGTGATATACAAGTCAATAATTAAAATTGTTTATAAATAGTCGCTCAAGGAACACATGTATTATCTACTGCACGGTCCTTTTATAAAATTATTAAAAATTAAAACCAGCTTATTGAAAGACATATGCAAAACAATTTTTTTCATGTAAATATGCAATGGGTAAACTCTTTCTGTGATATACAAGTCAATAATTAAAATTGTTTATAAATAGTCGCTCAAGGAACACATGTATTATCTACAGCACGGTCCTTTTATGAAATTATTAAAAATTAAAACCAGCTTATTGAAAGACATATGCAAAACAATTTTTTTCATGTAAATATGCAATGGGTAAACTCTTTCTGTGATATACAAGTCAATAATTAAAATTGTTTATAAATAGTCGCTCAAGGAACACATGTATTATCTACAGCACGGTCCTTTTATGAAATTATTAAAAATTAAAACCAGCTTATTGAAAGACATATGCAAAACAATTTTTTTCATGTAAAGATGCAATGGGTAAACTCTTTCTGTGATATACAAGTCAATAATTAAAATTGTTTATAAATAGTCGCTCAAGGAACACATGTATTATCTACAGCACGGTCGTTTTATGAAATTATTAAAAATTAAAACCAGCTTATTGAAAGACATATGCAAAACAATTTTTTTCATGTAAAGATGCCATGGGTAAACTCTTTCTGTGATATACAAGTCAATAATTAAAATTGTTTATAAATAGTCGCTCAAGGAACACATGTATTATCTACAGCACGGTCCTTTTATGAAATTATTAAAAATTAAAACCAGCTTATTGAAAGACATATGCAAAACAATTTTTTTCATGTAAATATGCAATGGGTAAACTCTTTCTGTGATATACAAGTCAATAATTAAAATTGTTTATAAATAGTCGCTCAAGGAACACATGTATTATCTACAGCACGGTCCTTTTATGAAATTATTAAAAATTAAAACCAGCTTATTGAAAGACATATGCAAAACTATTTTTTTCATGTAAATATGCAATGGGTAAACTCTTTCTGTGATATACAAGTCAATAATTAAAATTGTTTATAAATAGTCGCTCAAGGAACACATGTATTATCTACAGCACTGTCCTTTTATGAAATTATTAAAAATTAAAACCAGCTTATTGAAAGACATATGCAAAACAATTTTTTTCATGTAAAGATGCAATGGGTAAACTCTTTCTGTGATATACAAGTCAATAATTAAAATTGTTTATAAATAGTCGCTCAAGGAACACATGTATTATCTACAGCACGGTCGTTTTATGAAATTATTAAAAATTAAAACCAGCTTATTGAAAGACATATGCAAAACAATTTTTTTCATGTAAAGATGCCATGGGTAAACTCTTTCTGTGATATACAAGTCAATAATTAAAATTGTTTATAAATAGTCGCTCAAGGAACACATGTATTATCTACAGCACGGTCCTTTTATGAAATTATTAAAAATTAAAACCAGCTTATTGAAAGACATATGCAAAACAATTTTTTTCATGTAAAGATGCCATGGGTAAACTCTTTCTGTGATATACAAGTCAATAATTAAAATTGTTTATAAATAGTCGCTCAAGGAACACATGTATTATCTACAGCACGGTCCTTTTATGAAATTATTAAAAATTAAAACCAGCTTATTGAAAGACATATGCAAAACAATTTTTTTCATGTAAAGATGCCATGGGTAAACTCTTTCTGTGATATACAAGTCAATAATTAAAATTGTTTATAAATAGTCGCTCAAGGAACACATGTATTATCTACAGCACGGTCGTTTTATGAAATTATTAAAAATTAAAACCAGCTTATTGAAAGACATATGCAAAACAATTTTTTTCATGTAAAGATGCCATGGGTAAACTCTTTCTGTGATATACAAGTCAATAATTAAAATTGTTTATAAATAGTCGCTCAAGGAACACATGTATTATCTACAGCACGGTCCTTTTATGAAATTATTAAAAATTAAAACCAGCTTATGCAAAACAATTTTTTTCATGTAAAGATGCCATGGGTAAACTCTTTCTGTGATATACAAGTCAATAATTAAAATTGTTTATAAATAGTCGCTCAAGGAACACATGTATTATCTACTGCACGGTCCTTTTATGAAATTATTAAAAATTAAAACCAGCTTATTGAAAGACATATGCAAAACAATTTTTTTCATGTAAATATGCAATGGGTAAACTCTTTCTGTGATATACAAGTCAATAATTAAAATTGTTTATAAATAGTCGCTCAAGGAACACATGTATTATCTTCAGCACGGTCCTTTTATGAAATTATTAAAAATTAAAACCAGCTTATTGAAAGACATATGCAAAACAATTTTTTTCATGTAAAGATGCAATGGGTAAACTCTTTCTGTGATATACAAGTCAATAATTAAAATTGTTTATAAATAGTCGCTCAAGGAACACATGTATTATCTACAGCACGGTCCTTTTATGAAATTATTAAAAATTAAAACCAGCTTATTGAAAGACATATGCAAAACAATTTTTTTCATGTAAAGATGCCATGGGTAAACTCTTTCTGTGATATACAAGTCAATAATTAAAATTGTTTATAAATAGTCGCTCAAGGAACACATGTATTATCTACAGCACGGTCCTTTTATGAAATTATTAAAAATTAAAACCAGCTTATTGAAAGACATACGCAAAACAATTTTTTTCATGTAAATATGCAATGGGTAAACTCTTTCTGTGATATACAAGTCAATAATTAAAATTGTTTATAAATAGTCGCTCAAGGAACACATGTATTATCTACAGCACGGTCCTTTTATGAAATTATTAAAAATTAAAACCAGCTTATTGAAAGACATATGCAAAACAATTTTTTTCATGTAAAGATGCAATGGGTAAACTCTTTCTGTGATATACAAGTCAATAATTAAAATTGTTTATAAATAGTCGCTCAAGGAACACATGTATTATCTACAGCACGGTCCTTTTATGAAATTATTAAAAATTAAAACCAGCTTATTGAAAGACATATGCAAAACAATTTTTTTCATGTAAAGATGCCATGGGTAAACTCTTTCTGTGATATACAAGTCAATAATTAAAATTGTTTATAAATAGTCGCTCAAGGAACACATGTATTATCTACTGCACGGTCCTTTTATAAAATTATTAAAAATTAAAACCAGCTTATTGAAAGACATATGCAAAACAATTTTTTTCATGTAAATATGCAATGGGTAAACTCTTTCTGTGATATACAAGTCAATAATTAAAATTGTTTATAAATAGTCGCTCAAGGAACACATGTATTATCTACAGCACGGTCCTTTTATGAAATTATTAAAAATTAAAACCAGCTTATTGAAAGACATATGCAAAACAATTTTTTTCATGTAAATATGCAATGGGTAAACTCTTTCTGTGATATACAAGTCAATAATTAAAATTGTTTATAAATAGTCGCTCAAGGAACACATGTATTATCTACAGCACGGTCCTTTTATGAAATTATTAAAAATTAAAACCAGCTTATTGAAAGACATATGCAAAACAATTTTTTTCATGTAAATATGCAATGGGTAAACTCTTTCTGTGATATACAAGTCAATAATTAAAATTGTTTATAAATAGTCGCTCAAGGAACACATGTATTATCTACAGCACGGTCCTTTTATGAAATTATTAAAAATTAAAACCAGCTTATTGAAAGACATACGCAAAACAATTTTTTTCATGTAAATATGCAATGGGTAAACTCTTTCTGTGATATACAAGTCAATAATTAAAATTGTTTATAAATAGTCGCTCAAGGAACACATGTATTATCTACAGCACGGTCCTTTTATGAAATTATTAAAAATTAAAACCAGCTTATTGAAAGACATATGCAAAACAATTTTTTTCATGTAAAGATGCAATGGGTAAACTCTTTCTGTGATATACAAGTCAATAATTAAAATTGTTTATAAATAGTCGCTCAAGGAACACATGTATTATCTACAGCACGGTCGTTTTATGAAATTATTAAAAATTAAAACCAGCTTATTGAAAGACATATGCAAAACAATTTTTTTCATGTAAAGATGCCATGGGTAAACTCTTTCTGTGATATACAAGTCAATAATTAAAATTGTTTATAAATAGTCGCTCAAGGAACACATGTATTATCTACTGCATGGTCCTTTTATAAAATTATTAAAAATTAAAACCAGCTTATTGAAAGACATATGCAAAACAATTTTTTTCATGTAAATATGCAATGGGTAAACTCTTTCTGTGATATACAAGTCAATAATTAAAATTGTTTATAAATAGTCGCTCAAGGAACACATGTATTATCTACAGCACGGTCCTTTTATGAAATTATTAAAAATTAAAACCAGCTTATTGAAAGACATATGCAAAACAATTTTTTTCATGTAAAGATGCAATGGGTAAACTCTTTCTGTGATATACAAGTCAATAATTAAAATTGTTTATAAATAGTCGCTCAAGGAACACATGTATTATCTACAGCACGGTCCTTTTATGAAATTATTAAAAATTAAAACCAGCTTATTGAAAGACATACGCAAAACAATTTTTTTCATGTAAAGATGCAATAGGTAAACTCTTTCTGTGATATACAAGTCAATAATTAAAATTGTTTATAAATAGTCGCTCAAGGAACACATGTATTATCTACAGCACGGTCCTTTTATGAAATTATTAAAAATTAAAACCAGCTTATTGAAAGACATATGCAAAACAATTTTTTTCATGTAAATATGCAATGGGTAAACTCTTTCTGTGATATACAAGTCAATAATTAAAATTGTTTATAAATAGTCGCTCAAGGAACACATGTATTATCTACAGCACGGTCCTTTTATGAAATTATTAAAAATTAAAACCAGCTTATTGAAAGACATATGCAAAACAATTTTTTTCATGTAAAGATGCAATGGGTAAACTCTTTCTGTGATATACAAGTCAATAATTAAAATTGTTTATAAATAGTCGCTCAAGGAACACATGTATTATCTACAGCACGGTCCTTTTATGAAATTATTAAAAATTAAAACCAGCTTATTGAAAGACATATGCAAAACAATTTTTTTCATGTAAATATGCAATGGGTAAACTCTTTCTGTGATATACAAGTCAATAATTAAAATTGTTTATAAATAGTCGCTCAAGGAACACATGTATTATCGTCTTTGTACTTTTTTCGACAAATAAATCGATTTTCTTAAAACTACAGGAAATGGCTTCAAATTTATTATACAGGTTATTTACAGCCCAATTAAGGATTATTAGCCCCTAAATACGATTTTTAATTTTTCGTGAAAAATGAGAAAAGTGCAAAGGCTATAGTCTTTGTACTTTTTTCGACAAATAAATCGATTTTCTTAAAACTACAGGAAATGGCTTTAAATTTATTATGCAGGTTATATATAGCCCAATTAAGGATTATTAGCCCCTAAATACGATTTTTAATTTTTCGTGAAAAATGGGAAAAGTGCAAAGGCTATAGTCTTTGTACTTTTTTCGACAAATAAATCGATTTTCTTAAAACTACAGGAAATGGCTTCAAATTTATTATACAGGTTATTTACAGCCCAATTAAGGATTATTAGCCCCCAAATACGATTTTTAATTTTTCGTGAAAAATGAGAAAAGTGCAAAGGCTATAGTCTTTGTACTTTTTTCGACAAATAAATCGATTTTCTTAAAACTACAGGAAATGGCTTCAAATTTATTATACAGGTTATTTACAGCCCAATTAAGGATTATTAGCCCCTAAATACGATTTTTAATTTTTCGTGAAAAATGAGAAAAGTGCAAAGGCTATAGTCTTTGTACTTTTTTCGACAAATAAATCGATTTTCTTAAAACTACAGGAAATGGCTTCAAATTTATTATACAGGTTATTTACAGCCCAATTAAGGATTATTAGCCCCCAAATACGATTTTTAATTTTTCGTGAAAAATGAGAAAAGTGCAAAGGCTATAGTCTTTGTACTTTTTTCGACAAATAAATCGATTTTCTTAAAACTACAGGAAATGGCTTCAAATTTATTATACAGGTTATTTACAGCCCAATTAAGGATTATTAGCCCCTAAATACGATTTTTAATTTTTCGTGAAAAATGAGAAAAGTGCAAAGGCTATAGTCTTTGTACTTTTTTCGACAAATAAATCGATTTTCTTAAAACTACAGGAAATGGCTTCAAATTTATTATGCAGCTTATATATAGCCCAATTAAGGATTATTAGCCCCTAAATACGATTTTTAATTTTTCGTGAAAAATGAGAAAAGTGCAAAGGCTATAAGTCTTTGTACTTTTTTCGACAAATAAATCGATTTTCTTAAAACTACAGGAAATGGCTTCAAATTTATTATACAGGTTATTTATAGCCCAATTAAGGATTATTAGCCCCTAAATACAATTTTTAATTTTTCGTGAAAAATGGGAAAAGTGCAAAGGCTATCTACAGCACGGTCGTTTTATGAAATTATTAAAAATTAAAACCAGCTTATTGAAAGACATATGCAAAACAATTTTTTTCATGTAAAGATGCCATGGGTAAACTCTTTCTGTGATATACAAGTCAATAATTAAAATTGTTTATAAATAGTCGCTCAAGGAACACATGTATTATCTACAGCACGGTCCTTTTATGAAATTATTAAAAATTAAAACCAGCTTATTGAAAGACATATGCAAAACAATTTTTTTCATGTAAAGATGCAATGGGTAAACTCTTTCTGTGATATACAAGTCAATAATTAAAATTGTTTATAAATAGTCGCTCAAGGAACACATGTATTATCTACTGCACGGTCCTTTTATAAAATTATTAAAAATTAAAACCAGCTTATTGAAAGACATATGCAAAACAATTTTTTTCATGTAAATATGCAATGGGTAAACTCTTTCTGTGATATACAAGTCAATAATTAAAATTGTTTATAAATAGTCGCTCAAGGAACACATGTATTATCTACAGCACGGTCCTTTTATGAAATTATTAAAAATTAAAACCAGCTTATTGAAAGACATATGCAAAACAATTTTTTTCATGTAAATATGCAATGGGTAAACTCTTTCTGTGATATACAAGTCAATAATTAAAATTGTTTATAAATAGTCGCTCAAGGAACACATGTATTATCTACAGCACGGTCCTTTTATGAAATTATTAAAAATTAAAACCAGCTTATTGAAAGACATATGCAAAACAATTTTTTTCATGTAAAGATGCCATGGGTAAACTCTTTCTGTGATATACAAGTCAATAATTAAAATTGTTTATAAATAGTCGCTCAAGGAACACATGTATTATCTACAGCACGGTCGTTTTATGAAATTATTAAAAATTAAAACCAGCTTATTGAAAGACATATGCAAAACAATTTTTTTCATGTAAAGATGCCATGGGTAAACTCTTTCTGTGATATACAAGTCAATAATTAAAATTGTTTATAAATAGTCGCTCAAGGAACACATGTATTATCTACAGCACGGTCCTTTTATGAAATTATTAAAAATTAAAACCAGCTTATTGAAAGACATATGCAAAACAATTTTTTTCATGTAAAGATGCCATGGGTAAACTCTTTCTGTGATATACAAGTCAATAATTAAAATTGTTTATAAATAGTCGCTCAAGGAACACATGTATTATCTACTGCACGGTCCTTTTATAAAATTATTAAAAATTAAAACCAGCTTATTGAAAGACATATGCAAAACAATTTTTTTCATGTAAATATGCAATGGGTAAACTCTTTCTGTGATATACAAGTCAATAATTAAAATTGTTTATAAATAGTCGCTCAAGGAACACATGTATTATCTTCAGCACGGTCCTTTTATGAAATTATTAAAAATTAAAACCAGCTTATTGAAAGACATATGCAAAACAATTTTTTTCATGTAAAGATGCAATGGGTAAACTCTTTCTGTGATATACAAGTCAATAATTAAAATTGTTTATAAATAGTCGCTCAAGGAACACATGTATTATCTACAGCACGGTCCTTTTATGAAATTATTAAAAATTAAAACCAGCTTATTGAAAGACATATGCAAAACAATTTTTTTCATGTAAAGATGCCATGGGTAAACTCTTTCTGTGATATACAAGTCAATAATTAAAATTGTTTATAAATAGTCGCTCAAGGAACACATGTATTATCTACAGCACGGTCCTTTTATGAAATTGTTAAAAATTAAAACCAGCTTATTGAAAGACATACGCAAAACAATTTTTTTCATGTAAATATGCAATGGGTAAACTCTTTCTGTGATATACAAGTCAATAATTAAAATTGTTTATAAATAGTCGCTCAAGGAACACATGTATTATCTACAGCACGGTCCTTTTATGAAATTATTAAAAATTAAAACCAGCTTATTGAAAGACATATGCAAAACAATTTTTTTCATGTAAAGATGCAATGGGTAAACTCTTTCTGTGATATACAAGTCAATAATTAAAATTGTTTATAAATAGTCGCTCAAGGAACACATGTATTATCTACAGCACGGTCCTTTTATGAAATTATTAAAAATTAAAACCAGCTTATTGAAAGACATATGCAAAACAATTTTTTTCATGTAAAGATGCCATGGGTAAACTCTTTCTGTGATATACAAGTCAATAATTAAAATTGTTTATAAATAGTCGCTCAAGGAACACATGTATTATCTACTGCACGGTCCTTTTATAAAATTATTAAAAATTAAAACCAGCTTATTGAAAGACATATGCAAAACAATTTTTTTCATGTAAATATGCAATGGGTAAACTCTTTCTGTGATATACAAGTCAATAATTAAAATTGTTTATAAATAGTCGCTCAAGGAACACATGTATTATCTACAGCACGGTCCTTTTATGAAATTATTAAAAATTAAAACCAGCTTATTGAAAGACATATGCAAAACAATTTTTTTCATGTAAATATGCAATGGGTAAACTCTTTCTGTGATATACAAGTCAATAATTAAAATTGTTTATAAATAGTCGCTCAAGGAACACATGTATTATCTACAGCACGGTCCTTTTATGAAATTATTAAAAATTAAAACCAGCTTATTGAAAGACATATGCAAAACAATTTTTTTCATGTAAAGATGCAATGGGTAAACTCTTTCTGTGATATACAAGTCAATAATTAAAATTGTTTATAAATAGTCGCTCAAGGAACACATGTATTATCTACAGCACGGTCGTTTTATGAAATTATTAAAAATTAAAACCAGCTTATTGAAAGACATATGCAAAACAATTTTTTTCATGTAAAGATGCCATGGGTAAACTCTTTCTGTGATATACAAGTCAATAATTAAAATTGTTTATAAATAGTCGCTCAAGGAACACATGTATTATCTACAGCACGGTCCTTTTATGAAATTATTAAAAATTAAAACCAGCTTATTGAAAGACATATGCAAAACAATTTTTTTCATGTAAATATGCAATGGGTAAACTCTTTCTGTGATATACAAGTCAATAATTAAAATTGTTTATAAATAGTCGCTCAAGGAACACATGTATTATCTACAGCACGGTCCTTTTATGAAATTATTAAAAATTAAAACCAGCTTATTGAAAGACATATGCAAAACAATTTTTTTCATGTAAATATGCAATGGGTAAACTCTTTCTGTGATATACAAGTCAATAATTAAAATTGTTTATAAATAGTCGCTCAAGGAACACATGTATTATCTACAGCACTGTCCTTTTATGAAATTATTAAAAATTAAAACCAGCTTATTGAAAGACATATGCAAAACAATTTTTTTCATGTAAAGATGCAATGGGTAAACTCTTTCTGTGATATACAAGTCAATAATTAAAATTGTTTATAAATAGTCGCTCAAGGAACACATGTATTATCTACAGCACGGTCGTTTTATGAAATTATTAAAAATTAAAACCAGCTTATTGAAAGACATATGCAAAACAATTTTTTTCATGTAAAGATGCCATGGGTAAACTCTTTCTGTGATATACAAGTCAATAATTAAAATTGTTTATAAATAGTCGCTCAAGGAACACATGTATTATCTACAGCACGGTCCTTTTATGAAATTATTAAAAATTAAAACCAGCTTATTGAAAGACATATGCAAAACAATTTTTTTCATGTAAAGATGCCATGGGTAAACTCTTTCTGTGATATACAAGTCAATAATTAAAATTGTTTATAAATAGTCGCTCAAGGAACACATGTATTATCTACAGCACGGTCCTTTTATGAAATTATTAAAAATTAAAACCAGCTTATTGAAAGACATATGCAAAACAATTTTTTTCATGTAAAGATGCCATGGGTAAACTCTTTCTGTGATATACAAGTCAATAATTAAAATTGTTTATAAATAGTCGCTCAAGGAACACATGTATTATCTACAGCACGGTCGTTTTATGAAATTATTAAAAATTAAAACCAGCTTATTGAAAGACATATGCAAAACAATTTTTTTCATGTAAAGATGCCATGGGTAAACTCTTTCTGTGATATACAAGTCAATAATTAAAATTGTTTATAAATAGTCGCTCAAGGAACACATGTATTATCTACAGCACGGTCCTTTTATGAAATTATTAAAAATTAAAACCAGCTTATTGAAAGACATATGCAAAACAATTTTTTTCATGTAAAGATGCCATGGGTAAACTCTTTCTGTGATATACAAGTCAATAATTAAAATTGTTTATAAATAGTCGCTCAAGGAACACATGTATTATCTACTGCACGGTCCTTTTATAAAATTATTAAAAATTAAAACCAGCTTATTGAAAGACATATGCAAAACAATTTTTTTCATGTAAATATGCAATGGGTAAACTCTTTCTGTGATATACAAGTCAATAATTAAAATTGTTTATAAATAGTCGCTCAAGGAACACATGTATTATCTTCAGCACGGTCCTTTTATGAAATTATTAAAAATTAAAACCAGCTTATTGAAAGACATATGCAAAACAATTTTTTTCATGTAAAGATGCAATGGGTAAACTCTTTCTGTGATATACAAGTCAATAATTAAAATTGTTTATAAATAGTCGCTCAAGGAACACATGTATTATCTACAGCACGGTCCTTTTATGAAATTATTAAAAATTAAAACCAGCTTATTGAAAGACATATGCAAAACAATTTTTTTCATGTAAAGATGCCATGGGTAAACTCTTTCTGTGATATACAAGTCAATAATTAAAATTGTTTATAAATAGTCGCTCAAGGAACACATGTATTATCTACAGCACGGTCCTTTTATGAAATTATTAAAAATTAAAACCAGCTTATTGAAAGACATACGCAAAACAATTTTTTTCATGTAAATATGCAATGGGTAAACTCTTTCTGTGATATACAAGTCAATAATTAAAATTGTTTATAAATAGTCGCTCAAGGAACACATGTATTATCTACAGCACGGTCCTTTTATGAAATTATTAAAAATTAAAACCAGCTTATTGAAAGACATATGCAAAACAATTTTTTTCATGTAAAGATGCAATGGGTAAACTCTTTCTGTGATATACAAGTCAATAATTAAAATTGTTTATAAATAGTCGCTCAAGGAACACATGTATTATCTACAGCACGGTCCTTTTATGAAATTATTAAAAATTAAAACCAGCTTATTGAAAGACATATGCAAAACAATTTTTTTCATGTAAAGATGCCATGGGTAAACTCTTTCTGTGATATACAAGTCAATAATTAAAATTGTTTATAAATAGTCGCTCAAGGAACACATGTATTATCTACTGCACGGTCCTTTTATAAAATTATTAAAAATTAAAACCAGCTTATTGAAAGACATATGCAAAACAATTTTTTTCATGTAAATATGCAATGGGTAAACTCTTTCTGTGATATACAAGTCAATAATTAAAATTGTTTATAAATAGTCGCTCAAGGAACACATGTATTATCTACAGCACGGTCCTTTTATGAAATTATTAAAAATTAAAACCAGCTTATTGAAAGACATATGCAAAACAATTTTTTTCATGTAAATATGCAATGGGTAAACTCTTTCTGTGATATACAAGTCAATAATTAAAATTGTTTATAAATAGTCGCTCAAGGAACACATGTATTATCTACAGCACGGTCCTTTTATGAAATTATTAAAAATTAAAACCAGCTTATTGAAAGACATATGCAAAACAATTTTTTTCATGTAAAGATGCAATGGGTAAACTCTTTCTGTGATATACAAGTCAATAATTAAAATTGTTTATAAATAGTCGCTCAAGGAACACATGTATTATCTACAGCACGGTCGTTTTATGAAATTATTAAAAATTAAAACCAGCTTATTGAAAGACATATGCAAAACAATTTTTTTCATGTAAAGATGCCATGGGTAAACTCTTTCTGTGATATACAAGTCAATAATTAAAATTGTTTATAAATAGTCGCTCAAGGAACACATGTATTATCTACAGCACGGTCCTTTTATGAAATTATTAAAAATTAAAACCAGCTTATTGAAAGACATATGCAAAACAATTTTTTTCATGTAAAGATGCCATGGGTAAACTCTTTCTGTGATATACAAGTCAATAATTAAAATTGTTTATAAATAGTCGCTCAAGGAACACATGTATTATCTACAGCACGGTCCTTTTATGAAATTATTAAAAATTAAAACCAGCTTATTGAAAGACATATGCAAAACAATTTTTTTCATGTAAAGATGCAATGGGTAAACTCTTTCTGTGATATACAAGTCAATAATTAAAATTGTTTATAAATAGTCGCTCAAGGAACACATGTATTATCTACAGCACGGTCCTTTTATGAAATTATTAAAAATTAAAACCAGCTTATTGAAAGACATATGCAAAACAATTTTTTTCATGTAAAGATGCCATGGGTAAACTCTTTCTGTGATATACAAGTCAATAATTAAAATTGTTTATAAATAGTCGCTCAAGGAACACATGTATTATCTACAGCACGGTCGTTTTATGAAATTATTAAAAATTAAAACCAGCTTATTGAAAGACATATGCAAAACAATTTTTTTCATGTAAATATGCAATGGGTAAACTCTTTCTGTGATATACAAGTCAATAATTAAAATTGTTTATAAATAGTCGCTCAAGGAACACATGTATTATCTACAGCACGGTCCTTTTATGAAATTATTAAAAATTAAAACCAGCTTATTGAAAGACATACGCAAAACAATTTTTTTCATGTAAAGATGCAATGGGTAAACTCTTTCTGTGATATACAAGTCAATAATTAAAATTGTTTATAAATAGTCGCTCAAGGAACACATGTATTATCTACAGCACGGTCCTTTTATGAAATTATTAAAAATTAAAACCAGCTTATTGAAAGACATATGCAAAACAATTTTTTTCATGTAAATATGCAATGGGTAAACTCTTTCTGTGATATACAAGTCAATAATTAAAATTGTTTATACATAGTCGCTCAAGGAACACATGTATTATCTACAGCACGGTCGTTTTATGAAATAATTAAAAATTAAAACCAGCTTATTGAAAGACATATGCAAAACAATTTTTTTCATGTAAAGATGCAATAGGTAAACTCTTTCTGTGATATACAAGTCAATAATTAAAATTGTTTATAAATAGTCGCTCAAGGAACACATGTCTTTGTACTTTTTTCGACAAATAAATCGATTTTCTTAAAACTACAGGAAATGGCTTCAAATTTATTATACAGGTTATTTACAGCCCAATTAAGGATTATTAGCCCCTAAATACGATTTTTAATTTTTCGTGAAAAATGAGAAAAGTGCAAAGGCTATAGTCTTTGTACTTTTTTCGACAAATAAATCGATTTTCTTAAAACTACAGGAAATGGCTTCAAATTTATTATGCAGGTTATATATAGCCCAATTAAGGATTATTAGCCCCTAAATACGATTTTTAATTTTTCGTGAAAAATGGGAAAAGTGCAAAGGCTATAGTCTTTGTACTTTTTTCGACAAATAAATCGATTTTCTTAAAACTACAGGAAATGGCTTTAAATTTATTATGCAGGTTATATATAGCCCAATTAAGGATTATTAGCCCCTAAATACGATTTTTAATTTTTCGTGAAAAATGGGAAAAGTGCAAACGCTATAGTCTGTACTTTTTTCGACAAATAAATCGATTTTCTTAAAACTACAGGAAATGGCTTCAAATTTATTATACAGGTTATTTACAGCCCAATTAAGGATTATTAGCCCCTAAATACGATTTTTAATTTTTCGTGAAAAATGGGAAAAGTGCAAAGGCTATAGTCTTTGTACTTTTTTCGACAAATAAATCGATTTTCTTAAAACTACAGGAAATGGCTTCAAATTTATTATACAGGTTATTTACAGCCCAATTAAGGATTATTAGCCCCTAAATACAATTTTTAATTTTTCGTGAAAAATGGGAAAAGTGCAAAGGCTATACTTTGTACTTTTTTCGACAAATAAATCGATTTTCTTAAAACTACAGGAAATGGCTTCAAATTTATTATGCAGGTTATATATAGCCCAATTAAGGATTATTAGCCCCTAAATACGATTTTTAATTTTTCGTGAAAAATGGGAAAAGTGCAAAGGCTATAGTCTTTGTACTTTTTTCGACAAATAAATCGATTTTCTTAAAACTACAGGAAATGGCTTTAAATTTATTATGCAGGTTATATATAGCCCAATTAAGGATTATTAGCCCCTAAATACGATTTTTAATTTTTCGTGAAAAATGGGAAAAGTGCAAAGGCTATAGTCTTTGTACTTTTTTCGACAAAAAAATCGATTTTTTTAAAACTACAGGAAATGGCTTCAAATTTATTATACAGGTTATTTATAGCCCAATTAAGGATTATTAGCCCCTAAATACAATTTTTAATTTTTCGTGAAAAATGGGAAAAGTGCAAACGCTATAGTCTGTACTTTTTTCGACAAATAAATCGATTTTCTTAAAACTACAGGAAATGGCTTCAAATTTATTATACAGGTTATTTACAGCCCAATTAAGGATTATTAGCCCCTAAATACAATTTTTAATTTTTCGTGAAAAATGGGAAAAGTGCAAAGGCTATACTTTGTACTTTTTTCGACAAATAAATCGATTTGCTTAAAACTACAGGAAATGGCTTCAAATTTATTATACAGGTTATTTACAGCCCAATTAAGGATTATTAGCCCCTAAATACGATTTTTAATTTTTCGTGAAAAATGAGAAAAGTGCAAAGGCTATATAGTCTTTGTACTTTTTTCGACAAAAAAATCGATTTTCTTAAAACTACAGGAAATGGCTTCAAATTTATTATACAGGTTATTTATAGCCCAATTAAGGATTATTAGCCCCTAAATACAATTTTTAATTTTTCGTGAAAAATGGGAAAAGTGCAAAGGCTATACTTTGTACTTTTTTCGACAAATAAATCGATTTTCTTAAAACTACAGGAAATGGCTTCAAATTTATTATACAGGTTATTTACAGCCCAATTAAGGATTATTAGCCCCTAAATACAATTTTTAATTTTTCGTGAAAAATGGGAAAAGTGCAAAGGCTATACTTTGTACTTTTTTCGACAAATAAATCGATTTTCTTAAAACTACAGGAAATGGCTTCAAATTTATTATACAGGTTATTTATAGCCCAATTAAGGATTATTAGCCCCTAAATACAATTTTTAATTTTTCGTGAAAAATGAGAAAAGTGCAAAGGCTATATAGTCTTTGTACTTTTTTCGACAAAAAAATCGATTTTCTTAAAACTACAGGAAATGGCTTCAAATTTATTATACAGGTTATTTATAGCCCAATTAAGGATTATTAGCCCCTAAATACAATTTTTAATTTTTCGTGAAAAATGGGAAAAGTGCAAAGGCTATACTTTGTACTTTTTTCGACAAATAAATCGATTTTCTTAAAACTACAGGAAATGGCTTCAAATTTATTATACAGGTTATTTACAGCCCAATTAAGGATTATTAGCCCCTAAATACGATTTTTAATTTTTCGTGAAAAATGAGAAAAGTGCAAAGGCTATAGTCTTTGTACTTTTTTCGACAAAAAAATCGATTTTCTTAAAACTACAGGAAATGGCTTCAAATTTATTATACAGGTTATTTATAGCCCAATTAAGGATTATTAGCCCCTAAATACAATTTTTAATTTTTCGTGAAAAATGGGAAAAGTGCAAAGGCTATAGCCTTTTACAGCTGTTTAGTTTTTAAAAAATTTACAATATCCTATGGTAGACCCTTCACATCGTTAAAGTTTTTAAAAAATTTCTATGGGTATTATACCCTTCACATCTTTTATGTAAAAAAATCAAATATTTTGTTATGGGCCCAATTGTTTGTAGAAGTGTTAAACAACGTTTATGCAATGTGTAACGCGTATTATTTTGTCTAGGAACCGATTAAAAATATTTTTTTACAGCTGTTTAGTTTTTAAAAATTTTCCAATATCCAAGGGTATATATACCCTTCACATCTTTTATGTAAAAAAATCAAACATTTTGTTACGGGCCCAATTGTTTCTAGAACAACATTCATGCATTGCGTAAAGCGTTCTGTTTATAAACCGATTACATTTTTTTTTAAAGCTTTTTAAAGTTTTTAACAGCGCTACGGCCATTTACTTAAGTATATCGCTCCTATGGGGGAAGGTTCTGATCCCCCTAACCCCCCTGCCTACTCCACTGAGGGGCGATATTCTATTGTTTGCCTCAGGGTGCGATCTAGTCTGTTTATTATTAATAACTTTAGATGTAGTAAATATGGTATAAGAATGGAATCTCATGAGACGTTTGATGAAAGTTAAATTATAAAGTAAAACACCAATTTAGGAATTCACAAGTTTATTGATAAAGTAGCAAGTTAGAAAATTGAAAGTAGATAGACAATTTTATAAATGTACTCTTTTAAATAAATATAATAATACACATTTAGTATAAAACCTGAAACTAATACTACGAATAATACATAACTATTCATGTCCCTCAATACAATTCAATAAAATAGACAATCAACACAACTTAATAATTCATTTGTTTTGATATGTTTTAAACAATACAACCCCCAATGATAAATGTGGAATAAAATATTATTGTGTAAAATACGATGTAGTAAATAAGTGCTAAGATAAAATAGAATTTGCGCTTAATGTCAAATCATAAAAATATAGCATAATATGCAATGGTATTGACTTGAGGACTTCTACATTTATACTGACTCAGTGGGACTTTGGAACTCGGAAAGGGCGTGAATAGGATTCTGCACTTTCTTTTGAGATCCCTTACGAACTTTGGCACGTACTTCTTCGGGCTTTTCAGGGCGAACCAACGGTTTCTTTTCAGGCGCTTTCATTTTCCAAACAACAATTGGGAACTGTAAATTTTAAATAACAAAGTTAGGGTAATTTCCGGCGAAACCTGAAGTGAGATGTTAGTGTACATTTGTTCAAATATTCCGGTTATTTACACATATCATACGTCTAAAAGTTTATTTATGTACAATTAAAACTAAAGAAAAAAAGGAATTGTACCAGAACTCAGTTACACCCGGTATATACCTATACAGTAGGTGCAAATAGCCAATTATTTGTACCTACTGTAGGTGCAAATAACCACATTCTAAGATTTAATAGTTTAAAGAGAATATGTACAAATAAATAGAAGCAGTATGAAATTAATGTAAAATTAGCTGAAAGCTAAATAAAGATTTCTTATTATTATTATTCGAAATCGAACAGTTACGTTGTTAAAAACAACAATATTTTCAACAACTATGTAATTAAAATTGTACTCACTTGAGGCTGTAGAATCCAATCAGCGTTACAACAAAATAAGCATTAGTGATTAAATTTGAGCACGAATTTTAAAAAATTGTACCACAACAGTACCATGGTAATTTTTTAAAATTCGCCACTACATAATTCAAATACAATTATAGTCAAATTTAAGTAGAGTTAGTAAAATTTTTAAAAGTTCATTAATGATTTATTATTAACTGCCAAAAATAGGTACAAAAATGTATGAATATTGTATGTTAAAGATTTTTATAATCAGGTAAAGGTTACTGTGGTATAAGCACTACTTAAAAATTGATGTAAGAAAACTCACTAGTTTTTACTGACTCACAACAAATCTATACCGGGTGATTCAGTTTGACTGTCGCACCCCTATAACTTTTTAATTATTGAAAATAACTCAACAAACCCCATGTTTTTGGAAACGGCAACAAATTCTCTATAAAGTGATGTTCATTTGTTATCTCTACGATGACATATGTCAAATCCGTGATAGCCAACTGTTTTTTTTTTTTTAATTACATACTATACATTTTTTTGTTGATTCGGATAGAGAATTTAATTCTGAATCCGACCATGTATTAAAAAAGTATGCATACATAAATATTTTCAAGAAAAATCAGTTTAAAGTTTATTTCTTTCACACTCTCCGTGAATAAAATCATTTCTAACTTTTCTTGGTTAGTATAAAATTCCATTTTCACTTAACAATTAACAGCTAACAATATTGACAACATAGGTTATAAACTTTAAACTGTCATTTACAGAGGTGATCGTTTTTTGTTTTGCTAAATAAACTGGTTGCTGCAATTTGATAAATAAACTTTGAACCGATAATTCTCGAAAACTTTCTTATATATACATACTTTTTTAATGCATGGTCGGATTCAGAATTAAATTCTCTATCCGAATCAACAACAAAATGTATACCATGTAATTTTAAAAAAAAAACAGTTGCCTGTCGTGGGTTTGACATATGTCATAGTAGAGATAACAAATGCACATCACTGAATAGAGAATTTGTCGCCGTTTCCAAAAATATGATGTTTGTTGGGGTTATTTTTAATAATTAAAAACTTGTAGGAGTGCGACAGTCAAACTGAATCACCCAGTATAGTATATTCCATATCTTTTGGACACACTGTAGGTTGTAGTAACATAAAAAATACTCACCGCGATGGTTCCTTGACGAGGATATTTCGTGGAGGCAACATACGATGCTTTAACGGTTAGAACTACAGCGTTCATCAAATTTTTGGCAGCCTGGATTAAAGACGTCGCACTATCCAACTGCAAACAAACACCAATTACAACAACGTTACAAATTCACCGAGTTTCGTACGTACCCCAGAAACGATCAGTTCTCCACTAATATTCTGTACATCCGCCTTAACTTTCGAAGTGATGTTCATCTGATGGCAATACAGGGCGATGCGTTGTAGGTACGCGAGAAGATCCTTTTTCGTGGAACTTTCCGGACACTGTTCGGCTATCTGCCTGGTCAGTTTGTCCAATTTTGTACCTGCCTCTGAAATCTTTTTGGCAGCGTTGATGACGTCCATGGTAGTTTTAAGCGGGCCACGACCACTGAAAGTAACACATTAACTGTAACTTAACGCGAAGCGCTCTTTAAAATTAAGTCACTTACCGGGTAAAATCAGTCATTTCCATCATAATCACGCACATATGTTTCGCAAGAACGATGATATCGTTACCTGTGTCATCCCATTTGGCAACTTCACGATCGAATTTCATTTTTTCACTCCGGAAATATTCAACTTGTTGCAATATTTTTTGTTTATCTTCTTCTGGCATTTTACCCATCGCTTCCTATTAGTTTAATTACGTTCAACATAAAACCGTACATTAAATAAATAACAAAACACTTACTCTAGCAGTTGTGATTCCACTAATATCCGGATACTCGTCAATACCGTGTTCTCCTGTATGGGCGCTCGCTAAAAGAGACATTTTAAAAAAACAGGAGATTTATAAAAGTACTCGAAAAATTGCAACTCACATTTGCTACGAGTTTCCAAGGTATAGTTTTCGTCGAGTTCGACGTCCTCCGGATCTAGATCTTCGTCGGCCTGGAAGTGTCGGTTTATTTTAATTTAAACAATCGCAAGTGACCTATACGAAGCTTACCCTATTCATTAAAACAGCTCGTCGAATTTCTCTTACTCCGTCATAAACGAGTCTCGACGCGTCAATAAAATCGTTTTCATCTACTTCTTTGGCAGGACTACTCGACAACGCACTTACCGCAACTCCAACACGCTGTCCAAATTTGGGCATCACCTGTTCGTTCAACACTTTCACAGCTTCCAATACCCGCTTCGTATATATACAAGGTTCGTAATTATCCATTTCGGCGGTCACCACATTACAGACTCTAGCTGAACGCCCTCTAATTCCGCTAGCCGTACGATCTAATGTATCGGCATCGCCCTCCTGCAATGCCAAGACACACTTATTGACGTCTTCGAGAATGTGGTTCTCGGAAACGGCGAGGAAGTCGTCGATTGTAGTGATGTCGTCGACGGCTTCGGTTAAAATTCGGACTTGATTCTCCCATGACTGTTTGAAAGCTTCCATATTTTCTTGGGCCACTTTACTTCGTGGCCTGACGGCTAATATTCTAGCTGCATTTATCACTTCCGGACATAAACTGTCGATTTGAGCTGCAGCGTAACGGACCATTTTGACACCATCTTCATTATTTGACATGCTGCATACTAAGTTAGCTACCTGCAAAAATACAGCATACAGTACATACTGAATACATCATACAATTCTTGCTTATTTAAATGTCTACAGCGTCATTAAAAAAAAATGTATTATCAATTTCTCAGAAAATTTTATTCCTGATAAAAGTTAGTGCATGGTCTGAAACGAATTTTAAGATAAAAAAAGTTCAATAAAATGTCATAGGACACTAGATTTTAGCGATTTTTGAAATATTTGCAAGAGTAAAGTGCCCCATTTTAAGAGACACAAAAAATTTTTATAGGAAAAAGTTATTTAGAATCCACAAAAAAGCCAAGATGTAAATTTTGACGGTCGAATTCCAACTTTTATTTTTTAAGAAATTTCAACATTCAAAAAGTGCAACAAATGGAAGTATTTTATTATCGATTTCTCAGAAAATTTTATTCTTGATAAAAGTTGGTGCATGGTCTAAAACTAATTCTAAGATGAAAAAAAGTTTAATAAAACCGTACTCAACCCGCTATCTGCAAAACTTAATACACAAAGACCCACGCCTCGACCAGCTACCTGCAAAATTTAATATACAAAAACCCGCACGTTCCGAGCCGACTGCAGGATTCTAGCTGGTGGTATAACAGAGATCCAGCAATCGTAAATATCACACAAAACTACAGCCGAATTAAACTTTAATAAGAATATTTACGTACCTCTACAAGTTTATTGGAATGTTCTGTAAATACAACTGCGTACTCTTCGACTTCTTTTTCATTTCCATTTTCAGCAGCTTTTATGAGCACTAACAGTGGAACATTAGTATCCATAAAACTGCAAACATAAAAGAATATAATAAATAAAATAATAATCAATTTATATACAGTATAATACACTTTGATATTTATTAATTTTTTTCAATCAAGGAAAGTACCCAAGGATTGGAACATTGGAACAATCTTACCATTATACAAGAAAGGGAACGAAAGAGATTGTTCTAACTATAGAGGAATAACATTAATGAGTGAGCCAGGGAAAATACTTGCAAGAGTAATGGAAGGCAGATTAAAAAAAAAATAATAGAAAGCACACTAGAAGAATCCCAATACGGTTTCAGAAGAGGACGGAGTACACAAGACCCAGTCTTTACAACAGAAAACAAAGGACATAATATCACTTTAAATGGGCTTAGGTTAGAACAGGTAGAAAGCTTCAAATATTTAGGAGTGATCATAGAGACAAATGGAGGAATGGAAAAGGAAATAAGCCAAAGGACACGAAATGTGGGAAGAATCTTCAACAGTTTAAGAACAACATTTTAGAGAAGTCCTAAAACGAACAAAAGTGGAAGTGGTCAAAAAATTAGTAACTCCAGCACTTATACGGAAGTGAAACGTGGGCACTCACAAATAAAAATAGTAGCCGAGTGAGTGCAGCTGAAATGAGATTTCCAAGAAAAATCCAAGGAAAAACCAAAAAAGATAGAATCAGAACAATTAAAGATGAAATCAGTTGAAACAAAAATACAAGAAAGACAGCTGGGAATGTTGGGTCACGTTTATAAGATGAAAGAAGAAAGGTTAGCCAAAAAGGCCTATGAAGTAAGATCACAGGGAAAAAACAGAAGAGGTAGACCGAGAAAAATCTGGCAAGACGAAGTTAAAAAAGCAGCAACGGACAGAAACATCAAATGGAAAGACAGAAAAGCTAGCAGAAGACAGAAAAACATGTAAAAAAGTTAGCACAACACAACTCAACAGTCCTACACCTAATAATAGAAAAACTCATGACTAAATAAAAAAAAATAAAATCTTACCTGTCCGAAACATGATCGACCACAGCTTTGCGTAGCTGTCGTCGTAAATCTTTAGTTTTACGTCCCATTTGATCGATAGCTCGTCCAAGACCATCGCTCTGTTCTTTATTACCCATCTAAAAATACGAAACGTGTAGTCGCTGCTGCACTCAAACACATCTGATTAAAAATTGAAGCAAACGAGAATGCTATGTTGCAATACACTAATTTATAGAGTGCAAGTAAAATATGCTAACTAAATATGGGTTGATCATCTAGGGTGATGCCACTAGCATTAAAAATCATCTTCAATAGAAAATATCACATAATATTAATATTCAAGATGACAATGTTTGAGTTTGTAGAATTTGAACTTTAAAAAAATTGACTAACTCTTATAAGAAAATTTCTTAACAACCTTGGGACTAGAATTTAAAAAGAAAGCTCTCAATGTACAGGGTGGCCTATTTTCGATGCTCATACAGGGTATCTCAGTTATTATCAGAGAGAAAAAAACTAAGGGTGAAGTCTCGATTAATTTTTTTGAGGGGAATTCATTGCCGTAAACAGATTTTTGATGTCTTTTTTAATTTTCGAAATATAGCCATGAACTGATTTTTGGCACTTTTCAAAAATGTTAAATATCTCGCTTAAACAAAAAGATGGAGAAAAACTTTAAAGAAATTTTTTGCATCGTTTTCAAAAATACAATTTGCTTACGGTTGTTATTTAAAATAAGAAAGTTAGGTGTAATATATCGATATTTAAATGAGTACAAAAAAAATTAAATTCGTTATCTTATTAAGGACAAAAAACCATGCCAAAAATGTTTTACAAGTTTTTCTCTATCTTTTCGTTTAAGCGAGATACTTAACATTTTTGGAAAGTGCCAAAAATCGGTTTTTGGCTATATTTTGAAAATTAAAACAGATATCAAAAATCTGTTTACGGCAATGAATTTATCTCGAAAAAAGAAGTCGAGACTACCTACTTAGTTTTTTTCTATTTCTAATAATAACCGAGATACCCTGAATGGGCATCAAAAATAGACCACCCTGTACATTCCAACATTCATCAAATAGTCAAAGAAAAAGTTTCTGCAATTAAACTCGAATGAAATGTTAAATCATAAGGAAATACCGAGTTACTGGGTGTCCGTTTAACTATTGCCAAGGGAAGGCGATTACCTCGAGACTGACTCGAGTCAATAAACCACTAATTCAAAAACAATTCGAAACAAAATCATATCCGTACAATTTTCGTAATCTTAATATGATCTGTACGACACTACTTTGTTTGTATTATCAAAAGCAACCACTTCTAACATGCAGATATCATGTGATTAGATCGACCCACAGCCCATTTCGAAATAATTAAAGAAGCGTTTGTGTTGAGACACAAACAATTTTACATCCACAATCGAAATGAGCTATTTCAAAGTGCACACACTGAAAGTGACAAAATATTTACCGTCGTCCCATTCCGCAATACTTGCAACTGCTGAATACAAAATAGAACATCAGCTCGCATGAACAAATGCCGTATAATATAACATTAACAAAACTAGACAATGCAAAACTATATTAACAATAATGCATGGTAACTAAACATCATTTTAAATGCATCGGATAAGTCACGATATAAAAGCTAACATTAAAAATCTTACGTTTGACATGTATTCCGACAGCAAATCTTGTAATGCCTGGCGCACTGCGTTACATTCTGCCACGATCCTTTCTCGTCTCTCGTCACGGGTACAACTAGAATCAGCCATGAGGGCCGCTCCGCTAATAATACTTTCCAGACGTTCTTCTAATGATGGACGAGTGTGCACCTCGTTATATGCCAGTGGCTCCATTTGCATATGATCCTAAAATAACAATATCTGTTGTAATATTTTTTTTTTTTTAAATCGTGTATATACCTACATCAAAATCGTCGAGCGCAGCAGCCAGTTCTCCTGGTCCATCGTACGGATTTTGGGATGGTTGGGGAGTTTTACCTTGAGCGACGTCACTTATGGTATTAACAGCTTCACACACTTGCTTTAAAACATAGTCCCTATTCGCTTTAGCAGCAGCTAATTCCGGATGACGAACATAAACTTTAGACGCTGTCAATAACATAGTGGAATGTTTTTTTAATACAGCACGGGCAGCTGCCAAATCATCTCTTAGCTGTGGGTCTTTCAATTCTTGTTGCCGTTTAGCTGCTTGATTCATTAATTCATTTGCGTTATGCCCGAATGCTTTTATGTTATCCAATAATTCGCCGTGACTTGATGCTTTGCGCACCCTTTCTATATCATCTTCTACGACACGGAGCGACTTTAACAAAAGATGAACGTCTACCATGTCTGCTAAAATAAGAAGTCGCGTAACGGCAGATAATAGGTTACGAGCTGCTCTAACCATATTGCCTCGTTTTAAAGAAGAACAGGGATCTTCAGAAAACTCGCGTGCCGCAATACTCATTGCATTTCCTGGAAACCATTACGTAGATATTTATAAAATGACCTTAAACTATTTAAATACTATTATGTAAAAAGGCGGTATAATATCTACTTAAAATTACAACACTATTGGTTAAAAGCAATTGTTTACACAATGGTTGTACCAGCAATGGCAAAAACCAAACAACTCTGTGCATTTGTTATGTTAACTATTATCATCTATCAGTTTTGTTGTCAAAAATGTGAGTTTTTGATTCTGTTACTTTTGAATTAAACATCGTTGATATGGTTTTATTATGTGTGAGCCATATCATTAAAGCGCCCCCTTCTATTCGACCAAGTTTTAGTCATTGCCACCACACATCTCTATTTTAACAACCGCCACTTTGCTTTACAAAGCACTATAAAAAAAAGGTTTAACTAACCTCTAACATGACCTAAACCGAGTGCCATGAGAGATAAGTGCGATTGTAATGCTTAGAAGTTGGTGTACAGAACGCTAAAATGATAAAGTACCATGTGTGTTACAGCACAATTGTTTTGTAATAACAAAGAAGTATTACGTGGATTATTTAAACATGCAGATCAGTAAAACTCGATAACTTTGGTTACTAACGTTGAAAATTTTGGAGTAAATTAGAGTTCATACCTGTTTTTCTAACTTCATCTACAGCAGCTAACATTTCCTGTGTAATGTCAGGGTTTTCCAAAGCTATTTGTTCACCTTTCTCTATGAAGTTTTCTGTTGCTTTTTCCACCGTACTTACTAAAGCATTTGCACGTTTAGACTTTCCTTTCTTTTTTTTGCTTGGTCCTTTGGTATTGACAAGGGTAGTCACTTGTAATACTAAAGGTTCTAATGTCTTTTCCACAGACATAGTACGTATTTCCAAATTTTTTGGATCCCATTTTAAACCAAAATGGTCAGCCATGGTTAGGGTAGCTAAAATGTAAATAAATAACCAATTACTAGAAGAATTTAACAATACAACCTATATTTTCAACTTACCTATAATGATTAGGCCTCAATTACACAAATATTATAAATTTTGTCACCTATTATGAATCAACTTTTACTAACGATGAATCATATGAACTTATCAATGGTTATACAAACCCATCCCACATAAGTAACTAACGCGTAGCACATAGGCGTTGCACTTTTTATCTTCAACTATAAAATCTACACTAGTACTATAATTGTGTAGATAAAAGTTTTCTTTGTACGTTCATGTAAAATAAGATATTCTTTATTCCTCAGTAAATCCGCGAGGATTTGCGTTATATTATGTCAACATTACTATCTCACTCACTGACGTGCCTAAAAAATTATCTGTAAGTGGATACACCCACCAAGCCAAAGGCAAGTTTTACGAGTATTTTGACACTGCAGACCATGTTACTAAAGCAAAAAAAAAGACAAAACTTAATTTAGAATTATAAAATTGTGCAGCAGTTTATATTAAAATTTTTAGAAAATTATTTTATTAGCTAGGATCATTACATCTTTACGTCACAATGTGTATGCTAATCACGAGTTATTTTTATTTCAAAGTACAATAGGATCACAGATGTTGCAATATGTTTTTGAAATGTGTTATTAAATAAGTTACTTTCAAACAAATATTTCTCATCAAGAAAAAATAGTTGAACAATACTTTTTTTCAGAGTTAAACTTAAAAGATATATTTCGAAGTAGAACTGTGTTACCCAAGTTACCCAAAATATTTTGGCGGCAAAATTAATGTACAAAGTTAATGAAATGAAGTCTATTATTATTATCATTGCTTGTTTTCTAATTATAACAGCAGATGTAAGGTCTATGTTATATGCAAATTCAACAAGTGACTCTCTTAGACTTCTACATATAGTAAGTACTGCCGCCAAATAGTTACAAATTAAAAAATATGTTTTAAAGCTTTTTAGACATGGTGAGCGTACACCAACAGAAACCTATACCAATGATCCTTACAAAGAATATAAATGGCCAGGAGGATGGGGTCAACTGAATAAAGTACACTTGTTTTATTAAAATTTTTATTTAAATTTGCTTTTTAATATTAAAAACTAAATTTTATGTTAGAAAGGAAAGCTGGAAATGTACAACTTAGGAGTAGAATTACGTGAACAATACAGTAGCTTTTTACCAGAATATTACTTCCCTGAAGATATTGATGTTCGCAGCAGTTACTCTCATCGTTGTCTGATGAGTGCAGACTTATTACTAGCCGGATTATTTCCCCCTTACAAAGAACAAATCTGGAATTCTGAACTTTTATGGCAGCCAATACCAGTAAATTATCTGCCACGATCATTAGACAATGTGAGTATTTTAATATTTACATATGTAAGCAAAGGGTTGACCACTTTAATTTTTTTTTTACATAGTATATCACTATGGAGATCTCACTTAACATTAATGATATACATTCAATTCAATTATGTTTAGTATGTAGCAATATACAGACATTAAAAAATTATAGTTAGAAGGTTTCTAGTGTTAAAAAAAAATATTTTACTTACAGAGTCACAGCGAATTGAAATTTTGATGATTTTTTAACTTTTACTGCCATAATTAATGTTTTTAATGAAAAAAAAACAACAAGAATTGGCAACAAACTGACAGTAGTTACATGTGTCTTGAATTTGTGTTACTTTTTTAATTATTTTATTAACTTTATTTTAAAATTGAGTTTTTTATTCTGCATCCTAAGTTATACAAATATACAGAGTATTTCATTAAAAAGTTTCCTAGAAATGCAAAAAAAAATTAGAAAATATCAATAAATTCCTTATTTTTGACAATATTTAAGCCAAATTTAAAATAAAAGTACGAGAAATTTTGTACTTTTAAAAATAGATTGTAGCTCCTCGCACACTTGGGAATAATTCATCTAATTTAAACAATTTTGCATCTCTCATAATAAGCGAGATCCCCATGTTGGAAATATAATCTAGGACACCCTGTATATGTCACTTAAACAACCCTGCCTCGAGTGCTCAGATAGGTGAAGCCAGCTCTGACTATGTACACTTTGTTACAGATAATTGTAATGAGAATGAAATGTCCCGCATACGATCATGCTTTACAAGAAGCATATCTTACATACAAAATGACTAAAATTAATGATGAAAATTCCAACTTATATAAATATTTGTCAAATAATACTGGAGACAAAATCAACAACATCACCGCTGTTGAGTTTTTGTATAATACTCTTGAAATCGAACGATTACATAATTTGACTTTGCCTGAATGGACAAACACTGTGTATCCAGAACCACTTAAAACAACAGCTGCTCAAAGTTTAGCAATATTTACGGATACAGATTTTATGAAAAAGATGAAAGGAGGTAATAAACAACTTATTTAATAAAATTGTAATGACAAACGATACTTGTTTAGCCAATTTAGCATTACGGCTGAAGCATGGGCGTCCGCAGAAAATTGTCCAGGGGGGCAGAGCATAGAAACATATGATAATGTATATAAATTTTAATTTAAGTTATGAATTTTTATGATTTGTTTTTACAGGTTCTTTCACATATTTCATTTTTACTCGATCTCAGGGGGGCCAAGTGCCCCGTGTGCCCCTCCCCCCTGTGGACGCCCATGGGCTGAAGTAAAATTGTTAAAATATGCTTCAATAAATTTTATTACCGCATCTCAAAATTGCAAATTTATCTGAATTTTTTTAAAGATAGAAATACTGTGTTTATTTCCTCTTATTTTGAAAATATTTATAAGCCTTTAAAAATTACTGATACAATATTTAAAAGCATAAATACTTATTTTATTTATTAAAAAAAAGCTCTATGTGCAGTGGCGTAGGCAGGATGCTTCCATGGGGGGAGGTTAATATAAGCAAAAAGAGCTGAGAACCTATTTTTTAGGTCGCCACTCTCTTGTTTAAGTTTTTTTGCATCAGGATATTTGATGGTTTGACCATGGGGGAGTTAATAAACGGAAAAAAAACGAAGACCTTTTTTTTTAGTATATAATTTACAGTTCTCTGGCTCTATAACGACTTATTGCGAACCTATGGGGGGGGGTTCTGACCCCTTTGACACCCTCCTGCCTACGCCACTGTCTGTGTGCGTATATGAATGTTTTTTTTTTTAGGTGTATTACTTAAAGATATTGTGACTCATATGATGCGGAAAAAGGACAACACTCTTAAACCAAATAGACTTTTATATTTGTATTCAGGACATGACGTAACAATTGTGAACTTTATGAGAACATTAGGTTTCACTAAACTTCTAAAACCGGGCTTCGGCGCGAGTGTCACAATTGAACTTCACTTTGTGAATGAGATTTACGAAGTTAAGGTACAACAATATACTTTTAAAAACACTCTCACAAGTTTATATTAATCGTAATTCGACTTTTACAGTTATTCTACAAGGATACGCCTGCTAGCGATAATGTTGAACTTCATTTAGATTTTTGTAAAATACCCTGTACTTTGGATAACTTTGTAACAGGTTTACACACAATGATGCCAAGTGATTGGAAAAAAGAATGTAATGAGGATTTTGTACAAAATTAAATAGCCCAGATTTTTATGACCTAGATTAATGTTATTTAATTAGTGTTTTTTGTATTTATCTTTACTTTCACTTTGATCTAGCCCTGCAGTTTGGTCGGAACATTAGCTGTTGCGGGTCCAATAAATTAGACACCAGCAGGACTCTACTTTGATCATTCTGATATTCAGTTTTTACTCCATTAATAGTGTAGGAAACCCTACAACTAAGTGTTATTAATTTTTTTTTTATGTATGTTTAAAATAAAAAAGTTATGTGCTTACCTTTTGCGCTTTTTAAAAATATATAATTTGCTTATGGTTGCAATTTAAAATAAGAAACTTGGGTGTAATATATCGATATTCGTATGAGTTAAAAAAAAATTGAATATCGCTATCTTATTAAGGACAAAAAACCATGCAAAAAATGTCTTTTAAAGTTTTTCTCTTATCTTTTTGTTTAAGCAAGATATTTAACATTTTTGAAAATTGGTTTTTGGCTATATTTCGAAAATTAAAAAAGACATCAAAAATCTGTTTACGGCCATGAATTCCTCTCGAAAAAAGGAATCGAGACTTCACCCTTAGTTTTTTTCTCTCTGATAATAACCGAGATACATGGGTATCTCGCTTAATAGTCAAGATAGTGGAACGGTTAAATTAGCAAAAATGTGCAGTTTTTTGAGACAAACTCAGAACAGTTTTCAAATATATTCTCTCATTTAAGGTTTTTCTTGTTTTTTTTTTGTTTTCACAACCTACTTTTTGTTTCTCATCTTTAAAAAAATTAAAAAACCTTTGTAACTTGCGTATTATTGTTAATTAATACATCGACCTTTACATATTTGAAAAGGGAAAAAAATTGGGAATTTAAAAAGCTCATAGCCAACTATAGCTTCCATTTAAAAAAAGGTGAGTTTGTGTGGTAACTTTTTAACGGCGAGCGTTAAATTTTTTTTTAGTACTATCAAAATCTACACAAAAATATCTAAAAACAATGTTTGTAAACTTTTTCGATATTTAAAACAATAAGGGAGATATGACGCATTATAAATATAACAAAAAATTTAATCTCAAAAACCGGAAATGATAGAATATTTTTGTAAACGGTTCTGAGTTTGTCCCAAAAAACTGCACATTTTTGCTAATTTAATTGTTTCTCTATCTTGACTATTAAGCGAGATACCCATGTAATCCCATCGAATTTGGACCACCTAGTACATCACACGTTACCCCCACTCCATGCCTACTTGTCACTTCGTATTTAGTATGGTGGAGCCTGCGAATTAATTTTATGACACAGCCATTGTTATAAAATGTAAACTATCGAGTGTGTAGCTACAGCACAAACGACAAAACAATGTTTAATAGTTAAAATGTAAACAAGTTTGAAGAATATGCATAATTTTATTAAAATCTGGAGCGACTGCAGCCCCTACGGATGAGCCACACCTGGTAGCAAGTAGATAATCTGGATGTAAATAAATAAAACAAATAACAAGTTTGGGAACTATGTCTTTTTATTAGTTATTATGACAAGTCTGCAGTGGCAAATACTTACAATTAGGCATATTAAGCACCAAATAATGATGGATGAATAGTAAACGACTTTCACTAGAACTATAAGACACTGGTATACGTTGTTGCTCAAAATATTTACACAATCCTTCAAGGCTTTTTATCACTCTGTAGAAGTTATGCTCCTCTACGTAGTGCAATGATATGTTCATATTGTCACTTCAGTAGTAAAGCTTGAATCACAGATCTTGTTATTTTAGACACAAGCAAGACCACCTGATTGTGTTTAAAATAAAAAGATGTACGTACCTATACTTCAACAGCTCAGTACATATATTACAAAAATTATATGTACATACGAAATTTTAAATTCATAATATATCAAGTCAAAAAGTATTTTTTTAAAAGCATTTACATTTATACTTATATTATTATCTAGATCTTAAAAATTCACGATAAATATAAATAGAAAAAGAAAGATTCACAATATTATTAACATAGAGTATCACAAGAAGTCGTATTTTTATTTAGATATATGAAACATAGCACCTATGTAGCCAATGGCACAAATGCATCTTTCTCACAGCCGTATACGACAAAAATCCAAATACTGATACTTTTAAAAAACCTTAAACTACACATTAAATACAAGACCGTTACAAATTAAAAAACTCTATTAATATGGCTAATATAGGTGCTATAAGAATATATACATTCTTATCATTTATCTTTATTTATTAAGGTTCAATAAAACTAAACAAATTCTACATAAACAAACACACGCTAATTGAGTATCAATTGAGAAATTTTCGGCACCGCCGCGTACCGCATGTACACGGTATTTTATCCTCTTCAAAAGGAAACTTGTAATCGTACGTTAACTCTTCTCCCCTTAATATCTTCCTAAGCGCAAATATTATGATACGTTTGTGTCCGAGCATTTCCACTACTTTGGAATAACAGTTTGGCTGCAAATATAATTGTGCCAAATTAATTAATTTGACAAAAAAAAAAAAAATTACTCTTAAACAGAGCTGGGCAAGTACTGGCCAAAAATTACTTAAGTCTTAAGTACTTATGACAAGTACTTGGATCATAAGTACCAGTACCACTATTTTTAAAAGTACTGATTCTTAAGTACAAGTACTTGCAAAAAGTACTTAAGTATTTCTCAAGTACTCTTCTAGTACTTTTTGCAGATATTATTTAGAGACTATAGCATTACTGATGTTACTAGTATAAAACCCTTTTTGATGTCAGCAACCAATTAAAAATATGTAAATGTTTATTACTTTATAATAGTAAATTATTACAGTTTATTAAAAAAGCAGTTAAAAATAAAAAATATGACGTTATAATTTCATTTTCGAATTTTGTAGCAGTGTCAACATTCAAAAAGTTTGCAACTAATAGATAAGTTTTTTATTATCGATTAATGGGAAAATTTTATTCTTGAGAAATGTTGGTGCATGGTCTAAAACTTATTTAAGTTTAAAGAAGCTCGATAAAAGTTCATACAACACTAGCTTTTGGCGATTTAAGAAGTTAAAAAAATAATCAAAAAACGATAATTTATTTAATATTATTTTTAAATTGCAAACAAGTTTTTTTAAACTTTTAAAATATTTCTAAAATCGTTAAAATCTAGTGTTATTTGAATTAATATTGAACTTTTTTTAACTTAAAATTAGTTTTTGACCATGCACCAACTTTCCTCAACAATAAAATTGTTTGAGAACTAATAATAAAAAACTTCTCCATTTGTTGCAGATTTTTTGGATGTTAAAATTACTATAAAAATAAAAATTTACATAAGTTTTTTTTTTGTAACTCTTAAAATTAGGCCATTTTACTCATTTGAATATTTCTGAAATCGCTATGAATTTTTATGACATTTTTTCCATCTTAAAATTACTTTTAGGTCATCCACTAATTTTTATCAAGAATAAAAGTTTCTTAGACATTTTTAATAAAAATTTTTTTCATTTGTTAATACTTTTTGAATGACGCTGTATAGAAGATAATATAATGCAGTGTGAATAATGAATAAATTAGTTGTAAAAATGAAAAATAGTCGTTTCCTAAAATCAAAAATTCGTGATTTTATAAATTTAAATCAATGATTTCTGATTTTTATTAATCAAAATCAAATTTTGCCCAACTCTGCGTTAAAGTCAGCTGAATTGGCACGAGTTTAATACTTAATTTTTTTTAAACGGTTCATTTGGCATTTTAAGTAAATTTAAAAAAATTACTTACATCACAAGAATGATTGATAAAGCGGGCAGCATTTCCCTTCATTGTAGCATCAACAACCAAATTATCATCTATTCGGAACATATAGCAACCTATACTCTTTAAATTATAATATTTTTCGCGTTTATCAGCAACTATGGACCTTATCACCTGTAAAATTTTAATTGTAATTTAGCTTTAACACGTCATAGCAGTCAATACCTCTCCCGCATATTCAATAACCATATCTCCACTCTCTATATCCCGTAGACTGAATAATCCTCTACCATGAATACTGGAGCGATAGACACCAACGGACACTTTGGAAGTTGACTTTAGTTGCCTAAATCTCATCGGCACTGGTAAATTAGTAACAGACCCTCTCCTGAATTGAAAAAGCGATAAAACATACAATCGACTCGAAACAAAACAAAAATTACCGTGGAAGCTGTTCGGAATCGACTAAAATCTTTTCGGGTTTTCGGTGTTTTGAAGACAACCATCCAAACATGTCGTGAGACTCTGTCCGTTTGTCGTATGGCGAAATTCTTATCGCACCATAAGCATGTGCTATTTCATCATCAAATATATCACCAATTAATATTGGTTTGTGAAAACTCGGCTTATATTTGAAACATTTCGCAGCTCCCGGTAACTGTTCTAATAAATATCTTAAACCATTGCTCTTCAGGCCCAATAGCTGCAGATTGTTTATGGTGTTTAAAGCTTTTACCGGTAAAGGAGTCATATTGTGTGCCAGTCGAGCAGCCTGTACAGCTTCAAATACTTTGGTCCATAATTCTATAAGTGACGTGGAAGAATAACGGAAGCCATCCTGAGTTTCGACGGTATATAAAATCGCGGGTCCATTGCCATTTTCTAGCTTGTCTTGAGGAGGTTTGAATTCGGATTTAGCGAAATTAGTTTTAAGATTATTGCCGACCGTATTATCTGTACCGTTCTGAGTTATGCAGGAAGAATTGTTCTGATTCAGAATGTTTATATTGTTCGGTTTGATTAGTTTTAATGAAGCTATTTGCAGCTGTGACGTGTTCTTTGGAATGAAATTATTGCTGACTTTATACACTCCATCCTCTGGCTGTTTTTGAAACACTAATTTAAGGGAAGCATTTTCTGTTTTTTCTTCGTTTACGCTTATGATGGAATTTTCGTATTTTTTCTTTGCAACAGGTTTGATTATAATATCCTCTAGAACCCTAAATTTCTGTGGTTTTTCTTGCATATCATCGACTTTCTTTATGCTATCCGATGTGTCATTTGTTTTCAGAAGTGTCGGAGGTTTCTCGACCTGGGCAGGCTTTTTCACCTCCCTAGCTGCATTCGTTTGCATGGGAAGGACTCTGTTCATGGGGCGTGGTTGTGTTGTGGAAGAAAGTTTTGGAGTAGGTGTAACGACATTAGTTGGAATTCCATGTTCTGGTATGAAAGGTGCAACTGGCAATGTAATACTGTTGCAGGTCGTTGTTGATGTAGAAGCGACTGTTGCAGGTTTAGGTTGAGAAAGTATGGGCGGAGGTGAAAGTGGTACAGGTTTATTTGTTTCAGCACAGGTCCATGTGTTGGAAGGTTTATTTTCGACTCGTGTGGTGACCGTTGGTAAAGTATTAGGAATACTGCTTACCACTGGTTGAGGAACCTGTATGTTCGATACTTGCACGGGTTGAGGGTTGACCACGGAACCAGAATTTAACAACACCAAACTACCTGGTGTTATATCTATCACAGGTTCTAGTTTGCTGGTTTGAAATACCTGTGTAGTCGACGAGTAGCTGCTATTTGTAGTTAAAACACCGGGAACGGTTGTCGGCAAAAACTGTTGTGATTGCATAACTGTATTGTGTACTATAGTCTCAAAGCCATAATATAAAGGTTGCACTGGTTGTGTTGTCCACAGCATCGAACCATTACTATCAGTTAATATTAACTGATCGGTCATCATTCGAGGTTGAATGATCATAGAAGTAGGCTGTAAACTTGGAATTAAGCTAAGCATTGTACTATCTGGTTGCATATGTACAATCGGCGATTGCGATGCAACAGTCGAGGTAAGCTGTGGAGTTATAGTTGCAACGTATTGTAAATTGGTTGCCGTGGGCGATTGAAATGCTTCAACAAAAGTGGGCATAACAGTCGAAGAAGGCAAATGCTGAACTATAAATGAAGAATTATTCTGAGGAACTATAAAAGTTCCCGGTTTTTGAGTTCGTTTTGCCATCAGTGATCTCGGACGACCTCGAGCCTTAACCGTTTTCTGATGAACAACTGCAGGTTTCATGACAGATTTTATCCAATGATTCTGGGGCATGTTAACAGTCTGAGTTACTACCGAATTTACGACATTCGGAGCTGTCAAAACTTTAGCATCGACGGCGATATGATTTTGAGGCGCGATATTTATAACGGGAGTCATTTCCTGAACGAGAGGCAAAGACTGAATCGCCATCTGCTGTGATTGTAATTCAATGGAAGGATTTATTTGTATCGGAGCCGAAGAATGACCAACAGATAATGCGCCTTGCTGATTGAAAGTGATGGGAGTGGCCTGATTGATGGTTAAAGGAGATTGTACAATTGAAATTGCACCCGACTGATTTACTAACGAATTCGGCTGATTTATGCATAACGGTGTGGTATGATTAATACAAAACTGATTCGACTGGTTCGTAGTAGCTACTGGGGCAATCTGATTAATGGGTAATGGAACGAACTGCTCGCTTATGGTAATCGTTGGTGCCACCCGTAGCGGTATTTGACCGGATTCACCAATGGCAGTGGCACCAGATGATTGGTTCATGGTCACAGCAGCAGACTGATTAAAACCAACCGAGGTCTGACTAACTGTCTCCGAAGCAAGCTGAAGAGGTTTTTGCTCAAGCACTGGTTGAACTTGTGAATAGAACAATCCCTGGTTATCCGGTACGGCAATAATTTCTTGCGAAGGTTCCGATGTTACAAAAGCTGGAGAATTCAATGATGCAGAATGTAACTCATTTTGTGTCGACTGATACGTGCTGTACGATTCGAATGAAGTTAATACGTAAGGTTCGATAATATCGGCGACATTAACCAACGATGAACTGTCGCCGTAACTGATTTTATTAGCTAATGGAGCAGCATTGGAGGGTGACACGGTTTCCACGGCGATATATTCCACGTCTTGTTGCATTTCTGAATCACTTTCACTCGTAGACATAACTTCACACGTCTCCAAGTGCCTCTTATAGCTAGCTTGAGTTCTGTAGGTGCATTGACACCTTTCACATTGGACAGGTTCGTCGGAAATCTGTGGCGACCATAGATCTTCAATTTGATGTCGAGGCGAACCACACTCGCTGCCACTGCTAGAATCATAGCCACCATCAACTTGCAGGAGTTGCAAATACACGCTGTTATCCCTTGGAGTCATCTGACACTTCTTCAGTGACGGCGATAGAGAACTGTCCAACTTGCAGCTTAAAGTCAAACTACAAGATCGTTGCTGACTTCTTGATTGTGATCCGTTACCCGACTGAGAAAACACTTCGGATTTACTACGTTTAAGTTCGCGTCCGTTTTTAAACGGACTGTAAGTACTTGAAGCGTCTTTTTCGTCGTCAGTATCGCAGACTCTTTTGTTTTGTTCGAGAAAACTCTGATTTAAATTAATGTCGTATTTAGACATGTCGTTGATGTTTATTTCGGACGTTTTAAAATCCATGCCGAGTAATTCTTCATAGTTCATAAGTTTTGGCAATATATCTTGCATGGAAATACCGTCGAGAAATTCGTGAGGCAGTTCTTCCAGGATCGCATCGGTTAGCTCTGGCGATAATATGTCGGCCGTATTCTGAGGTTCTAGTTCGTCTTCGAACTCCACGTATTCCACCTTTTCTTTTTCCAATTCTTTTTGCCAGGTCAGGATCTCTTTTAATTTTCGATCTACCATAGCTCTGGGTAAAGTATGATCGATGGTAAAGTTTTTATCGACTATGATGTTGTTAACTTGAGACGTGAGAACTGATGTCGTTATGAGATAAGGAACTAATTTCCAAGGTTCTCGCGACGACCAAAAAAGTCGCGAACAAACAAATCCTGATGGTATCAGTGCTTCCACATTATCCGATAACGTCGGAATGATCTTGCCCAGGCACATGACCGACAATGAACCGACCATGTAATACACTTTGTCGGGCTCCGTGTACTTTTTCTTCTTTTTATCCAATTCGACATATACGGATCGACGTATTTCAAAGTCGCCGGCTAACGAAATCGCATTTTCAACCGATTCGTGTGATCGACAGTACACGGTTTTATCGTGCATGAAATAGCATTCGGCTGTTCTAGCGCAAGCAAAATGGTAGGACTCGAAACATCCCTTTGCGCAACAACCGACACTGGCACCTTTTTGCTTACAATGGGTGCAACGTACAAAACGACCTCGATTTATAGCACTTTGAACGTTCTGTAGAGAGCCGTCTATTTCTTCGTATACTTCCGAAGACCAAAGGGCACAGTTCGCATGAACCCATTCATTATGACCACAGTAGAGTAACCTTTCTTCCTGGCAACCGTCGCCATCACCCAAACTTTTACACAACACACACATCCTCGTATCCGACTTCTCAACAGGGTGTGACATTTTTACGTTTTCACTGCTTATTGGCAACACTAACGAGACATGAGGTTTTACAGCCACTTCTTGCTCCTGTTCAAAAACGGATGCTTTTTCATCTTCATACAACTGGTTCGGATTATACCAAGGAAACACTTTTTTAAGAATTTCATAATAAATTTTTATAAGTTCCTCAGAACTAGCTGCCTTTAAAGCTTTTTCCATTTGCTGATTAAATTCTCTTACAGAAAACGATTCGTTAGAATTTAACTTATTTTTAATATCGAACATAGACGGGACACAAAGAACTTTCTGTTCGATGTCCCTATCTGTTTCTAATAGTACCGTTTTGATACTATCGATCATACAGGCACAGTCTTTTACCGATCCGTTACATTCTTTTAAATGATACTTTTTCTGCGCCTTTTTTATACATTCGCCATTGAAGTTATCCACGGTCGCATCGAGTTCACTTTCTTGCGTGCCATCCAGGTCGTTACCGTCCGTAAATTGTAATTTTCTGGCCGTCATGACGGCCCTTACTTTCGGTGTGTTTCCACAGAGTGGGCTTAATTTGAGGATATCCTTGGCCGTACGATTTTTACTGAGTAATTTTAAAACGCTGTTGAAATTCGTTCTTAATTCGGATTCCACGGCCTTACGCCAGAACGGAGTTGATTCGCTCGAACAAATACAACATAAAAATTCGACAGATTCTGGAAGTACACTCAACATTTGATACTGATCATCGGATAATCCTTCGCAAGTCGCATGTATCCACTTTTTACATTTTCCGCATTCCATCATCTAAAAAAAAACATTACCTTTCAAACCATTGATACTATACTGTTGCAGACCAATATTAATTTCAATTAACAAATGAGTCGTTTGAATAATTCAAGTATTTACCAAAGAAACTAGAAAATCAATATAATAAAGGCACTCATAACTAATAGGCAAGTAAAATTACAACTGCATATGGATCACCCTGTATAATGTGAATACATGTGAAGTCAATTTTAAGTTCAATTTAAATATTAAATACCTTTGTATTGAAATCATTATCACCATAACATATCTGGCATAAGGGACAAAAGTTTCCTTTCTTTCTCAGTTTGAAACAAGTGATACACAGGGATAAATTACCAACATCACTCGCTACGCTATCTATACCACAGCTTTTGCACCGTAGACAGGTGGAGCAAACCTGGAAAAAAAAAAATTAATACCACTCTGATAGCAAAACTTATAAAATCTTACCGGTGGTTTAACTTCAGCCTGCCATTTTTTATTGAAGCATTCTATATGATAGGCTTTATGACATTTTTGACAATTTAATTTTTGTCGGTCAGGTTGTCCACATGCACTGCATGTCGTACAACGTGGACACAACCAGTTGCAACGTTCTTCTGGACTTGAAATATTTTGTGGAGCTTGTTCAAGACAGAACGGATGATAGGGTTCACAACACAAAGAACAATGCAACAATACCTCTTGCCCTGCACTACCACAAAGAAAACAAATTGCTTGCATAGGAAACGGTTCAGATGCCATTAAGCCCCATCCACTTCGACATACTTCTTCAGGGTCGTAATTCTCCCAAAAATCGAAGGATATAGTATTCGAGGTTTCGTTTAACGGTTTTTTATTACTTATACTTTGAGATTTAAGCTAAAATGTAAACATAAATCTTAGTGTATGTTGGAACGACAGGAGTGCTTCATTAAAAAAGGAAGCAATAAACGGCACGAGTTCATACTTTCTTTACAACTCTTTCGTCAACAACAATAGACAGAAAAAATAATCTTGCAATAAATAAAATTAAAAGATAAACTTACTTCAAGGAAATCAATAACAGCACCACTTCTGACTTTGCCTTCCGTCTTTAAAGCTGCTGTATCTGATTTTACCAAAATGTTTTTGTTATTCGATTCAATTTTCTGGATATCGCTTTCACTTGGCTCACATTTAATTTTACAATCCTTAGTTTCAGTAACAACAGAAAGAGTATCATCTTTAGATTCACAAACAGTGCTCTCGGTACTGTCTGAAGATACAGAATTAATTTTATCTTCTGCATATGTTTTATCACTGTCGACAGGAAACGTAGCTATGGGTTGCCCTAAAACAATAGATGCACTACGACACACATGTTTTACTCGTGGTCCTTTTAAATCGATCTTTTGTCGTTTAATCTCAGAGCTGGTAACGACATTGGGTTTTTCAACTTTCTTAATAACTCTCAAGCGTACTGGTCGTTGCCTAACGGTCGAATCATTAGATACTAAATTAAAGCAAACAGATTTTTCACGTTTTGCAGTTGTAGCTGAAACTTGCTGCGATGTTCCACCACCAGAAGGCCAAGAAAAAAGTTGTAAAGAGCTGTTGAAAAGTCCCTCAGATCCTCTCATATTCTGTGGCAAAAGCCTAGCTAAAGTATTTTTCAAGGCAGTTGGCATTTGAAACGATCGCAAACACATTTTTAACCAGCAGGCTGGGCATCGAGCTTTATAGGCACATCGAATTAATTTCCACTGTTGACTACGAACTATGGGTGGTACGTGACACATACCTTGACCTTTATGGCAAACTAAAGTGGTAGTTATTGAACTTTTATGGCATGTCTGTCTTTTGATCATTTTAGAAATGAACTTTCGACAAGATTCGCAACTGTAAATATTAAATTTTCGAGCTTGTTTAACGAAACGATAAAATCGTACAGCTCCACACACACCACATGTAACAGTTCCAGGAGGACTACCACTACTTGAACTACTGCTAGAAAATGGCCCTTCTGGTCCCCTAGGAGTTTGAGTATGCAACTGAAGTCGTGCTTGACGTAAAATAATTCTTCTATTTGAACATTGTGTACGGGTGACTGATGTATCTATGACTTCATCTGAATTGACTGTTGGATCATTTTCAACAAGCTCAGAATTCTTTTTATCATTATCAATTTCTACCGAACAGCTGGACTTTAAATCTGCAGAACTATCTCTTTCCATTTTAAGCAATACACTTCTTTTATTTAAAACACGCTTTTTAAATGTCCGAGATTCAATACGGTTTACCGGTTCAACATTAATAAAACGTTTATTTGGTTTAATAACACGAGACGAATGAACACTTCTACTAGGCAACACAAACTTTCCTACTAGATTATTAACTTCTTTCTTAGGCGCCATATGAGATTGTCTGGTTTTAAATTTACTGTTCGTGGAGAAACCTTTGACAGATCTTCTAACTGGTTTCTTCCTCGATTCAGAAGCGGAAACTATATTCTTAAGACTGATGTTGTTACTCGTAACAATACGTTTCCTCTTAACAAGTATATTTCTTCTAGCATCTTTGAGACTAACTGAAGCTTGCCTTTTCTTACAAACTCGAGTAAGTTGTGGTTGTTTATCAACAACAGTCTGTACAATGTCAGTAGACGCAATGCTATCAAATATAAGCGTCTTGTCTTCACCATCCTAAAATTATTAAAATCATTTTAGCGTTAAAATGGTAAATAAACAAGTATTTACATACGCACCTGTTTCAAATCAATGCAACTTTCTGTATTCATAACAAGCTGCGTTTCACCAACTGTTGTAGGTATGGACGAGGAAGATAAGACGTTTATTCGTGTTCTGTTCACATGTTTAGAGGGTTTACCGGGAAACTTTGATCGACCCATTTTCTTTATTTAACGTTGATTACATTTTATTAACCTGTACGAAAACTTCGTAGAGTTTACAGAAAATGCGCCATATGTATCCTGCGCGTTTATAAAATGCGCATTAAGTAAGGGTAAGTATTTCTAAGCAGTAAAATTGGATACGTTCAGATACGTTCGCGTTCACGGACAAAAGTTGATGTACTATTAAAATTATCGTACTGACAATACACACTTAATTTTTTTAATAAAAATTTATTTATCGTTGAATAAAACTGACTCATTCTAGCAATAATTAAATAAACGGTATCCTAACTTTTTTTTAAAAATACTTAAGAAAGTTGTGTTCTTTACATGTAAGTTTCTCTAAGAAAATTGTTTTGATTTTAAAAATTTGTTATTATTGCTCTTATTGCTATTGGAACATTAGTGTTAAGCAGATCAAAAAATTATCATGCAGAAATGGGAATATTCAAAACCACTGCTTCATTATAACGTTGTTAAAATACGCAACACAAAAAACATTAAAAATAAAAAGTGAAAGTTACTTTTTATGAATTTATTTAACCCAACCTAATAAAATACATCCTATAATTAATCAAGGCACAACATCTACAGAACTAACAACTATCAGTCATATATAATAAATTTTATAGATTTACTTTTAAAATGTAAGGCTTTTAACATTCCACAACAAATAAAAAATTACATCTCACAGGGTCATTATCACTCACAAAGTAGCTGTACTAACAGCTAACAATGATGTATCAGGTTAATAACAAATTAATATGAGATATAACGCACTAAACTTAGTAAAACAAAGCTAATGATAAAATGATAACAATAAAAATAGCAGATTAAAAAGACTACAAAATAACAATTACTGTAAGTAATTAACTTAAAATAAATGATATGATTAATTCTTGTTGACCGTCGAAGACAGTGTTATTAATTATAACTAATTACATATAAATAAAAATGGCACTAGAGTTGGAGATAAGTAAAGCTATTAACTAACCTAGCAATTCGAATATTAATCACATAACACATAATATATTAACACACATATGAAAACAGAGATATAAACATTTATATGGTCAACTAATATAAACTTCCTCAAGCAACTGCAACACAAATATACTTTTGTATAATACATTATATGCATGTTTATTTTTTTAAATCAATTTTTATCTACAGTAGTGTTAATTACACACAAGAAGTGTTCATTTCCATTAAAAAAAAAAAAAATCGTGGCATGAGCAGCGTAAAGCTTTACATCACTCTGTCTTCGCTAAACTGAAAATTACAATCTTAACTGTTTCATCACTAATAGTGCTTTATTCAGTTAAAAAAAATGTATAAAAACAAACAAAAATAGCATTGAATTTTAAGTTTTGCAATAGATGTACTACAAAAAAAAACTAGTCCAAAGTTACTACTAATTATAGTCAAAGAAATAAATTACATTAAAAACAGGCGACTTCTTTTGTAGTGCTAAAACCATCTCCACCAAAATAATTAAGTAAGTATGGATACACCAAATTAATCACTAATAGGCAGTTACGAGAAAATCTTGAAAATAATTTCGTTCAATACTGGTATTATTAAAAATGTTTTAGACACAAAACGTAAAAATGAACACCTTGTATTTTTATGGAAACAAATGAACACAATTAAAATGATGAGTGACACAATGACAGAAGGGCACTAAACGCCCGTTCTGTCATGCTTATATCATACAGAAGTCATGACCTGTTTAACACATTCTGTAACAAACTTATTCTTATCACCAACAGCAGCACTCTCATCATCAGCAAACGACCACTGCAACTTGTTGAGGGCATCTTCAGTGAATTTATGACCTTTGAAGCTAGTAACGACATTCGCTTCACCACTAAAACCTAAGCTAGAAATACCTGGTGGAACAAACAGTGTAACTTCCTCTACTCTCCCTTTTTCAACCACGATTGTAACTTGCAAATTCTTGCTAACACCGTCTGCATTATACTCGTTAAGTAAATACGATGGTATCGGAAATGATCTAGAAACGCTAAACTTCGGAGTTTTTCCATAGCACCATTCCCAATCAGTCAACGTGTTGCGCAATTCAGTAATACCTGAAATTAAAAAATTATGTTTGCAAAAAATATACACAACTTAATAAGCTGGGTCTCACTACACGACACAGCATAAAAATCGGTATTTACATAATTTAATTTAGATCACCACTTTTAGTTACTTAATTTAATGTTTTTTTTTGCATAGTTAATGTAATAAAAGAAAATGAAATTCTGCAATTAATCTGTATGTTCTTAAAAATCTTTTTTAGTTTAAAAAATAAAAATCTGGTGATATCGGTTTCTACTGCTCAAAATTTTTCTTCCAATTTCACTGCAATCTCTATTGAAAATGATTCATTAAATGATTTTACGTTATGATTTGTGAATTTAATATAGATATTATATACCTACATACAAAAATATATTTATAGATTATATTCTGTTGAAATTCAAGACAGAAAAAAAAAGAATAAATCCTTATGCGTTAATCCTTTTAATAATAATAAATGTTAAGTTATAATCAGTGTACTGAAATATTTTATAGCATTACTTAGTACTAGCTAGAAGTTTTTTTACTATTTGTTTATGCAAAATATACATACGGCATCGATTAGAAAATTTAAATTTAAAAACAACAATTTTGTCGTTCATTTCTCAATAATATTTCAGCAAACGAATGTGATTGTTACATAGTTTAATAAGTATCTACAACTTTCACCAAGTCTTTTCTAATAAAAATGGAAACAAAGATAGTCAACACTTAAAAAGTTTGTTAACTTGAATTTAAGTTCAACTTAAAAAAAACAATAAAGCATTGCCGAGTAGTTACCTTCAATAAGACATTTTTTTCTTATTCAACCAACTCATTACAACTACAAAATTAATTGCAGTCATGTGGTATTAGTTTATTTTACTAATGTGCACTGCAACTATCGCGTTCGTAACAAATAAAAGTATTAACATGAAATTAATCATATTTTTCAGAAGCCGATAAAATACGTTACTTGAAACATTTCCATCGACATTATTAACTAGTTATAAATATAAAGAAATTTAACATTAACTAACCTGGAAACCAACTTTCTGTGGGATTAATCATTTGAAATCCGTTTTGCTGATTTGCCCATTCCATCCCCCCATCAGTTAGAGAATTAGCTTTTGTTCGTAAATATTCCCATCCCATAGCCGTAATCAAATTATCCACAGTGACTTTCGGATTGTCTTCACAGAGATTCATAATTTTTGATTTCACAGATCTTGTCGCATTAGTGGTGATATTATTCTGTAAATAAATTGTGTTATTATTCTTTTAAAACAGATTTGTGTACCTAAACGTTAAAAAAATAAATAAATATGCTACATTTCTCACCATAAGATGCTGGAAATACACTACAGAATATTTTTAACAGAAAATAGGAAACAAGACCAACAATAAAATTAAGGGGGGGGGGCAGATGATATGAATATGGCTAACCAGGGGTTTACACTATGGACGAACGAATCAAGAAATTGATAAACAGGTCAGAATGATTTGGTATCATTTAAAAAATATGAACAATGAGACTACCAAGAGCAGTGGCCCACCCGTACAGTAATAATATTGAGACTTCTATTATCTTTTCTAACTACTAAAAGGTCATTAACATTTTGAAGTTATTGTCTAAGGGCCCCTTGCCATCGGGCAAGCTGAAACCCTGTCCGCCACTGCCCAAGAGTACTCCTAAATTTGAGTAGACAAACAGGGTGTTAAAAAAAGGTCGTACCAAATTTTAAATGATGTACTATCAAAATAAACGTAGATAAACATTGGTCACAATACCCTTCGTTTAGCAGTTACGGGTTAATTTTCTCCGCAAAGGTCGTTCCTTTTACTCAAAAGTGCCAACTAAGCAGAAACTACCAGTCAAGTAACTTTGATTCAGAATTCCCCGTTACTTGTAAATGTTTTTTAAAAATTTTAATGAACAGTACATGACCTTAGAATTTGGAATCATTTTGTTTTTTGGACAACTGGGTATATCTTACATTTCCTTATTTTTGGAAATGCCTTACCTCTTGTTTTTGTAGGGCTTCATGTAAGTTCAACTTATTAGCTTCAACCAGAAGAGTGCAATGATGATAAGCATTGGGTCTTCCTAGTTTGGCTGCTGTACCCGAAACCTAAATCTCGTTAAGGAAAACAATTAAAAATATTATATTGTGCATAGTTAATTAGGTGATAAATTTTTTAAAATAATTTTCATAGTACAAATATCGAATAGAATAATCCTGTAAGCATTGTTAACAAATAACCAATTTAACAATAGTATTTGCTAAAAAAAAACAAATATTTAGCAGGTTTAAAAAATATGATGAATTAATAACAATAAAAATCATTTTTTGTCGTATAAGGAGTATCTCAATGTTTTCAATATCAGTGTTTGATCGAGGTTGGGACCTACACCTACAAAATGTCTCCTTAATGCTCCAGACAACCTCCGAACAAATTAAACAGAATTAAAACTGTGACTTTGATAACATTGTAAGAGTAATATTGTGTTTGCAATTATTTGTCGATTTTATTTTTCTTATCATGGACTTTCACCATGTGAAGGTCAGAACCTAAACTGTTATAAATCTTTACCCAACTGCTACTTAGTTTGTTTTCCCAGTCATAAAAATTAATCAGACCGAATATTTACAACAGATACAAAAATAATAAAAATGTTGCAGTGCAGACTTTGGCAATTTCAGTAAATTATTTATTAATAAAACTGTGTTAAATCAGTGCCTTGTCTTATACATACATTTTCACCGAAAAAAAGCAGTATGAACAATTGCCACAGTATATATGTACAATAGCAGTGAATACGTGCGTGAGACAAAGGTTATCTCTTTATAATTTTCAGTTTTCATTGATACAACCAAATCCTTACATTATTCAACAGAAAGTACCGCCATTTATAAGCTGTTAAGAAATTAATTTATGCTAGAGAAGAATGCCTACATAGTCATTCTTAGAATGTTTTTCTTAGGAACAATTAAGAGATATTCCAGATTTTAAAAATGCAAATAATCAAAACCCCTTAAAGTGACTATCTGTTGAAGTTAAACTAGCATTAACTATTAAACTTCGAATCGAAATGCAATGTGAAGCGTTTTATTATTTATTCTTAGCAATTTTAATATTTCTGTAGTGGCATAAATTATCTGCACAGTTTACATAAAATTCAACCCCTGGTGTTTAAGACTGTTCCAATTTAATTAATTTTATTCAGAACAGACCCATTTTGATTATTTTTTGGATAAAAATGCTGTACATGATTTAGCAGTCGGCTGGATCATAAACTGGATCAAGTTTTTTATTATCTGTCTAGTTAAAAGATGTTACTTACATATGTTTATAGTTTTTATTAATATTAAACAAGATAAAAGTGTTTTTACACAACTAGTCATAACATCCAGTTTAATTGCTTGCTATTTTGATTCTTTCAGGTACCATTAGAACTTATTGGTTTAAAATTTCAACTTTAAATAAAATATATATTGTACATGTAATATTCATCCAAAAAAATCCTTAAAACAAATTCACGCATCATATAAACAAAGTTCCATTTAAAAATGACACTAAGATAACATATGAACTTAAATACATTATTCTTCATGTGTCATGTGCCTCCTTTTTTGTTTTAAAACTGAAGCCGGTTATGTAGCCATTTTTAACAGTTTTGAACTATTTGAACCTTAAATTTATTGCATTTAAATTGTTATGAAAGAAAATGAAACTTGGAATATTATTGGATATAATGTAGCAGCTTTAAAAAAGTTTATAATTTGAATTATAGCAATACAGATTAATCCTTTAAAAATATTTGAAGAGAATATAGTTTTCTCCTCGAAGATTCAATTAAACGACTCTGCTTTTAAATTAAATCAATTTGTAAAATAAATTTGCCAACCTATTTTTTATTTTAAATTGACTACTTTTTGTATTGTATTTTGAATCTGTCCTGATTTCTTTTTGTTTTTTCACTTAGTTGTGATTCAAGTCCCTAATAATAACCCCACTACAAAAAAAGTTCAAAGTTTAATTTTAACTTTCGTAATGTAGAAATGTAGAGCATTATTATAAATTATGTATCTGACCTCGAGGCACTCAACTACAATACAAATTATACTTTAGACCACATTTATAAGCACACAATTCTCAATAGCATATCATACATACAAACACTAACGGAAATACACTGTATATGGAATACATAAATTAACAAACCAGAAGCAGGTTATTTGTGCCATTCCTGTTTACAAATAAATGAAACAAAGATTAAGTCTCGACATGTAGATAAACTACAAATGAAAAGGATACTTTAATATTTCGAACAGTCAAGTCTTCTCTTTTGGAAATATCCACCTTCATACCATATTCTCTGAACAAAGCACGGGCGATAAGCTCCAAATTATATTTTCTGTTATACAAATCTCGTGAAGTGAAAAAAGTCAGATTAAGATTGCCTTGATCGTGGTAGACGGTTCCTCCACCACTGTTTCGACGAGCTAGAACTATGCCTTTTTCCGTGATTTTATGCAAATTACCAACATTTGCTTCTAACCACGGATTTTGGTGTCTTCCAATCACCACACATGGGTTGTTACGCCACAGCATTAAGACATTATGGTTAGTAAAATCAAAATTCCGGTACAGCCAATCTTCTAAGGCCAAATTTGTAAATATGTCGGGTGACTGAGAAATAAATACGGATTTTTTGATGTGTGAACTCTGGGTTTTGTCAGTAACTGATGAATAACGGCATACACCAATCCGAGCAATAATCGAACTCACTTTCAAAAATTTATGCTGCACTAGTGCCATTTTTTTAAATTTAAATTTTATTAAAGTCTAAGCGAATACGGTATAAATACTTGACACAAAATTAAATATAATATTTATACTGGAAACAGTTTTGCAGCTGTTGTGCCTGATTTGTTTATTGATGCGAAGTTTTATAATAAACGTCCGTGTGTGAAGAAGTCAGAGATACAATATATTCGTGCAGAGTTATGGTTTGGTGCAACCACTTCCAAGTTTGGTGCAACGAGCACGTTCGGTAGCGAATACCAAGACAATCTCCACAACTATTCAGCATTACTTCCTTTGCAGCCACTATGAAGCAGAAATAAACCTTAGGTTACAAACACTTCTATTAAAGCACTTTTTTTACACCAACACTAGGAGTTTATTATTATTATTATTATTATTATAACACAGCAATAAACGCAACAACTGTCAAACACTGATCAAAATTCACCTTGAGAAAATATTACTGTTAAAAGAACTAGCAGCAATGGTTTGTTAATAAAACTTTGCAAGCAATAGCTGTTTCTCAAACATTTACCAGTTTATATATGCCAGCAATGCTAGGGGGTCATATATCTCCATCGGGGTCATAATTAATCTACTTATCATTCAGACGATAGGAAAATAGACTTCACAGTTTCACTCAGTACACTTTAATGTATCACGTGAGAGTCAAGTGATTGCGTAATAAAAACAAACTCACAACCACCTTGTTATTTTGGCTTTGACGAATCCTGATTAATTGATTAAAATATCTTAAACGTTTGCCTATACTTTCATAGTTGACTTGCTGTGCTACTTTATGGGCATATGACACTAATCGCATTAACCTTAAAATATGACGTTTTCGTTTTTAGCTTAACGCATATTTTGCTAAATCGTACTACTTTTGCCAACTAATGTGAAGTTAGCCTTTACACTGATAATTTAACTACACTACTATATATATTTGAAAAACAATGTATGTGGTTTGATTATCAACTTATGAATATAAATGTGTAAATGTGGTTTTTTTCTTACGTTAAAATTACTGAATTCAATTCCCTTTTATTTTATCAACTTGGTAAAGTACCGGCTAAAATATGTATTCAATCAGCTACTGAATGTATTTGAGCAAATATTACGCTATAGATCGACAGATGGCGATACTATAGAGCGTATTGACGGGTGGATGGATAGCAGTAAAAATAGCTATATTTTTAACCTAGAAATGTTTAAAAATGTTGTTTCGCAAAATGTGGTTTCCCAAAATGTGGTTTCGCAAAATGTGGTTTCGCAGTGAAACCACATCACCTGTCCTTACTGCAAAATGCGAGAAAAGTGGTGGAGATAAGGGCCGACCGTTCATTATTTGCTTATTTTTGCTGTACCTTTTAATTTTTTTTTGTTGGTCTCTAATCCAGGATTATTTTTTAAAAATGTTATCTCCAACTTCACAGTGAGGTACATTTGCTAAAAAAGCAAAAACTTTTACGTCATCATTGTTTGCTTTTTTTTTTTCTAATTTTTGCTTCATACATTTTAAATGTTTTGCTGGTCTCTAATTGTGGTGATTTGAAAAAAAGTTTTGTACCTCCAACTTCACTGTGAGGAACATTTGCAACAAATCAATCAACTGTTTACGTCATTTTTTGCAAATTTTGTTTTACTTTTTATTTTTTTGCTGGTCGCTTCTACAAGATATTCAACTTTTTCCATTAATACTATGTGCTACCAATAGCATCCGTCGAAAGGCAAAAACTCACTTTTTATCGACTAAAATTATGAATAATTTGGGGCCAAAACGCATAGTGGTTTCATAATGAAATCACTTAATTTTGAGAAAAAAATTTAAAAAGTTTTTCAAACTATAAGAAGTTTTCACTTATGAACATATTGAATTGATTCATGTAAAAAATGTCACCTGAAAAGGCTTTTTAGTCACTTTTTTCACAGAATTCAGTGAATTGGGTTATTCTTGCATGAATAACAAAAACTTAATTTGCAATTATAATTAACACATGCAAACTACGTATTTACTATAGTATATAAAATATTGTTCACGGCGGGGCAGGATAAAAAATGCATCGTTTTGTCGTGTAACATGAAATATGTTGTCCTTCCGCAAACGTCACAATCACGATTTCTCAATCTGTTATCAGGCATCACAATAATTTCTTAGAAATCAGGATTTAGATTTTATTTTTTTATTCGTTTCTAAAAATTCATTTTCTTTCTTTCGTATCATTAGAAATATTATTTAAATGCAACCTACTCTGAAATATGAACGCCTGGTAAATAGTTAATTCTCAAATAACATTTATTAATTGTTACGTTATACAGAATGATTTTCGTTTGAGGAATTTTGAAGATGCATATATCTGATAAAAACAACTAGATCAACGTGTGGTAAAAGTTTCGTCATTTTTTTAGTCAGTAAATCGCCGATTTCTGTCAAACCACTGTCTGGGACACCCTGTATATTTAAAAATTCCTTCGTTGTTGGTGTTGCATACATCACATTTATGACAATATCCTTATACACATACACTGTTAAGTTAATTGTACTGTTGCTAATGTAACTGTGGTATTATGTTTATTTAGAAATTTCGGAAATTTTTTATTAGTTCAGTGAATATACGGAATTTAGAGCTTAACTGGTGTAAAACACGGTTCTATTTTTATTATTATGGTGTATATTATTTTTGACGTTTCTACAATAAAAAAATAAAACTGTAATAGTACTAACAGTAGGATAATAGATGTCAAAATTGTAATGCAAATATGTCACCTATGTAGTTTCTTGTTTATCAACTATAGTGAACTTTTGTTAACATGAGATTAGGTTCTTCGGGTTTAAAATTTGCTAATTGATGTAATCAGTGAAGTTATTATTAATTAAAAAATATGCCATGTATGTTATGTAGTAAAAGTAACGATGACATTCGTTAAAAATGAATAATATAGACGATGATATTTGTTGGTATCATGGTAAAATAACCAGAGAAGCTGCAGAAAAATTGCTCAAAGAAGGTAAAGTTTAAAGTAATTTTTAATCTCGCAGTAATTTACAGTGCAGTGTCTCATTTCTAGAACAAAGACCCGATGGGTCCTTCCTGGTTCGTGAAAGTAATTCTTCCTGTGGAGATTATGTGTTATCTGTTTTGTATAATTGTCAAGTTAGTCATTATCAAATAAGAAGACATACGGAGGATGCCTTTTTTTCTATTGGTAAGCTATAAGAATAATTTAGATTCCAAAGAAAAATAATAAGTTTTTTTTGCATTAATTGTAATCCACATTAGGGCTTTGTGTTAATTGCGTTTTTAATGTGTATATTTTTTTTAGAGGAAAAAACAAAAATACACGGTCTCGACAGTTTGATAGAATATTATCAAGATTCCTCCCAAGTTCTTAATGAAGAAGGGCTCAAACTTACTGTTCCCTGTAAGGGTGATGTCCCTCCTCATGATTCACGAAGACACGGCCGTACTAACTTATTGCATAGAGCCACAAGTCAAGGCAACTACAAAGTAGTTTCGGAGTTGTTAAAAGCAGGTGAGTCCTACACCTAACAGTAGAAGGACTCATGACTAAATAAATAATAATAATAAAAGCAGGTTACAGACATGAAGCAAAAAATCAGGATGGACAGACGGCAGTTCACATTGCCAGTATGAAAGGAAAAGACGATATTTTGTGTAAATTAATTGACAAGGGTGCAAATGTAAATTCGCGTGACACCGCAGGATGTACACCGTTACATGTAAGTAAAGTAGTTTTAAGCGTGTATGCGTTATTTATTTGTTATTTTCGTTTAGTACGCTTGTCAAAATAATTTTCCAAGTACTGTGAGATTACTGGTACAAGTAGGAAAAGCCAATATACAGTCTCGGAATACTGAAAATGATTGGGTTCCACTCCATGAAGCAGCAAGTCGTGGTCATAAAGATGTTGTTAAAGAGCTGCTTAGCTTAAACGCACCAGTCAATCCACGAACTAAAAATAACGTGTTGCCAGCTGAACTTGCCAAAACAAATGGGCATACAGAATGTGCCGAAATATTGGGTAAGTATTTGATAATTACTTGCTACATTGTCAAGTTTAATAGCACGAAATAATTTTGCTATAGTTTATAAATACATTCTTTAATTTTATAGAAAATTATAAAAGTCCGACACCTAAAACCCATAAAAGCCAATGGTACCATGGCACACTAGATAGGCACGAAGCAGTAATGCTTATAAAAAATTGTAGTAGTAAAAATGGCACGTTTTTAGTTCGTTACAGTGATAGAAATCGAGGTTCAAATGTTTTAACTTTATTAAATGAAGATTTATTTTTTAATTATATAATACGTAAAGAGGTATGTACATTGCTGGTTTTTGTGTACTAAAATAATCAGCTACAATGTGTGTTTAATTTTTAGGGAAAATATCTTTTCATAGATGATGGACCATTGTTGGATTCCTTAGAACATATTGTTGAGTATTATAGCTTCATTCCAGACGGTTTGCCAACTGTTCTACAAACTCCTGTACCTCCCAAACCTAAACCACCTGTACCAGAAGTAAGTTAACAATTTTTAGTAATTACAAAGGCCAGGGATATACAAACTCGCGCCCAACTGCTGAAATGCCACAAACAATTTGACGATGTTGGAATTATTTAAGTGATTTATCTTATACGTAATATACTGGATTAGGAGAAAGTCCTGGAACTGTCCATTATCTCGGTCATTTTTAAACGTTTGTTTTTTAAAATTGGTCTGAATACATATATCGTTAACCCTTTCACTGCGGCACTTGCGTGAAAAATTCGTGCCTCGAGGGTCATTGAAATTCGAGTTTAAGCACGGGGATCTCGCTTATTATAGTAGTTAGAGTATAGTTTTAAATTTGGCAAAGTTGCTAAATTTGGTGCTCATTTATAATCCGAAGAGAAATTGGAAATATCTCAAACGGTATCCGAGAAAATTAGGAAAAACCGGAAAATACGATTTTTGAAAATCGTCTATAACTCCTTTGTAGTTTGGAATATTTCAAATGTGTTAAAACATTGCCCAAGCAACTTTTTAAGCCGAATCGGATAGTGGTCACAAATTTTTCCTAGATCGATTCGTTTTTGTTTTATGACAACCAACTTTGTTTTTTCTTATGGGCGCAATTTTTGCTATTTACATAATCTAATAGCATTTATTTTTCTGAATCCATTGATGTATCTTGCATGGTATTTTACTTTTTTATTCATTGTCAAATTTACAAAAAAAAAGTTTTAAACAAAACTCGTAAATCAGGTAGGCTGGTCGTAGTTTATGTTGTTTCCATGAGAACCAATCAACAAACTAAGAGTTTTGAAAGCCTTTTACTTGCCACATCAATAAATTCGTAAAAATGAACTTTAATAACGAAGAAAAACGCGATATGCTGCGAATTTTTTTATTCATTGAATAGGAATGCTACATTGTCAAGTCAACGATATGCAGAAATATATCCAGAAAGAAGAACCCTCGCACACATATTTTTGTACGTTAGACAGATACTTAGGTATATGGGGCTTTTGCCAAACCCAGAAGATAATATGAATATGGCAAAAAGGTTTTAGACGAAAGTTAAAAAAAAACATTTTTATTACAAGTAGATCCGGAAAAAACACAATTTTTCTACGTTAAACAGAAACTTAAGTAAATTTGTTAAAAGCATTTGATAAAGTATAACAAAACTTAAAAGAACGGTATAAAAAATTCGCAGCAAATCGCGTTTTCTTCGTTATTAAAGTTAATTTTTACGAATTTATTAATGTGACGAGTAATAGGCTTTCAAAACTTTTAGTTTGTTGACTGGTTGTCATAGAAACAACATAAACTACATTAACCGACTACCTGATTTATCGTGGTTGTTGTTTAAAACGCATTTTTTCAAATTTGACAATGAAAGAAGAAGTAAAATACCATGTGTGATACATCAAAGAATTCATAAAAATAAATGCGATTTGATTATGTAAATAGCAAAAGTTGCACCCATAAGAAAAAATAAAGTTGGTCGTCATAAAACAAAAACGAATTGGTCTAAGAAAAATTTGTGACCACCGTCAGATGAGGCTTAAAAAGTTGCTTAGGCAATGTTTTTACACATTTAAACTATTTCGAATTCCAAAGGAGTTAAAGACGATTTTCAAAAATCGTATTTTCCAGTTTTTCCTAATTTTGAATACAGTTTGAGATATTTCCAATTTCTGTTTAGAGTATAATTGAGCACAAAATGTAGCAACTTTGCCAAATTTAAACCTATACTCTAGGTATTATAATAAGCAAGATTCCCGTGGTCACCCTTGAATTTGAATCACCCTGTATAGCATCGGCCTGTAGTCTTTTATGTAACGACTTAAGAACATATTCAGTAAATTATTCCAAATTAGTCTCAACTGAACGACGTGGGATGAAACCATGTTGTTGACTGGAGATATAAGGTTGAAATATAGCAAAAATTTTATCATACATCACAGATTCAAATAGCTTTGCTGTGCAGCAGAGGATAGAAACAGGTCTATAGTTTTCTGTTTGAGTCTTGTCTCCAGATTAAAACATTGGGACCACGTGAGCTTGTTTTCACATGAAAGGTTTTATTTTTGTAAAGCTTCCACTTTTTATGCCATTTATTCTTTTCTTTGATTATTTTGCTTGTTGTGTAAGATTACCAGCATGGAAAGCGCCCCGGTCTTATGGTCTTGATAGGTGTGAAAATGTTAATATGGTCAAATATAATATCATAAAATTTAGAGGTTGCTTCTTCCAAAATGTTTAAATATGGCATTTTTAATTATGGTTTAAAATTAAATTGCCACGCTTTGTAAGTTACAAAGTGTTACGTTATTTTGTATGTTTATTTCTAGTTTTCTACAATGCCAAGACCCAAGAAACAAACTTTAAATTCAGCTAGATCTGTACAAGAAATACCCATGGCTGACGAAACTCTTTCAGACAGAAATAACATGTCGAATCATTTAAATATTACATTCACTTCAAATATTGTACCCGTATCAGGTGTTAACAACAACAATTACATGACTGAATCTAATGGTGATCTTAACAGACCACAGGAATATATTCCATTAGAAAATTTAAAATTAGGAAATATAATCGGAGAGGGTGAATTTGGTTCTGTGTTGAAAGGTAAAAAATTATTTTTTTGAAATCACGGATATGCTAAATGTATGTTGTTTTGTAGGTGTCCACGTTAAGAATAATGGAGAAAAAGTCGATGTCGCAGTAAAAACATTGAGGAATGAACACATCGAAGCAAACAGGGGCGCGTTTTTAAGCGAAGCTCGTGTAATGATGAATTTAAATCATCATTGTATTGTCAAGTTAATTGGAGTAGCTACTGGACCTCCGTTGCTTATGGTGCAAGAACTAGTGGCGCTAGGATCCATGCTATCGTTTTTAATAACCCATAGAGATCGAATCAACCCCAATTACGAATTCAAAATTTGGGCAGCACAAATAGCTTGTGGTAAGTGATTTTTTTTAAATTTTGTTACTTGTTTGTCGTAGGTACAAGTTTTATTTTTGAAAATTTGTTAAATATGTGTGAACAAATCTACCAAATTATCGGCATATCACTTAATATATTGTTTGTAAACCACAATTTCAAAAGTACAGGGTGGACCAAATTCGAATATTTTACGGGGTATTTCGGTTACTGCAATAGATAGAGAAAATCTGATATCGGTCTCTTCGGCTATTTTTTGAAAAAATAACGCCTATGCAATCAGATTTTTTTTATCGGATTCCATTTTGGCAGTAGAAGAAAAATGAAATTTCATTATTTTTGAAAATTTGCTGTAACTTCTTCATTTATTAAATTAGAACAAAATGTGATATTGGTTTTATGGTACAGATTTTTATGCTTAATTTAAAAACAAAAGTTTAAACCACCTTGACTTTTGAAATATGGAGTAAACTTACATTTTTTAAATGGAAACCCTAGTTGGCCATGACTTTAAGTGAAAGAGTATTTTTTAAGCTTTTCAAAAATATGTAGTTTTATATACTTGTTGCAAAAAATAACCAAGATATGGCCAATTTTGTAAAAATTCGATCATCAAAGTTTGCCATGATTTCGTAAACAAGTAATGTTTGCAATTAATAAACAACTAAACGTCATTTACAAGTAAATTCTGCAGCAACCGCCACGTTTTTATCACTTGCAATGTAATCTTCTAACATATTAAACTTTTCAAAGTGTTCAAATTTAGCCAGGTTCACAATACCACAATAAACAGTTTGTATAAAATACAAACGAATACACGGATTTGCTTAAACGTTGAAAAATTTACTTGGATGTGACGTTTAGTTGTTTAATGATTGCAAACATCACTTGTTTACGAAATCATGGCAAACTTTGATGATCGAATTTTTACAAAATTGGCTATATCTTGGTTATTTTCTGCAACAAATATATAAAACTATATATCTTTGAAAAGCTAAAAAAATGCTCTTTCACTTAAAACCATGGCCAACTAGGGTTTCTATTTAAAAAAAGGATGTGATTATGTATACATACAGTTATGTATGAATAATTGGCTATTTATACATACAATAAACTTATTTCTAAACCCAACTTTTTATTTATATATATTTTTTTAAATGAGATTAAAGGTTAGACAAGAGTTTTTTTTTAAGAAAAACTATTTCTTAGTTTCATTGGTTTATCTCAATTATTTAAAAAAAAAGTATGTATAAATAGTCAATTATTCATACATACATACGGTATGTATAAATAGCCACATCCTTAAAAAAATGGTAATTTACTCCAAATCTCGAAAGTCAAGGTGGCTAAAAAAGATTAAATTTTATTTTTAAATTAAGCATAAAAAAATGTATAAAAAACCTATACAACATTTTGTTCTAATTTAATAAATAAAGAAGTTGCAGCAATTTTCGAAAACGATGAAATTTCATTTTTCGTCTGTAGTGCCAAATTGGAATCCGATAGAAAAAATCTGATTGCATAGGCGTTATTTTCTCAAAAAAAATAGCCCGAGAGACCAAAATCAGTTTTTGCTATCTATTGCGGTAACCGAGATACTCCGTAAAACATTCGAATTTGGTCCACCCTGTACAGATTATTAAATTTTGTATTTTAAATAACAAAAACATTGCAAACTAAAATCTAGGATTTGTTTTATAAATATTTTTTTATGAAACCAGCAAATCTAACCAAATATGGATTGATAAATATTACTGAAATATAAATCATATATTATTAAAAAGATAATCTGATTTACAATTATTAAGTAAAGCCATTTAAAACTAACCATTAGTACAAACGCAATAAGTTTCATTTGATCTTAATATTTCATATTCATGTATGTTTATTTTTATGTTTATATACTGATAAGATTATTTTAAATTAAGAAAGTTTTCAAAATCATTTGTCAAACACGTTTTGTAAGTCGGCGTATCATGTATGATGACTAACTAAAACCTTTAATGGAAATGGTTATCAAATGGTGATAAGCCAATGTTTTATATTTAGTGCACAGTATTTTTAGTACATCCGTGTGTACAGGGTGTCCCAGGTGAGATATCAAATGTATATCGAATATATAGGGTGATTTTTTTCAATGATTTCTACAGGTATCTCAGGAATTATTTAAGGTAACAAGCTTCTTGCGCAAATTTTGCCTAGTGGTGATGATGTTACAAGTTCCAACAAAAGTTAAATTTTTTAATCTGATAACCGTAGTTGGCTGACATAGTTTAATAGCCTCTTTTTTTTTTTCTTCAATGATTATTATTTTCACAAACTGATTTTTTAAAACCATTTGTTTTGTTGAAGACTTTGGTTCTTAATGAACACGCTAACGGCTTTAGCTAGTCTCTTTTATTTCTTGGTGCTATAAAAAAAACAAAATTTTGATGTAAAGGGGTCCCAGATTCCAACAGTGTGGTATGCTAGAACAAAGTAATTGATTCTACAACACTTCATACGTTACAGCATCTGTTCGTTCGAGCGTATATTTAATTATATGTATTAAGGGGTGATCTGTTCCAGGCTCACACCCTTGCGCAGTATGTCCAACCAAAATTGCATATTGGGCCACACATATAAGAATAGACAAAAAATTAATAACAAAGTTTCATTTTATATATTTAATTAGAAGTTTATTTATGGATTTTAATTGCTAATTGCTAATATAATGCAAAATATGTATGTAATTTCACACTTGTATAGTTTCTGATATTCATTTACACGACTTATTAAACATAGTTTAAACTTTAAATTATTGGAAACTTCGGAAGGGCTCATGGGTTGGACGTAGCTGCCCTAGAAAAAAGTTGTAGTTAAACCCAACCACTTCAACTGGAAATATATAACACAAATGTAATTGTAAAATTATATGAAATTAATTAATTTAACTTTCATAAAAAAACGTGAACAATATCTCCTAAGTTATAATACAAACAAACCTCTAATAAAAGTCATAAGAAAATTAAAAAGAGATGATTCATTATTTCTACCCCTTTGTTTTGTTGTAGCATCTTTGTTCGCTGTAGCATCCTGATTTTATTGGTAAAAACTTTTTTAATGTTCATTGTAGCATTTCCTACTGTATATGAGTTGGGCTGGTTAGATTATTTAAAACCAGGGACCCAAACTTAACAATAATTGGAACCAAAACCGTAATAGACCGATGTTTTTCGTGAACTGTTAATCAGAACTGAACTAAACTGAATAATCTGCACTTAATATCGTACAGTTTTTGAGATCCCTGCAGCATCATAAAAAAAAACTTTGTATATGGCTTATACAGGGTGCGCCAATTGGTTTTGACTATTTTTGATGAAAAAATATAGGTTTATTAGCGAACATAATTGGGCCAAAAAAAAAGTTGTGTATTAAGTGCCTTTTTTATATTTATCCAAATTTTTCAAAAGTTACATTACTTTAATGGATACGTTCTTGCATTATTTATGACACCCTGCAAAGACATTCATTATGCATCAGTTTTTTTAAAAATATTTTTTAATTCTTAAGTGTATGTGGCTTGTTAAGATAAACACAGCACTTCATAAACCCCATAGATAAAAGTCTGGTGCCATAAGATCAGGCGATCTGGGCGGCCAATTTGATATCACCATAGCTGACTTTGTTGCAATGTCATATCTTATTTTGATGCAGTAGCACACAGAAAACCGTCAGAACAGTCAGAACCCATTGCGCACCCTGTATAACTTTGTTTAGTAGTTGTCATTAGATTATAAATTTATATTTCAATGTGTAATTACATACTAATGATACTATCTGTTATTGCTTCAAAGGACGTGAAGTGAGTAATATCATTGTTTGTTTAAATTATGCGTAACTCGAATTTATTTGAAATTTCCAGGTATGAAATACTTGGAAGAACAAAGATTTGTGCACCGAGACCTAGCAGCGAGAAATATCTTACTAGCATCACAACATCAAGCAAAAATTAGTGATTTTGGTTTATCACGAGCCTTGGGCACGGATCATGAATATTATAGGTTTGTATTGGTGACCCTTGTTAAGACAGTAGTTAGGTTATTATTAATTCCACGGAGGTGGTCTCTTTCGGGTTCCTGTACTGCGAGCTATTGGTGTATTGTACCCTCTGGTGATAGCTCCTTAAAGAAGTCCTGTGTTTTTAAAGAACCCCAGGATTTTCTCTAAGGGTGTTTTTCTTAACTCTTCTTGGTTGGCTTTTTTCATCCCTAGAAGTCTACGCCGATAGGGTGTGAATCCTTCACAATGGCATATTATGTGAAGAGTTTCTTCTTCTTCACCACATCCTCTGCATATATCGGTCTCTGAGAGCCCTATTATGTAGAAGTGTTTGTTTAGCCCACAGTGTCCTGTGACGAGTCCTGTGGCTGCTCTTGTGTCTACTCTGCTCATCCTAAGCATTTCTTCTTTATTTTCTTTAGAGACCATTGACAGGATAGCCTTGGAATGGGTTAGTCCTGCAACTTTTTTCCAATGAGCATTATGCTGCTCAGCTGTTCCATAGGATAGGTTCCTATAAAATCTCTTCCAAGGCACCACAGATTTTTGTCAAAACGCGTTTTGTAATTTGCTTAATTTTTAGTTATTGGAAAACTAAAAATTAATATTAATTACATTTATAGAAACAATATTTTTCTGTACAAAAAACCTATTTACACTTTTTTTCTAAAATAATTAGGGGAGATAATATACGACTTTCAATATAGTTCGAACACTTGCAAATCGTAGGTAGAATAATAAAAAACAAATGATAACATTCTATATATTGAAATCAAATCATTTTGAACAAGTAGCCTGTTGTTTATTTTCAAAATTTTTTTTCTTAACAGGGCAATGCAAGGTGGCAAATGGCCTTTAAAATGGTATGCGCCAGAGTCTTACAACTATGGAACGTTTTCACATGCTAGCGATGTTTGGAGTTTTGGTATTACACTGTGGGAAATGTACACTTTTGGACAACAACCTTATGGAGACCGAAAAGGATCAGAAGTAAGTAAGCCTTAAAATCAGTGAAAATTTGAGTGGTTTAAAAGTCGGTGATCTGCTCCTAATATTAAATTAATTTATTATTACCGTGAATGTACGACAAAATTTTTGGAAATTGTCTTGTTGCAATAAGTTATGCGTGATTAAAGGTGTCTGCTATATTATGAATTTGTTAAAGGCCATCAGAGCAATCGACAGTGGCGAACGCTTAAGCCAGCCAGAAGACTGCCCAAATCATATTTATGCAACAATGTTAAGATGTTGGGCATATGATGCCGATGAACGACCAACATTTAGCGAGTTACAAGAAATATTTTCTTCGGACACAGAGTATATGAACATAAGGGAGTTATTAGCAGAAGTTAATCTGAGTTAATTTATCATAATATACATTTTAATTTGATCGGGACTGGATTATCTTATCAGCTAGGTCAAGTAAATCCATACAAAGTATTCTCCAACGAACGCTTGCTTTAGTAATTGCTAGTTTTTATTCCATTATTTTGCTTTTCAAGTTATTCACTTCATTGGCACTGTTTATTTGGGAAACAAAATTAAAATTCAGTCCCGAATGTGATTTTAAGTTGTCATTTAATTTTAACATAAAGTTAGTTGTGCCAAATATATTGTTTTTATTTTGATGGTATTTGAGATAATTTTAATATTTATGAGTCGGCACTGTGAGCATTTAGTAATTACACGTTGACAATCCTTTTTTAAATATACTTGGTATTTTACACATTTCGATTTAGACAGTTGTGTAATTGTATTTACACTGCATTTATTATTAATACCGTATATCTGTATACGATTATTTATGCAACCACATCAAATAGACACTTATTAATAACTTTTTTTAAAAAAGTTTAGATTAATTTTTTAATTCAAGTTAAATATAGCACTTACATGAAGTCCGGGTGGTATGTTTTTCTGCAAAAGGTTGATTATCTCATGTTGATTTTCCATATTGGCCATATTTGAAAATTAAAAAAGATAACAAAAATCTGTTAATGGCAATAAATTCCTCTAAAAAAAAAAAATAATAACAATCGAGACTACGTCTTAGTTTTTTCTATCTCTGATAATAACCGAGATACCCTGTATGGTCATCGAAAATAGGCCACCCTGTACACTACGTTTCCAATATCGATATTAATTTAATCATAAATATTGAATTCATAATTAATCTGTTAATAATGAATATATTTTCATGAAATTTGGTACAAACCCATTTGAGGGCATCCTGAATCCAGTGGTGTAGTCAGATTTTAAATAAAAAAATCGCTTAACATGCTCATTTTGACAACGAAAAAAAATCGTAGTAGGCTTTGTGAGTGTAAACTGAATTTTTAAATAGTGTGCCAAAGTACAGTTTTTAATGCTTTATCGTTTAAAAAAAAATCATGAAAATCGGATTACGTTTATATTATATTTTTATAGGGGTGATCCGCTTTAAAATGGGTCACACTGTATAAGGGTTGATGTACTTATTTTTAATAATACGCAACTTACGAAGGTTTTTATAGTTTTTTGATTTGAAGATAAACATAGTAGGCTATAGTAAAGATTTGTCAAACAAATGCATTCAACAACATTAATGTTATAAAAAAAAATTAAAATGCATAAAACACTCTTCATTTAATCTGTACCCTCTTTTAATAAAACCGTACCCGACTGCAGGACTCTAATTGTCATATCCACCTCAAACATATAATTGTACTCTGCTTCTTTTTACACGTGTTTTTTTCTTTACATGAAACACTAATATTCCGCATATTATTTAATGTTATAAGTTTTTTAAAAAGTTGAGTAATTTTAGATGATTTGGATCAATTTTAATCTATTAATATAAATCATTATCATAGTTCCTGTTGACTTACAAATTATGGTTAGTATTAGTTTAAGTGCATTTATTTTAAATAATAGAAGTAGGTGACAAGATATTAATGTCGCAATTTAAAAAGGATTTATTCGTCAACATGTAGTTGGTAGGTACTCGCCGTGCGAACTAAACCATCTTGTTTTATATGCATCTGTAGACTATAATTGTGCAATAGTTGACCACAAATAAATCTATTGTTTTTTATACAAAACTGTATTTTATATGTATTTGTTATTGTGATTGCGGAAATGTAGGTTAAGTTCATATTTTAAAACTAATTTTTAATTGATTAATTAATCTTTAATTCGATAAATAACATTTATCAATCTTAAATTATGTCATTTCAATCCTTCATTCCATTTTGTAAAATATGTATTTTGTAAAATAAATATTTTATCTTATTCAGGTTTTTGATTTTGAAGGTGAGGTGTCTTGAATTTATAATAAGTTTGACTTTTTTTTAATTTTTAAAATAACTGTAAAATAGTCTGATTTTTTCTGGTAAAAAGTATTTTAAACTACAGCGGTTAACTGAAAACTTTGGACCAGGGGTTCCCAAACTTATTTTGTCATAGAACCCTTAAAAAATTATAAAATCCTAATCATACTTATATTTCATGAACCCCCCTTCTTTTATAAAGACATCTAATGAAACAGATTTTATGTAATTGATACTTACATACGATTTTTAATTTTTCGTGAAAAATGGAAAAAGTGCAAAGGCTATATAGTCTTTGTACTTTTTTCGACAAAAAAATCGTTTTTTTTTAAACTACAGCAAATGGCTTTACACTTCTTATACAAGTTATTTATAGCCCAATTAAGGATTATTAGCCCCTAAATACGATTTTTAATTTTTCGTAAAAAATGGGAAAAGTGCAAAGGCTATAGACTTTGTACTTTTTTCGACAAAAAAATCGATTTTCTTAAAACTACAGGAAATGGCTTCAAATTTATTATACAGGTTATTTATAGCCCAATTAAGGATTATTAGCCCCTAAATACGATTTTTAATTTTTCATGAAAAATGGGAAAAGTACAAAGGCTATAGTCTTTGTACTTTTTTCGACAAATAAATCGATTTTCTTAAAACTACAGGAAATGGCTTCAAATTTATTATACAGGTTATTTATAGCCCAATTAAGTATTATTAGCCCCTAAATACGAATTTTAATTTTTCGTGAAAAATGGGAAAAGTGCAAAGATTTAAAAAAATGCCCATTTTCATTTTTGTTTATTATCTAAGAGCGTGCAATGGTAATTATTAAAAACATTAAAGCATCACTGAATAAGTCTCCAGAAATGGAACAATTTGTCTAATTTAAATTTCTTTGAAGCTCTTACCGTTTACGAGATCTCAATAGTGGCCCCTTTCATGTGGTCCACATTTCTGTTAAAAAATTGGAACTTTTTCATTTATTGCAGAATTAATGCAATGTTTAAACAAATGAATATTGTTGTATTATACTGTCAAACAATGCCTCTAACCAGGGCTTTTTAGAGTAAATGGAGGCCCAAGGCTAACAATGTTTTTGAGGCCATTTAAAATTAAAAACTATGAGGGAAAAATAATGGTAATGGTGTAATGATGATATGTTATAAAACTGTTATTTCAACTACAAAAATATTACGTTTTTTTTTTAACAGATCAAGTTAAAAATTGAGGACCCGGGCATTTTCCCCTCTTGACCCCCCTCTGATAAGGCCTGCCAACCAGTGGCGTACGCAAGGGAGGATTAGGGGGATAAATCCCCACGAAAGTTTGAACATTGGTAAAAAAAAAGTTTTGCTCTGTGTGAAACCTGTGTGAAATTAAACAAAACTGTAAATAAATATGTATATTTATTAATTTTGTTGAAGATACATTGAAATAAAAATATATTAAGATGCATAATACACAGCCTTTGAAGTGAAACTATATTTCAGACAAATATATATACTATAATGCCTGTGCCATTGCACCTAATCGACTAGAAAGTAAATTAAATTCCGGTTTACATAATCATAGCGGTCCACATCAAACATTTATGCCTTAACCTCTTGTAGAGCTGTGTGAATTCTAAAATGCAGCCGCGATTCCAAAGAATATCCAGTATAGTTTTTCCTGAAAACAATTGAAGAAGTGAAATTACTCGAAGTAAAAATACCACAAAATTTTTACTTTGCATCCTCCAGCGCCAAAAGAGCCTTCTCCTTATTTCCAGATTCCCATTCAAGAAGAGCCAATTCCACAATCGCGTATGGAATAATGAAGCTATCTTCCTGTAATTGTTTTTGTAAAGATATTGCCGTTTCCAAGCATTCTAATGCCTGTAGAGGACTTTTCATTTGCCTTAAACATGCTCCTTTTAGCAGCAATATTAGAGCTCTGTTATCGGCATCGTATTTACTGGAATGCATTCGTGAATTCAGCTCGATTTGAGCTCGCTCTATGATTTTGTAGATATTTTCTGCTAACGAAAACTTCGTTTTGAGAATTTTAAATAAATTCCACAGATACATCAGTTCGATAACGGGTAGGACTAAGAAACGATTTTGGGTAAAGTATCTCTCAGCTCTTTTAACACAGAACTTCTCCATCGGCAAAGATTTACCGGCAATTCTTTGTTTATACTTTGGTACATCTCTGTAAAACAATCACGTCAAGAGTAAAATTTTCTGAGAAATGAATAATATTTTTTTTTCCCATTTGTTGCAGACTTTTTGAATGTTAAAATTTCTCAAAAAATTTAAATTTTAATTTGACCGTCAAAATTTAAATCTAGCCTTATTTTTGGATTCTAAATAACTTTTTTTGTATCTCTTAAAATAAGGGCACTTTCCTCTTGCGAATTTTTCCAAAATCGCTAAAATCTAGTGTTCTATGACTTTTTAAAATTAGTTTTAGACCATGCCCCAACTTTTAACACGAGTAAAATTTTCTGAGAAATCAATAACTTTTTTTTCCATTTGTTGCGAACTTTTTGAATTACGCTGTGGAGCGGCGTTTCTCAAACTTTAAACACGCGACCCAAATAATTTTCTAGAAATGAGAGTACTACCCATAAGGGAGGGGCAAGACGAAGTTAAAAAAGCAGCAAAGGATAGAAACATCAAATGGAAAGACATAAAAAATCTAGCACAAGACATAAAAACATGGTAAAACGTCAGCACAACACAATTCAACAGTCCTACAGCTAACAGCAGAAGGACTCGCGAATAAATAAAATAAAGTGTGAAAATAGTGTACACTTACTTCATTAATTCGTCTACCATTTGTTCCGATTTATCATCGGTCAAACAAAGAATAGCGGCTTTTTGGTAACTATAAATTGTGCGTGACCATCGACTTCCTTCAACCAGATACGTTGCGTATATATTAGCTTGCTTCCAATCATTTTTTAAACTGTAAAATCTGATGTAGCTAACTACACACAAAAAAATAAAAAACGTCTCACCAGTTGACCCAAGTCAGTTCCCAGTAGCACAGATGATGAAATTGCGGCCACAGATCTTGAGATTGCCAAGACTTGGTATACCATTCGATACTGCTGTCTAAATTACCTTTCATGAATTCATAGCGGCCCTTGAAGAATAAAGACCAGACACCCTGGGGATATTTTGTCATTAAACTTTTCAATATGTCTTCACAAATTTCAAGATCTCCCTCTTGATGACTCAGGACAAAAAGGACGAATAGGTGGTAGCCAAGAAGCGTCATGATGCACAGAATCTGTCTAAGTCCTTCCATCTGATAACCTTCTTGGAGATCTTTTATACCCAGTTGCTGGAGGTAAAATTTAAGTTAAATGCAGAAACAGAAAAAAGCACGCGGTGGCATATTTTCGATGCCCATACAGGGTATCTCGGTTATTATCAGAGATTAAAAAAAACTAAGTACGTAGTCTCGATTTTTTTTATAAGAGGAATTCATTGCCGTAGACAGATTTTTGATATCTTTTTTAATTTTCGAAAAACTGATTGTGGGCAATTTTCAAAAATGTTAAATATCTCGCTTAAACAAAAAGATAGAGAAAAACTTTAAAGACATTTTTTTAATGGTTTTTTGTCCTTAATAAGATAGCGATAGTCATTTTTTTTAAACTTGTATAAATATCGATATATTACACCTAACTTTCTTTTTAAATGGCAACCATAGTTGGCTTTGCCATAAATCGAAAGCTTACTTTTTGCGCTTTTCCAAAATATTTAATTTGCTTATGGTTGCCAATAAAAATAAGAAAGTTAGATGTAATATATCGATATTTATATGAGTAAAAAACAAATTAATATCACCATCTTATTAAGGACAAAAAACCATGCAAAAAACGTCTTTAAAGTTTTTCTCTATCTTTTCGTTTAAGCGAGATATTTAATATTTTTGAAAAGTGCCAAAAATCGGTTTTTGGCTATATTTCGAAAATAAAAACAGATATCAAAAATTTGTTTACGGCAATGAATTTCTCTCGAAAAAAGAAATTGAGACTACGTACTTAGTTTTTTCTATTTTCTCGATTAAGCGAGATATTTAACATTTTAGAAAATTGGCAAAAATCGGTTTTTGGCTGTATTTCCAAAATTAAAAAAGATATCGAAAACCTGTTTACGGCAATGATCTCCCCCGATCAAAGAAATTGAGACTACGTTCTTATTTTTTTTCTATCTCTGATAATAACTGAGATATGGGCATCGAAAATAGACCACCCTGTACAAACACCTACCCGATTTCCAGAAAACCCAATAAATTCCAATATCTTAACAACCCTACCGGGTAACATGGAAATCATCAAATTGAACGCACCGATACCCATTTTAACCCCGCTTTCAAAATGCACTTTAGTTTCAGAGTTGGTCCAATTACGATTTAATAATATGTTCTGGCATTCTCTACGAAACAACGATAAAAATACGTGCGACTTATTCTTTTAGTATTTATTTACTTGTACGAACTATTGCACGAACGGATTTTAATGCCAGCTTTTATAAAACTACTAAGCGTCTCATCTTCCATAAACGTTAACATCGCTTTTAACAGCAAACACTCGGCAAAACAAAGTTCCGCATGTGCCTCTTCTTCGGTATACTGTTCGTAATTGGGTTTTTTGACCATCTTCCCCAGGGATTCCCCGATCGTATTTTTTCTGCGATACCTATTGCACACTGCTAACGTTTTTTTGAGACGCTCCGCAGCTGTGGCGATGGACTGCTGTTCGAAAGTTAACATTGCTTCTAGAAACGAAAATACTGAATCGCCGACTGCATGATACATGCTCGACTTCGCCCTACAATCGAATTAATTAAAAAGTTATTTGTTGTAAAATAATAGTACCGCTAACCAAGGCGCCATTAGATTCTTGGCATCATCAAATTTGTTATTAAAAAAATAATTTACTGCCAAGTGCGCATCCTCTAGTCCTTTTTCGAGGGTTATTCCCTCGGGTCTGAAACACGGCACACAACATGTTAGAAATAGTGAGAGAGTAACGTTATAGCGTGTGAACACTTACAGAGGGGCTATTTCGGAAGCATCTTGAAACTGTAAAAAATCAAAATCGGAAATTGTAAAACATATACACAAATACCGGTGATTCAGTTTGACTCAGGGCCTCCTAGACGTAATAGAGGGTCCGGGGAAGTTAAAATTTGGGGGCCCTTGTGAATGAAAAAAATCTTGTTTTTTTTATGATGAGAGCAAAAAAAAACGTCTTTTGTTCATTTGCAGTTTGCCGTCAAAATGCATTAAAAAATATATATATATATATATATATTGGGGGCTCATCAGGCTGGGAGCCCGGGGATGCGGCCCCTCAAGACCCCCCCTCTAATAGGCCCTGAGATTGACTGTCGCACCCCTATAACTTTGTTATTTTAAGAGGAAACCCAAACACACCTTATATTTTTGTAAATCACAGGAAATCGAATGACGTTCAAATGTTTTTTCTACGATGAAATATGTCAAACCGGTGATGACCAACTTTTTTGAAAAAAATTTGGAAAATTAAATTATACCATGAATTTCAAAAAAAAAGTTCTTTATCGCCAGTCTGACATATTTCATCGTAGAAAAAACACCTGAACGTCATTCGATAGAAAATTTCCTGCGATTTACAAAAATAAATATAAGGTTTTTTGGGGTCTCCTCTTAAAATAACAAAGTTATAGGGGTGCGACAGACAAACTGAATCACTCTGTATCCATAAGAGTACCCATGTATTTTTGATGTGCCTAAATTTTCATAGGTGTAATATATAAGTTTTTTATTTAGAACTTACTTAAAACCTTTTAAAATAAAACATACTTTGATAAAAAAGGTTTTAAAATTTAAAATGTAAAGTAAGCTAAATTTTCCGTTACCGACAGACCAAACCCTTTGTTTTATTTATTATCTCGACAAGATTAAAAAAAAAAACAATAACTCAATCATTTCTTAAGAGTCGATGCATAATTTTAAGTACCTACATATATGTATGCTACTATACTAAAAGTATGCCCTTTCTACCAATGCTCAAACACAAAACTAATAACTTAGTAACAATTCACTTTCCTATTTATCTTAGAGAATATATAATTTTGAGATTCTTGTCTTTTAATCAGCAGATTTCTTGTTTAATTTTATACACTCCGGATACCTTTGTTCTAACGCCCTAATCTTAAGAAAGAGAAAAGGAAATTTTCGACTATTTGGTATCATTCTCAGTTCAGGCGAAAAATAAAAATGTATAAAAAGAAATTGAAAAGTGAACCCTATGACATTTAATTTTTTTTTGCTGAAACTTGCAATAGAGACCCTAACCAAGAATTATTCACTTCTAAGTCGGTTTGTATGTTGTGATATTTATTCCTGGTCAATGATCTACAATTATTAATGTTTAACACTACTGAATATATAAATATTTGTTTTAATGTAAACAGAAATAAAGAGCAGTTTTTTTAACAATTTATTTTAATTTTATATTTGTTTTATCAGTTGCTAGTGGTGAGGTTATCACCAAGCTAATAATTATTACCAAGTATTTTAAGTGCCTAGCAAGATTGTACGAACTTGGTTTTCATATAAATCTTCTAGTACGTTTTGTTGCAATATCTAATGCATGTTCATTTATACAGTGCGTCCAAAAGGAATGGAATATGCTATATATCTCAGTAAATATCCACTTTAGGGAAAAATGTTTTGAATAAAAGTTGTTTGGTACTTAGTTTTCCACCATAAGACAATATTTAAATACTATTTTTTCGAATAACAAAAGTGCAATGAAAAACAATTAAATTTTTTTAAATGACAAGGTACCCCTATATTATACTCATTTGATAGAGATTTTTTTTAAATCTTTTCAATGAATCGGGAAATAGAAGAATTTCGATTTATCTCTGACGGTTTCATGGCCAACGCGATCGCAAAAATTACCTTTGTTATTCAACTTTTCAGTGTTTTTTCTATTTTACCGAAAGAAATGGCCAGTGGCACGTAAAACCCTGCAAAACATTTAGTTTTGATGTTCTTGATGCAATAAACAGCCTTGAACAGATTCTAGCGACAACATATCGTGACCTTCCCTGGTAAGATGGCACTTTCTTCAGATTTAAATTCAGCACCAAATACCGCAACTTCGTAGCTAAAGATAAGCGAGATTCCATATTAGCCTCAAAATTTGGGACGCCCTGTACAAAGCTCTTCATTGCTTTTTCAAGAATATATGGAAGTTTTATGAATAGATTTAAAAAATGTTTTATTACAAAGTTGTTTTCATTCTCAAAGCCGTTGTGATTTTTTATCGAATAATTATTGTATGTAAGCAGTTTGGAGAGAGTGGTATGATTCAGAATCTCAAAAATGATCATTATCATGTGATTTTAAGATCAGTTCATAAAAAACTTTAAATGTTTCTTTACAAAAAAACTAGCTCAATATTTAAAGACATTGGTTATTCTTGGCCAATTTACATCTTTAATAATCTGCATGTAAGTTTTTAAAAAAATTGGGGCGCTCTTTGGGACAGTTTACTATACAGGGTGTAGACTTGGATCACGCAACATAGCAATTTCAATGGTAAAATTTTAAAAGTCGTATATTATCTCCCCTAATTATTTTAGAAAAAAAGTGCAAATAGGTTTTTTTGTAGAGGAAAAAAATCTGTGTCAATAAATGTATATAAAGGGTATTGGCTTTGCTGTATTTATTAATAATTGTGATTGCAATTATACGATACGTTAACACAGATAATAACTCAATACTGTTTTCATTTAATTGTAGATTAGTTGAACAAATATTGTTAACGATTACACTCGTTTATCAAAGTCGGAAATGAAAGCCTGGGATTTATTAAACAAATACAATATTTCGGAAAGATCCATTTTCATTGCGTAGTAACAATGAGAATTCAAAATTGTAAAAGAGCATCTTATCTTAGGGAGAAGTTTTTAGACAGTGGTAGGTTACCAATAAAAAATGAAGCTTATAGCCACAACAGCAAAACAGTGAAAATAAAAATACTGGAATTATAAAAAAAAAACATGGGCATATTTGATTAAAATCAAACATATAATTTATGAGACAGTGTTACTACTATGTTGCCAATGTAGATAATATTTTAGGAGAACAAGCAAAGTTGAACCGTCTTCGTAATTATTTCCTCATTTGACTATTTCAACATGTTTTATAAATATCCAATACTAATAACAGCATCAAATAAAAGTTTACAACCTCCATATGTGCAATAATTATATCGAGTGTGCCTTGTCGGAATATGTCAACTTAACCGGACTAGCAATAAATAGCTTTTAGTAAGCATTGTCGCAAAGAACAGAATGGCTTATTTGCAAGTCTGCATAATCAGAAATATTAACACCAATAAACCGTTAAGCCTGTATATAAATGTTTAATAAAATATCGCACATGATAATATGCGTACGAGCGTACGGTCTTTATTGGTAAGCTGTAAAATTAATTATGGTGGCCAGGGCCGTCGACAGGGTGAAGCATTGAGACAGCCTGCCCCAGGGCGCCGCTTCACAGGGGCGCCGTAAGACTTGAAACATGTGTTTATTGTTTAACTATCGTTCCTGATAAGCGTTGTGTCGGATCGAAACCTCGCAACACACTTTTTACTGTTAAAAAGAGGTGAGAAATTTTGAATTTCAGTGTAAAAAATTGCGTATTATTTTATTTAGAAACCGATTAAAAATATTTTTAGCTGTTTAAAGTTTTTAAAAAAATGTCCAAGGGTATATACCCTTCACATCTTTTATGTAAAAAAATCAAATATTTTGTTATGGGCCCAATTGTTTGTAGAAGTGTTAAACAGCATTTATGCAATGCGCAACGCGTATTATTTTGTTTAGAAACCAATTACAAATATTTTTCATAGCGGTTTAAAGTTTTTAACAACTCTCCCGCCATTTACTGAAGTATATCTACCCTATGGGATCCCCCTAACGCCCCTGCTTTCGCCACTGAGGGGCGATATTCTGTTGTTTGTCTCAGGGCACGATCTAGTCTGTCGACGGTCCTGATGGTGGCAAAATATTCATATATTGATGGGTATAGTTTAATATTCCACAATAATCCTTAAACATTGGATGAAACTGAATATAAACTTTAGCTTCAATTTAAACTCCGCCCAATTCATACAATAACATTACGAAGAATTTTAATAATCTTTATTGAGAACTATACTTTGAAACGCATTTCTTGTCTAAATGCAAAACTAGTTTCAAGGTTCTCGTCTATTTTTTTATCAGTTGCAGGTTGCACTTAGACGAGAAACACTTCGAAATTTAAAAGATAATTGATTTTTATTCAAGCTTACTTATAACAAAAAATAAACCGCTTAGAGCTTAGACAATCGAAAAATGATTTATCAAACAATACTTTAAAAAGACCAGCCAGCATTATAAAGTAGACAATGAAATATAAACCTGAGATTTAAAAATATTAGGCTGCTGTTGATAGGGTCACATTTTTAATCCGTATTTTAAATGAATGGTCAATATTAATAACAAAATATTAGTATGTAATATAAGTGGTCAGTGTTACACTGATTATTACAAAACTGTCAGTATTTACTTTTATACAGTGTGCCGAAAAGGTATGGAATATGCTATGTATCTCAGTAAATATCCACTTTGGGGAAAATTATTTTGAAAAAAAGTTGTTTGGTACCTTTTGGACACACTGTATATGAAAACGAATCTATTAGCTTCATTTTAATTATTTATTTTAAAAAAGCTTAATCAGCCTTTAACTGACCCTCTATTACTGACCAAACGAATAAGGGTCAGGTTAACGATATTAGGATAATTTTTATTATTCATTTGAAAAAAGCTTTAAAAAAACCTTACTAACTTATTTAATTTTGCTCGATAAGTGAATAGCTTGTATCCTAAAAGAAGTAAAAAAAAAAAAACGATTAATATCAAAAACTACATGAGATTACAAGTGTGCTTTTTGGAGTAGTTTTGTTTAAATAAAAACACTTAATTTGCATTAAAACAAGTCTTTCTTTGGTATGTTTACTTGCACTCAATAACAGACATAGAAACTAGATAATAAACATATTATCACTGAAGGTTTATCTATGGCATTTTTAGGTTTTAACTAATAGGTACGTGGATGCAGCATATAGTTACATTACAGGGCAATTAAAAACGAACATAATAAACCGATATTATTTACGAGTTACATCAATTTTAAATAATAATAAATATTAATATTAATATAACAAAGACAAAGGCTATGGTTATAGCGAAAAATCATGAACCAGTTACAATTATGCTAGACAAAAAAAAAAGAGCAGGTAGCGAATTTTAAATATTTAGGAACAATAATTGCCGAGAATGGTAAATTGGAGGAAGATCTGAATAACAGAATAGCGGCAGCGACGAAATTTTACTACGCCACTAATAAATGTTTGATAAATAAGGAGATGTCAAAAGAAACGAAGATGCGAGTTTTTAATGCAGTGCACGTACCCATTCTCACGTACAGTTCAGAAACTTGGACACTAACACAAAAACAAAAACAAAGAATACAGGCACAGGCATTCAGTTTTCTGAGAAGAATAGAGGGATGTAGACTGATCGATAAAATCAGTAACGAAAAAATTCGAAATAACCTAGGAGTAACAGATATCGAGAAAAAGATGGAGAAGAATCAGTTAAGATGGCTTGGACATTTACTACGCTTGCCAGAAAGTAGATACGCGAAAATAGGATGGAAAATGCAGATGGAGGGAAAAGGAAACAGAGAAAGACCAAGAATAAAATGGGAAAAAGAAGTGAGGCAGAGACTCGAAGAAAAAGGAGTCAGCTGGAGAGACGTGCCACAATAAGGATGGAAAATGAAGATGGGGAAAAAAATAGAGGAATATACTTTCAAAGGTCCAGTCCGGGAACTTTCAGATACCACCTCGTATGCAGTCGAATTAAAACTTTTGAAATAGTTAACGCTTTATAATGCAATTTTTATTGATGCCAATAAATAAGTAAATTTCCGTAACTAAATTTATGCAGCAAGATTCGTTATCAATTAATGTTCAAATAAATTATGAGTCAATGATTTTTTCTAAAATTATAACAGGATTTTTTTTTATACCCAAAAAAGATTAAAATCTACGGCTGCAAATAGAACTGATATTAATGATTGAGATAATTGCTAATAATATTTATAATAACTCATACAGAGATTAAAATCCACTTAAAAAGTATTAATATAACAGTGAGTTAAATTTATTTTACTGTACTAGATTTTTTTTTAAGTCTTTATAATAACCAAGAGAGTAGCTACAAAGATACCATGGAAAATAGAATTAAGCTGTAGGTAAATAACTGATAGATAATCTTGAGTATATTGTAAAACAACAAAGGTTTTTTAAATTAAGTATCACACCTATATATTTTTAAATAGCTATGACCTTAAAAAATATTTTTCCCTAAAGTGGATATTTACTGAGATATATAGCATATTCCATACCTTTTGGACACACTGTATACAATATTCTTAAGTTCATTTTAAAGCAATTTGGTCCATCAAATGTTGTATATTACGCCACAATTATATAACTAACAAAACAGCATACACAAAAAGAAAGTTAAAAAACTACTTTTGCCAAACTCGAACAGAATTATATAATTATGCAGCAAACGAACTTTTTTCTTCTAGCGAATGATCTAAAATTTACATAAAATTAACAAATCAAAACAACACGCTGACACATTATTTCCTTTTCAGATTTAATGGTTTAGTTGGCGCAAAAAAATATATTTCTGTAATAAACATGCAAATAAAAATGAGAACAGTTTAAATTGCAAACAATATCCTAATGTCCATATTTTAAAAATGATTATGCTATTAAATTTGGCAAAAGCCGACTTCCTCATGCGACTCAATAAAAAAAAAATTATATTTATTTAGATCAAATAGTCGAAAACTGAGTGATTATTAAAATGTCATGTAACAAAAACATAATTACTATTTTTATTGTTTAAACTAAAAAAATCGTTTTAACTGGATGACAATGTAAGTGGGTTTGCTAGTCGCGAGTACATTTAAATAAATGCAATTAAGAAAATGCGTTTCTTTTGTCTTACAAGCTGATGCTGATGTATTATCACATCAAAAAACAATTTACATTTACACTCATAAAAAACAAACAGCTTCTTTATTAGAACCAGTAGAACGAATACATTGTGATGAAACAAATAGCTACGTCTCGTCATGTTCGGATATTTTTTAATGGAAGAGGTAAATTGCTTTGTTTTAAGCGGCAGTATTAAAGCAACGCATTTAATGAATTCAAAAAGTTTTATTGTGTGGCTTTAAAATTGCAGTGCCTTCCCTAGGTATATCTGGACTTTATGGTTAACTTAGGGGCAAATGACAAAGCGTTCGAAAATTTTTGTAAGAAGAAGTATATGAAAGAACTTTAGATGGGATATTAAGGAAAAAAACTTGGAAGAGCCGCAATATGGCTTTGGACATTAGACCGAGTAGAAACACGTAGGATTTGCTTTTTACGTTGACAATTAAGAACCCGACAAAATATGGAGTTCGCTCGGAAAATAAAAACATCTCGGTCTACGAAAAAACTCATAACTCCGTTATTAGCAGCCACAAAATTTTGATCCGGTGGTTAAAATATTAAAATGTAGCTAAAAGACGGGCGCATCCGACGACGTATAGAAAGCGCAATTTAAAAACTTTTTGGTATTATCCACGGCCGTCCGGAAAAGGTCCTTTAAAACGGTCATACTTGTGATCGCGTTGGCTATGAGATGGTGTTGGGAAAAAATCAAAATTTGTTATTCTTTGATGCACGCATCCTTTGCGAGTAGGGCTGTGCAAAGTTTTTGAAATTATCTTGAACGACCTCTGAGAAAAGCGCGAAAAACCAGAACCCCGCAAAATACGGAGTTCGCTCGGAAAATAAAAACAACTCAGTCTACGAAAAAATTCATAACTCCATTATTAGCAGCCAGAAGTTTTGATTAAATGGCCTACTAGCTCAAACCTTTTTTTGCATTTTTTACAAACATTTCATAGTATAACCCTACTAAAAGTCTAGACCGTTGAAAGAACTTAAAATGCTCTACAAGAATACACCAAAAAAATTATAACCAATTAAAAAAAAAACTCGGTGTCGTCAGAACAAATACATAAAGATGTTTAAAACAATTTTTTTCGCCAAGTTGTAGCTAAAACTGTCCCATTTAATAATATATATGGTTTGTTGATGGTTAAATCACAATTGAAGTCGCTTTAATCTTGGGCCCATTTTGTAGAACAGACTATATAAGATAAATTCTGATTAACAGAGATTTAAAATGTTTTACAAGATAAAAGCTGAACATGATTGTGTGTGTCAATTAAGAAAATGCAGCCTTGTCATTTGGACCGTTTATCATAAAAACGGTGCAAGTTCATTTTTGATAAAAATTGAGAAGACGAATAATTGACATGTAACTGAGCGTGGCCTTTCTATTTTTAGACAATTTACAGTTTATATACCAAAATATCCACATGCTTTGTGCAATTAAAAATTCGTTAGTAAATGACACTGCATAATCGTTTATAATCTAATGAATATTGTTCAAGTCCATTTACCGCAGTCTCATTAAATACTGGCTAAGATAAGGAATTAAACCGTGCCATTTTACAAGTTAATTTGCCATGTAATACGAGAACCTACGAGTTTATCAACAAAAAACGAAAAGTAAATACGTATCGAGATTAAACAACAGAATTTTGTTTCTTGGTCTTATTTATAAACAAAACTGGATTAAAACAGCGTACTTATTTAAAAAAAATTAAATAATTAAAATTTAACAATATTTACAATTCAATGATTATGGGCCATAAACAAAAATATTGGTTTAGCGATTTAAAAAAAAAATATTCCTTCATAAATGTGCCTACATTTAAATTCATAGAAACATAGGGCAAACTTGAAACACTTTGAGTATATCACTTTATCAGTGTTTTTAAATTGAAACAAAGAACAATGGACTTTCATAATAAACTGTCCATTTATCTCGGCATCTGAACAATATTTAAACAAATAAATGTCACTGTATTGTCGTTTATAAAGGAATCTTAAAACTTTTTCCTCAATAAAATTGCAACATTGATTTACAATTTCAAAAAACAATTTGTACAAGAAGGTTTTAGTCCGGGCAACAAATTTATCAGATAAGCCTGTCGGTCACAATTTTTTTTATATTAAGTGTTTCATCTCGTATACAGGGTGGCCATAATCTACATGTGTTGTAGGGGTAACTTTGTTATTAAAAGGGTTACATGGTCGGTTAAATTAGCAAAGTTGGGCAGGGTTTCAAGACAAATTTAATGCCATTTTAATATTTGACCTACCTACACCTTAAACTTTTTTAAACATTTTGAGAAATACTAAAAACAGACGATTTTTTCAGTGGTTAGAAACAAAATGTGAAATGATTCCTGTGGATTTTTTTACGTAGAATCAAAAATAAATATCTTAAAAGTCATGGCACACTGGACCTTTGAGATATAAGCCAAACTAAACTTTTTTTAAATGACAACCATAGTTGGCTATGGATGTTAAAATTATTTCAAAAATAAAAACTGAAATTTTAACGTCATATTTCACCTTTGATCGCATTTTTGAATTGTAAACAATCCCTATGACGTTTTTTTGTAACTCTTAAAATAAGGCCCGTTTACTCTTGTGAATATTTCTGAAATCGCTAAAATCTGGTATCGCACACATTTTTGTGTTTTTTTTTCCATCTTTTAATTAGTTTAGGTTATGCACCAACTTTTATCAAGAATAAAAGTTTCTGAGAAGTTTTTTAGTAAAAAACTTATTCAATTGTTGATACTTTTTGAATGACGTTGTATAGAAAACATAATGCATCCTGAATAATGAATAAATTAGTTATAAAAAGGAAAAATAGTCAAGTTTCATAAAAAAAAAACAATGATTTTTGTTTTTTTTTAAATATAATTCAAATTTTGCCCAACCCTGTCACAAAGTGAATTTATTGGGTCAACGAGTGTCCGGAATATGATTTTTGTAAGATTTTATAAGCTTGGCTGGCTACTTTAATCGACTTCAAATGTTGCGAAAATGTATGACAAATAAAAAATTTTTGTTAAGCGGTTAAGTATTTAAATAGAGCATTTTTTAACGAATCCAATAATATCAACAACTTTTTATTCCGAGTTTGCTACAAAAATTTAAAACCATTATTACCGGATGTGATGCAAAAGTGTGCTGATGTTCAAATAATCGAATATTATGCACATATTACATATCTAAAATTTACTTTGTTTAAATTAAAAACTAAAGAAAAAAGGAGGTGAGCCTGATTTCGTTTACGCCCGACATATTATAATTATTGGAGTACCTACAGTACCTACCATAGGTTTTTGGTAAATTTTTATCTTTTACTTGTGCAGCTTTTATTGATTTTCAATCGTATTGCATAAAAATTTAGTAAACTAAAACTATTTTCCTTTCCTTGGAGTTGGAATAACAATCTTAAAGAAACAAATCTGTGATTTTACTGCTTCCTAAGCATATTACTTTCTAATGTCAATGTAAAAAATGTAGGTTTGCACGTCCTACACTTTCTATGCAGAATTTAAATTTGAAGCTATTATTTAAGAAAGACTTTTTGAACTGGCCTTATCGCAATTTTGACTTGTTTGTTTGTATGTATTATATTATGGAATTACATTACATACAATGTTTCGTTTGTTTATCAACGATCTGTGCATAGCTGTACGAACAATAGATATCCGGCAATTTTTCGTGGAAATGGATTAGAAAAATAATTACACCTACAAAAAATGGACTAACGGCAAATTTTAATAATCGCCGTGATATTAAAAAAAAAACAGCTACTTATACTTAAATAAAGCACACCAAAAATACATTTAACAGCGTATGATATAGAAAATACCTCGTCAAAATCAGGATCATCTTCAATGTCTGATGTGGACAGCATTTGTGCAACTTGCAGGGACACTGAAAAAGTACACTTTTGCTGACAATTCGTATCTAACTGAACTGAAACAATATACCTACGCATAAAGCAGCACTTACAAAATATCTATTAACGTAAGCAGAAAAAAAAAATGATAACGAAATTTAAAGTGCGCTCGAAAGCAAACGCGCGATTTAATCAAATAATTTACACGTCCGCAGACCTACCGAGATATGTCTGTGAAGAAATGGCAATCACTTTAGTTTGGTAAAAGCGCGAAACTTTCTTTTGAACACGTAATGGTTTTAGGAGAGATACTCCACTTAATAATCCAATCGTAAATTTTAATAATTACAAAAACATCATTTTTACAGTGTACACAATGTTAACTTTTCACTTCAATGAGATGATCGTTAATAATATGAAGCGCTCGACTACCAACTATATATATATGCTGTTATTATTAATTTTTTACTGATCATAATAATTACAATTTGCTTCGTCATAGTTGCTAAGATTATAATTAAACTATAACAACAATAATAAATTGACGTTCAATAGACTATTAACGATAGCAACAATTGATAAACTTTGCACTTTTTAGTTCATACCAAAATATTTTACTATTCGAATTTAAAAAACGTGCGCCAATAATTATCGATTGACAACCAAAACAAATATTGCACTGCGATTAACAGATTAAACCTTAATTCCAGGCAAACACTTTCTGCAGGTGTTATTTACCTCGACAATGCCGAATCTACTAGTATTGTTGTAAATTGTTGTAACACATTCACTTAAACTTAACCTTCCTTGCAATCATTTATTTCATCGCTACTATCAGAGAACGTGGTGACATCTTTTTAATTATCATGATGAATCATCCTACACTTTGAGAAAAAAAATACAAGCTAAATACCTTTTCATGTGCTGTACTGTTAAATTAAAGTAAGGTGTTAAAGGGAAGGAAGACGATGTCATGAAACGTCAAAACAATCACGACTAATTTGGTGTATACTGTTACAGCTACCGGCGCTTTTATCTGCCTTATCGAAAACAGTCGGATTTGAGGACAACTGTTAAAATTTCGCTTATTATTAGAAATAGAGCATGAGTGTAAATATAGTAAAGTTGCAAAATTTTATGCTGATTAATAATATCATAAAATATTTCAGATATATGCAACCGTTATCATAAAAACTGCAAAAATCTTAAAAACTGTTATTCCGTTATTTTGCTGGAACGTTTTTGTTTAAATAAGTTAGAAAAGTAAAAAATATTTCTTTTACATAGCTACCTCTTTATACACATTTTATTGGTATTATACATTTACGCTAAAAGGATTTGATTTTTTCATATTAAGTTTCTTTATTTTGTTTAGCCGCTCTAATTTATTTTCACATGGTTAGTTTTTAATTTTTTTTATTTGATAATATATCAATAGAATAGAGCAGGACCGATATTTGAATTAAAAAAATATATACCAAAAATAAGCGTTTTATAATTAAATACAAATTTACATGTACTTTAATTACTCAAAGTTTAAGTTAAAGATAGATTATCGTATTTGCTATAAGCTATAACAAAAACATTCTTGGTCGTCTTATGTAGTTTCGCCGTTTTATTATAAAAAAATGTAACATTGTCCAATATATGGGGTCGTGTTATATCGAGCAAATATGATAATAAATAGCAATAAATAAAACCTATAATTTAAATTTTTTAATGCAGTTTTTCTAACATTGCATTTGATTGGCACAGCAAAATTTTAAGGTCTTATCGCATATAATTATTAAAGCTTAAGTCTTGCACACGCTAACAATATTTTTTATGTTCGTTTAATTAAATTAACCTTGAGTTGATTCGTTGACGATGAATTAATTTTATCGTTTACGACAGGTACTTCGGGACCTAATTAATAATATTAGCGCGAATAAACATTTCCTTAATAAATCGATAGTTTCATACATTATTTTGTCGAATGTAATAAAAACGTCAGCAGCATTTTTTTTTTTAAAAATTAAACACTTAACTGGTTTATTTTTTGGTTGAATAATTTTTAGGAAAACATATCTAACCGCTAGAAATCAAGAATCGATTGACAAATTCAAATTATTATTTTCATTTACGCTATCTATTTATTATTTTTTTGTCTCTCCGCAATTAAAAAAAATAATTTTTCAACAACTGTAGAAGATAATTATGTGGGCAATCGCGAAGAGAAGCTCATCACGGTGTGTTCACAAGTGGTGCAAACGTAAGCACACAAAATATATGTAAAGGTAAACGTTTATTGCTTAAAAAAAAAAGCTTTTACAGACCTCTAACCTGACCCTCTTTTACCGACAAAATGAATGGCGGTCGTGAGAAAGGACTTATACACTCTGATTTTAAAATTATCATTGACGAGACATTTAAGAGGGCTACCGATTTTTATGTTACCGGTAGCGGTAATGTTTACACTACAACAATAACAGGAAATAATTCTAACCTCAAAAATATTGTTTTGAGGTTGTTGTCGATGAATTTTATGAAAATGATTAAATATATTTACACTTTTGAGTAAAAATGGACGGTATGCGACCCGTGGATAATGACAAAACTTCATTTTGGAAGAAAAATAGTAAAGCTGTCCCGGGCAGGTAATCTTTTAATTAACGCCCCAGTTTTACATTATGTGGCTCTGGGTTTTCATTTTAATGTGACTTCAATTTTAGACCAAGCCCTAAAAAAGATATAAGAACCACTGGTCGAGTAAAAACTGCAGGACCAACATCATTTCAAGATTTTCAAGCATCAGTTAGCGATGCTTGGGCTTTAGATGATGCCGATGAATTTTGCATATCGGGTCTACAAAGTAGGTTTTTCTTAAGAAATTATTTATACATCGAAATAAAATTTAAACTATTTTCAGACTCAAAAATATCGAAAAAAGTTTCGCAGTCAGCAGCTTTAAATGTACTGAACAGTCATCGCACATCCAGTGCTGAAGCTACACCTGTTAACATCAACAGTAAACCTGAACTAATAGTTGAAAGCAATGTAGATATTATTAGAAGCAATAGAGTACCTGGAAGACCACAACCCCTTCGCTGTACCACTAGCAATCAAGTAGAAGATTGCGAGTCGAAACTTGAACGTTTTGAAACCTTGTTAGCCGGTACTCTTACTGTAGCAGAATTATGTCAGTTAAGTTGGTCGGGTGTACCTATCAAAGTGCGTGCTATCACATGGCGTTTATTATCTGGTTACCTTCCAGTAAACCAAGAACGGCGACAAGGTATGTTGGAGAGAAAACGTCAAGATTATTGGAGTTTAGTTGCTCAGTATTATGATACAGAAAGAGATGAATCATATCAGGATACGTATCATCAAATTCATATCGACGTACCACGTATGAATCCTTCAATCACTTTATTCCAACAAGATGTAGTTCAAAGAATGTTTGAACGTATATTATTTATATGGGCCATTAGACATCCAGCATCTGGGTACGTGCAAGGTATAAACGATTTAGTTACGCCCTTCTATGTGGTATTTCTTCAAGAATTTATTCCTGATAATCAACCATTTGAAAATTTTTCCGTGGACTCATTGCCCAAGGAAAAACGTGATATTATCGAGGCTGATTCTTTCTGGTGCCTCTCGAAATTTCTTGACGGCATCCAAGATAATTATGTATTCGCTCAGCTTGGAATTCAGCGAAAGGTTAATCAGTTGAAAGAACTTATTCAACGCGTCGATAACACATTGCATCGTCATCTTGTGCAGCATAACGTGGATTACCTGCAGTTCTCGTTTCGTTGGTTAAACAATTTGCTTACCCGTGAATTGCCTTTGCGATGTACTATAAGATTATGGGATACATACCTGGCTGAAAATGACTCTTTTGCGTCATTCCAGTTGTATGTATGTGCAGCTTTTTTACTAAATTGGCGTGAACAGTTGTTGCGCGAAATTGACTTCCAAGGACTCATGTTACTCTTACAAAATCTGCCAACCCAAAATTGGACAGGTTCTAATATAAGTCTGTTAGTGGCCGAGGCGTATCGCCTTAAAGTTATGTTTGCAGATGCTCCAAATCATTTACAAGGTAACCATGGTGATAGATGATTTTGAAACGTTGTAACTATGTATTAGAAAAGTTTTGTATACAACTTCAGATAGCTTGGTTTGTTTTTCTATAGTAAGATGTCCTTTTCGCACATATTTTTATATTATAACAAAGTTAAGTGCGATGAATGTTATTTACTGAATAAAGTAAATCAGATATATTACGTTTATTATTGTGTTAATTAAAATCTTTTTTGTAATGTTATTACCGGGTAACGTTACATGCAAGATAGAAAATGGAAGTATCCTCTAGAATGGAGTCGCAACAAACTGCTTGAATAATTATGAGAAAAATTACTCTTAAGGGGCCAATCTTTACGAATATCGAAGAACATAAAAATGTTTATGTTATATATTCATCACCAACTTTTTCTTCCTTTTGATACTTTTTACAGTTTTTTATATTTTTGTTATGAATTTTTGGCTGCCTTATATTGTGAGTTTATAATCGTTGTTTTGTTATATTTGTCTGTAAAATTGTCTTCTGTTTTATTAATTTTAAAATAAAAGGTGGTGATTTATAATCCTTGTATTTTATTATAGAAGTGTTCAGTTGTACACAGGTCCGGACTTAGGTTCATCAACTCCCAATACTTTGACAGGGTTAAAGCAGATATCCATCATCAGATATTCATTTTAGTATAGATTGAATCACCTGATGTTTCACTTAGTTACTAAGCCCTAGTAGCACTAAACAAATTATGCAACCACTTTGAATAAAAAGGGCAATTAATGATTTCATAATTTAAATGTTAAATTTCAATCTTGAAACCGAATAATTAATTTCATTTAAAAAAAAAATTGAATCAGAGAAAAAGGTAGGCAAACTTTAATAAGTGCATTTTTTTTTTTTGCAGAACTGACAATTTCAAAAGGAAATATAAGTAACACAAAAATGACAATTAAATACTTCGTTTTGTGACACTTCGATTTATACTGAAATATTAATGAATTTTAGAAGACAAAATTAAAAATCAAAGTTTTTTAATAAATTTGTACAAAAATTTCCGTATTTAGAAACCCCTTGGTTCTTTTTTTGAGCAATACATACAAAACTGGATATTTATTAAACACATTTGGCTTGGGTGTATACAGGGTCATTCAAAAAGTCTGCAACAAATGGAAAAAAAAATTTATTACTGATTTCTCAGAAAATTTTATTCTTGATAAAAGTTGGTGCGTGGTCTAAAACTAATATTAAGATGGAAAAAAATTCAATAAAAAGTCAAAGGACACTACATTTTAACGATTTTTGAAGAGTAAAGTGCTTAAAATTTCTTAATAAATAAAAGTTGGAATATAGCCGTCAAAATTTAAATTTGGCCTTATTTTTAGGTTTTAAATAACTCTTTCCCCTAAAAATGTTTTGTATCTCTTAAAATAAAGGCACTTTACTCTCGAATATTTCAAAAATCACTAAAATCTAGTGTTCTATGACTTTTTATTGAACTTTTTTCATCTTGGTATTAGTTTTAGACCATGCATAAAATTTTCTGAGAAATCAATAACAAAAAACTTGTCCATTTGTTGCACTTTTTGAATGTTAAAATTTCCTAAAAAATAAAAATTTGAATTTGACCGTCAAAATTTAAATCTTATCTTATTTTTAGATTTTAAATAACTCTTTTCCATATTGTTTTTTGTATCTCTTAAAACAAGGGCACTTTACTCTTGCGAACATTTTAAAAATCGCTAAAATCTAGTGTTCCATGACTTTTAATTGAACTTTTTTCATCTTAGTATTAGTTTTAGACCATACACGAACTTTTATCAAGAATAAAATTTTCTGAGAAATCAATAGTAAAAAACTTTTCTATTTGTTGCAGACTTTTTGAATGACACTGTATATTGGTTTTCAAATTTCCTTTAAAAACTGATTGGACACATTTATTTAATTCAAAAAATAATTGGTGGGGTCCAGTTATTTAGTATTAAGTTAGAGCTTGCGGTATTAAATCTGATTGTAGCCAAACACTAGAAATCTTTTCAAACAAAAGAACAACTGATCAACGAATTTCATGACAAAAAAAGAGATTAACCAAGTTTAAAATACTCGTTTTTATCGAAATCACTGTGAATCCCTTCCTGAATATGCTGCTGTCTGCTAGAGATGTTCTATAACAGAGACTCTCAACCAGTGACACTTAAGAAAGAACTAGGTAGTACATAAACTATAACGCATTTGATGTTATGCTAGATTGCTCATTCAATACAACTTAATGTCATGGGTCCGGTGACACCAAAATTTTCAAGTTTTTCTTTCAATAACACAGTAAGTAAAAGGTTGAGAACTGCTGTTCTAAAAGTTCAGGTAAAAACATGCGGAAACTGCAAACAATAAAACAGTACTACAAATAATTTAATTTTACTAAATGGTTTCTCGGGTACATTTTATACTATACATATTTTGTTATTATAAATTGATTTACAATTTCAGATTACATTTCCAAATATTAAAGGTTTTGAATGAAGTCCGTCAAACGTTACGTACCCAACACTGTAATGGTCATCATTTTGATCTCTTGCAATTTAAACTTTTTTTTATGCACTATGAATTTTGAAATATACTCTAAAGTGTATTATGTATGTCAAACATGTTCGACTAACAATTTTTCCCATTGTATGGAGTTGTTAAATACTTCTTGTTCTAGCCAGAGCCCGTAATATTTTTTAAAACTGTCTGAAAGATCGTGAGTCATGCCCAAAACACTGCATAAGCAATTATCCACGGGTTCAAAGTCCAAGTCCTACAAAAAAAAAAACATAATTATCGTAAGTTGACTGGATCGTCAAATATAACTCGCACTATAATTTTCGTAATACTGACTACCCCTCGTTAAAAAAAAAAAAAATTATAAACGAGAAATAAAATTTATTTATAATAAAATACAAATAAAATAAATAAAAGTTATATTATAAATAACATTCATTATAATCGCGTACCCCCACCAAACGCTTCCCGTACCCCCAGTGGTACGCGTACCACAGTTTGGGAAACACTGGTCTACTGTAAAAGCATTGTAATATAATTGTTTTACAGCACAACTATTTTTTCTACACTTCTGGAAGTTTACAAACACTTTATTCTTTTCACTATGTGCAATAAATTTCACTTTTAATTTACCACTTGCAAAATAAAAGTTTTTCATTGAAAATAATAACAGTACATGTTATTAACTGTCATTTCGACAAATACAGGAATTGCTTTAATCTTGCGAATCTCGAAAAAATTTTGACTCAAATTTTTATTAAAAAATTCCACCGGTATTTTATATACAGTGTGTCCAAAAGGAATGGAATATGCTATATATCTCAATAAACATCCACTTCGGGGAAAAATGTTTTGAATAAAAGTTGTTTGTTACTTAGTTTTCCACCATAAGACAATATTTAAATTCTATTTTTTCGAAAACAAAAGTGCAATGAAAAACAATTGATTTTTTTTTAATGACAAGATACCCCTATATTATACTCATTTGATAGGGAATTTTTTTCTCTATTCAATGATGCAAAACTTTAGTACCCTTACTTGGGCAACTTTTTGAGAAAAACGCAAAATATACTCTCATATTATTTTAATTGTTTGGTATTTATTTCTAACAAAAACATGAGAACTAAAATTTTTTGACGAAATCTACAATAAGTGTTTAAACTGTGAACCATTTACGGCTTGGCAATGATAAACTCGGTCTTTATATCCGTTAATAACATTCCCGACCATTTCAGGTGCAAATCTCTTCTCTAATATGACCTTTTAAATTCTCGATATTCTCCGGCCTCTTGGCATAAACTTAATTTTTAAGGTGACCCCATCATTGAAAAGAGAAAAAAAGTCTTTATCAAATGAGTATAATATAGGGGTATCTTGCCAATTTAAAAAATTCAATTGTTTATCATTGCGCTTTTGTTATTCAAAAAATAGTATTTAAATTTTGTCTTATGGTGGAAAACTAAGTACCAAACAACTTTTACTCAAAACATTTTTCGCTAAAGTGGATATTTACCGAGATATATAGCATAGTCGATACCTTTTGGGACACACTGTATACTACTCATATTATTTATTTAAGCTAAACTTACTTTTGTATTGCATTAACAGTTTTTGTATGTGCTATTGGTAGTATAATGAGAAGAGCAGTGTTATCACAGAAAAAAAAGAATGTGTTAATTATTTATACAGAGCGTATAAGAAAAACATGCACTGTACGAGATGATAAAGAAATAAATGTTTGTTTAAATGAGTTAGAATGTGTAGTGCTCGATAACTGCTAACTAGATTAATAAATGTGTTGTAATATACACGGAAAAAAAAAATAGAAGCTCAAAGATGTTTTATTTATTTACCTTTTGGGTGGTCATATATCGTCGATTATTAAAACGGTCCACGGACGCCCTTAAAGCACACTCCTCGGCTTGAAAATCCCAAGGTCGTGCGTCTAAATCTAAACAAAATTTAACAGTAATTAAAAGCAACTTAAAAATTCAATATTACCATTTCCAAAAGCCCAATCGTCGTTTAATCGATGCCGCACTTTCGAATAAATAGCACTGATCGTTTTCATGTTGGATTTACGCCACTGTCTTCCCAAATATTTTGTTTGCATTTTCAAAAGCTTCAGCACATAGAGTTGGGTCATAGCGTGTCTCACTTTTAACGTACGTTTCAATATAGGTGCCGACTTAAAGACAACGAGCATCTAAAAAGTATTATCATGTACGTCAATCGTGACAACAGCATCGAATAGTAAAGCAAAACTTACCATTATCCTCGAGTGTTTCCATTTCGTAAGCTTATTCAATATCCTCAACAGATTAATGCAGGAAAATATATTTCTAGACGAGTACGGCGCGGCGTCGCCGATCTCCAAACTTTCAGCTGTTAACTCCGGCTGATCGCCGATTACGCAGGACGGAAAATCTAAGATGGGAATTCTACAAAGAAGAATTGCAGTGAAAAAAGTAACCAAACCGTTCGCTTACGTACATATTTTTTGCTCCTACGTATGCCATGATATTTTGGTTGAAAAATTTGAGGACTAAAGGTATGCAGTTCGCAAAAACCAGATGCTGTGACATAAACTCAAACTGGTACACATGATTTAATTTAAAATGTTTTAACAGCAATAGCAATATGGCCGATACTGCCTTAACTATTATTTCTTTGTGTCTGTTGACATCAATTCCCAGTTTCATGGACTGTAAAACGGTCATTCTGAAAGTAAAATATAGATATAGATAACGATTACAAACTTATCAGATTGCTCAGAATGACATTGGAAGGGACATCAAGCAGGATTCAGATCAAGGGGGAAATAACGGAAGAATTTGAGATAAGAACAGGGCTCAGACAGGGAGACCCATTATCAACCCTCATATTCAATGTAGTTCTGGAAAAAATAGTAAGAGACGGAAGACTGAACAGAGAGGAAACAATACTGAACAAAAGTCACCAACTCATAAGTTACGCCGATGATGTAGCTATACTGGCAAGAACCTTGAAATAACTGGGAAAGATCACAGGCAGAATGGCAGAAGCAGGACAAAAAATGGGATTAAGGATAAACGAAGATAAGACCAAGCTAATGAGATTAGGACAACAAACAATAGAAGACAGGCTAGTGGTAGGGGAATTTGAGGAAGTAAATGAATTTGTGTACTTGGGGACACTTCTCACAAACAGAATGGACATAAAAAGACATAAACATGAGAATTCTGAAAGCCAACAAAAGTGCAGAAGCTTTAAATAACCTAATAAGAGCAAAACAGTTATCTAGGGACACCGAACTACGTTCGTATAAAACAATACTAAGACCTACAGCGATCTATGGGTGTGAGACCTGGGTACTGAAGAAAAATGCAAAGGAAGCCCTAAGAAAATGGGAAAGAAAAATAATTAGGAGAATAGTGGGAGGGAAGAGAACAGATGACGGATATATAAGAAGAACGAACGAGCAGGTATATACAATTTTCAAAGAAGCAACCAAAGACAAAGTAACAAATGCCAGAAGGATACAATGGCTAGGACATATTGAGAAAACGGAGGACAGCTGAATAATAAAAGAGATAGCGTGGTAAGAGCCTACATGCAAAAAAAAGGGAGACCCAAAAAAGATGGGGAGAAGCTGTGGAGGCAGAACTAAGAGAAAAACATGATGAATTTGAGGAAGAAAGCGCAAGAGACAAGAGTTTCGAAGAACATTACCAAGCTCGGCCTAAACGGCCTGCAAAATAGCTTTTATATATATATCGATTACAAGTGCTTATAAGTAAGTACATAATTTAAACAAAAAATTACATTCAAACTACGAACAAAATTCCAACAATCATTAATATTGATAAAATATTTAATTCCAAAATATCATCAAGTGATAAAAAAATCAATAATCACCCATATAATATCAGTGACAGAAGTTTCCTAAAAAGGATATTGGTGTTCTTAAAATACATGAATTAGTAGTCATGATTAAAAAACTTATGCAAGAAATGAAAGACATAAAGAATACCTTCAGGAAATCAGGAACTCGAAGAAAGAAAACGCACTACATTATTTTTCCTCTTGTTTTTTGACTTGATTAGATATAAAAGCAGGGGAAGGTCGAAAACCGGTAAAAGAAACAGAAGACAGCTTAAAACTAGAAGTTAAAATAAAGGGCATAGTGAAAATGGGAGAAAAAAAATATGCTGACAGAAAAAAGTGGAGGCTTATGCAAAAAAAGGCAAAACTTCAAATCCTCTGCACTGAAAGATAGAAGAGGTCCAGGATAAATTAATTAAAAAGCAAAAGTACTTACGGCATTTCTTCTGGTAGCACATCAGCCATTATATTTATAGAATCTGTTTTAGCTTTGGATGTGGGTGCAGCAGCAAGCAATATCTTCAGTAGTGCAATCATATATTGGGGTAAATTAGGCAACATAGCCTGATACAATATTTCTGACGGTGTAAGTTCTATTTCATCTTCCTTACTTGACATAGGATTTTTAGCTAGTGCTTCTTCCTTCTGTATTTGCAATTCGGCTAATGATACATACATATGCTGTAAATAACGTAAAAAGAGTAAAGTTTAACATCACCTACCCCTACCGTCTACAACAATACCTGTTTTAAAGTTTTAACACCTTCGTGAATAGGTTGTGGTAAGCCTGCTAAACTGTCCCTATCACCTATCACATTGTAGCCAATAAATTTCAATCTTGCACTTTCTAAAAACATGTCGATATCCTTTTGGCGAACTTTTGGTTTCCATGGTAAACCTACAAACATTTCTACATTATTAAGTTTGCAGACATCCAATTATGGTAATTTATTTATAACTTCATTCATGGGCGTACGCAGAAAATTTTGCAGGGGGGCAAAGCATAGAGACATATAATAATATATATAAATTTTTATTGAATTTTTTAAGTTTTATTATTTGTTTTTACAAGTACAATTTTTTACTCGACCCCAGGGGGGCAAGTGCCACGTCCCCCCCTGCGGACGCCCATGACTTCATTAATAGCAAACTGAACTTGGGTAAGAAAACAATAACACATTACCTCTAGGTACTGGTAGAGGCATTGTCGAAGGAGTACTAGGCCTATGTTGGTAGTTATTATAAAACTGCTGATTATTTTCGCACGTTTCCACTGGACGTCGCTCATCGTATTCCCCCAGTTCGACCATATCATCACCGTTGTCGCCGCCAAGACCACCGTCCAATTCCATTCCCAACGATTCATGATCGTCCAGCGAGCTTTGTTTCATGAGGCTCTAAGTAACACAAAAAAATCTAGATACAAAAAATTCAACCGACAATACAGAACGAGCTTATGTATTCATTTGTTATAAGTTTTCGTTAAAAATTCGTTTAATTTATAAAGTTGTGAAATACATACATAAAAACCAGTTTCGTTGTGTAGCACTACTTCAGGAGTCTGTAAAATTTCAGAAAGAGTACGAGATTAAAGAATACATTCAGAACACAAAAATTAAACTTCATAGAAAAATTTGCAGGTGCAGCATGTTAGGCTATTAATATATTAAGAAAATTAAATGAAAGGAAAAAACAAAGTAATCTTAAAATATATACACAAAAATGAAGTATAACTGATAAAATATTAATCAGTTCTGTCCCAATTTAAATTTTATTACGTAACATTAGTAACTGAAGATTTAAATGTGTTATTTTTTAAATGAAAATGAAACTGGTCTGGGTGTATATATTTCGTAAATGATTTTAATGTGTAAGATATATTATTTAAGCAATATACACTCCTCCAAGAAACAAACACATCAATAATAACAAACAACTGAAAAATGCTCAAGTTAAACTTCAGGCTAATTCTGTATTTATCAATACGTATAAACAAATCTGTAAGCTGTTCCACGTAATTTTGTTTTTCAAAATTTTTGTAATTTTCGGTATGTTTGAGACACTAATCCCTTACTCACACGCAGACACTTTTTTGTCCATCAGTTCCCTTACAACTTGAGAACCACCTAATGGTCCTAAATAAATTTTTGTAGGTGTGTGTGTGTATATAGGTTTCCATAGCAAACAGTAGAGTACTTATTGTCCAGTTTAATAACATTGCTAAAGAAATTTTACAACCAAATATAAAACTGAAAATGTATGTTTTTTTGTTATTTTATAGCAATTATCAGCTAAGAAATTAGCACTGTACAATGTATTTTGAATACATACAAATATTTGACACAAAATTTTCATTTGAAAGAGAATTGAAAGGTGGGTTAATTGCTTGGAGCAAAGTATATAAAACATTCGCTGTTGTTAAAATAATATTATATATATATACACACATATACACGGTGATTCAAATTCGAGGACGACCATGGGGATCTTGCTTATTACTAAAGATAGAGGGTAGGTTTACATTTGGCAAAGTTGCTAAATTTTATGCTTATCAATAATATCAAAACAGATTTGAAATATCTTCAACTGTTTTTGAAAAAATTAGTTTTTGTTTTTTTGCTATAACTTTTTTATTTATAATTTTTTTTTGAATCTGTAAAAACTTTTACGTGGCCACTTTTTATTTAACTTTTAATGGTGCCATCAAGTTTTTGCTGTGCCGATTCCGTTTTGTTTTATAGGTACCAACTTTTTAATTTCTTATGGGTGAAAAACTTGTTTTCATCTCGTTATTAGATATTTTGAAGAAGTGAAAACCTTTTTTTCTCAAATAAATACGTTGTTTATGTAAATAACATAATCATGTAATCCATTTTTGAAGTCAGAAAAAAAGTTATAGCTAACTAGATGAGAATCGAGTATGTCACCCACGACAAATTAAAAAGTTAGTACCTATAAAACAAAACGGAATCGACACAGCAAAAAATTTATGACACCATTAAAAGTAAAATAAAAAGTGGCCATGTAAAAGTCTTTACAGATTAAAAAAATATATATACATAAAAAAATTACAGCAAAAAACGAGGCAATTTTTTCAGTTTTTTGCAATTTTTTCAAAAACAGTTGAAGATATTTCAAATCTGTTTTGATATTATTGATGAGCACAAAATTTAGCAACTTTGCCAAATTTAAACCTACCCTCTACCTTCGGTAATAAGCGAAATCCCCATGATCACCCTCGAATTTAAATCACCCTGTATGTGTACGTATATATATTTATGTAGAATTAATATGATCAAAAAAGGAATTTTTGCAGATGTTGCAAAAGATGAAGCTATATTTTTTTTTACACAAACAATCTTCAAAGTGACAAAAAATATTAAATTACCCTTCTAAATGGTCTGCTGTTACGTTTTTGATTTTGGGCATCTAATAAGTCCGAAGCACTGGCAGGAGGAGAAGATGCTCGCATCATTCTAGCCACTTCTAGAGTATCTTCGTTTTGTGGCGGAAGACCTGCTTTTTCACGCATTTCCATTTTCAACACCTTCAATGTGTTCATTCCGCCCATCGAAACCAGAATTAGTTTCCATAATAGAAGTAATACTTTTTTCATAGGAAAGTGAGGCGCCGCTCCACTACAAAACCTCGTTACCATACCCAATAACTTCGTAACTAAGTGCTCATCACCTGATGGATATGCTTTAAACATAAAAGTACACATAGATACAAAAGTTAACAGTACAGATATCTAATTTACCTATTTCATTACAAAAAGAATCGACTTGGGTTTTATATTCTGAACCAGGAAATAATTTCTCGTACCGTATAACTTCAGTTATTGTATATAAAACGGATAAAATGACTCTTAGATCTTGTGAATCGGCTAGAGATACGGCAAGTTTCCTCATAGCAACATGAGCCGCAGCGCTGTTTCTACAAAACAAATAGAATTTTTAATTACTAAGGTATATTATGAATTTAAAATGTGAAACTTACTCTACTTCAATATTAAGCAGGTCTACAAAACCTACAAAGACTCCGAGGTCATACAACAACATACAATTAATTCTGGTCCACTGCTGTTGTTCAGCATCTGACTGTACTTCGGCCCAACATCCTTGGGCAATATATAAAATACATCTTGCAGCTCGCATTCTAATGGGTTTACTACAGACCTCCAACTGGTCTAGTAACTTCATTACTACCGATTTCCTTTGAGAAATAGACAGTCGCTGCCAGCTAGGCAACAAACCATACTGTTCCATCTGATCTTCAAAGGCCTTAACATTAAGCTGGAGTTCTGGTTGTTCTGTGTAACTATATAACTCGGCAAGTTCATTTGGATGCGAGTCAGTATCTTCATACATAAACTCCAAATCTGGAGAATCTGTGCCACCTCCCTATCGAAATACACACAAACACACCTAATAGATTGTCTAATATCATTTATTCATATTTTACTTCAAAACAGTATTATAAGTGAATAATATGGAACATACACTGACTTATCGTTTACTAAAACCTTTTTGTACTTAAAAAGGATCAATTTATGGGGATTTCATCTTTAGTACAATAAACTAACGGAAAATATTCAAAGGGTGTACAACAGTGTTTAGGTTTTGTCTATCAACAAACGATTTGTGCAATTAAAAAGAATGGCATTTGGGACCAATATCTTTGGAGGGTCTAAAGTAATTAAGAACCAACTATCAGAAAATGTACGAACAATTAAAAAATACAGATGTCGGTTTAGAAATATTTGTGTTTTCTTTATTGTGTAATATTTACACTAGGCCTTAGGGTTGCCAGTATATACGGGACTGTCCCGTATTAGGCTGACCATATTTTGTTTTTTAGAAATAGAGTATGCTCGGTATATCTAATTTTAAAAATAGGTCACAAAATCAAGAAAAATCGTATTTTACCCATCACTTATCAAGCTATCTATGAAAAAAAAAACAAAAAACAGCTAATTAAATGTCAAACTGTCTGCGATATTATTTATTCGAATTTTATAGTATATTTGTGTGATTCGATTGTCTTTGTAGTAATTGTTATAATAATGGCTACATTTACTAATAACGAAAAATTTGACATGTTGAGATGCTACATTCTTTAGCATAAAAACTGTGTAGAAGCTGAGCGAATACACTTAGAGCTGTATTCCAAGAGAAGGCAACGAAGTGCATGTAATTACAGAAATTTCGAAATAAATTTAAAAGAATATGGTTTCTTCAAGAAACCAACCAAAAATCCAAAACAAATCAATGAATAATTAGAATTATCTGTTTTTACAGTTTCTATGGCAAAGAATGTAGCATCTCAACATTAGTTGTAAATGTGCTCATAATTATACGATAACAAATTTGCTACAAGGACTATCGAATTACACAACAATACTATAAAATTCTAATAAGTGATACTGCAGACAAATGATAACTATCATTTGACATTTAATTAGTTGTGTTTTGTTTTATTTTCATAGATAGGTTGATAAGTGATTGGTTAAGTACGATTTTTCTTGATTTTGTGACTTATTTATAAAAATAGATATAGCAAGTAATATCTCATTTAAAAGAGAAAAAAAAGTACATTTAACTGTTCCAGAGCCAGCTTCACGGTCCATAAGAAAAAATGACGTTAGGAATAATATCTCGAAAATGGTCAGTGATAAAAAAATCTAAGATAACAGGTACATTGTCCATTAAAAAGTAGCTTTAGAAAGTACTAATAAAATTGATCTAATGATTAAGACGAAAAAGTTACGAGAGTAAAACGAAATTCGACATTTTCATATTTTTTGCTTTAACATCTGAAGTACGAGGAATTTTGTACTTTTAAAAATTGTTTGTAGCTCCTCTCATACTAAGGAACAATTTGTCTAATTTAAGCAAACCTGCATCTCTTATAATAAGCGACATCCCCATACTGGAAATGTAATCTGGGACCCTGTATAGTTTTTAAATGTAAATTAAATACCCCCATAATACTGTAATACAATATAAAACGTAATAAATGTGTAAGGTATGTGACAATACATTTTGATTTTGCAGCTGCCCAAACAGCTGATATACACGCTAAGGATATGACTTTATTTTACGGTAGAACTATACACCTTAGGTTAAAAACAAAAGACGAATTGGCAAAATTAAATATACGAGGTGGGAATATAACTGCATTATTATCAACAAAAACAATTGTTTCTGTTAATTTTATACGATAGAAGTGCATGCAATTTCGGCTAAAACTTTGAGAACATGTGTTTCTATACACGCCCATGAATACACACAGAAAAAACGACTACTGTACTTTTAAACAATGCTAATCAATATTTAAATTTAAAGTTATAAATTTAATTGTCAAAACTTCATTAAAAAAATAAAAGAAAGTAACAATACCTTTACAAATCCGTATAAATACTGACTATTTACAATTAATTTCAAACGACATTTCACTTACATCGGAATCTTGACGCTGTCTTCTAATAATATCGCGTAATTTTGGTAATCCTCTCTTACCGTTTCCATTTGTATCCATAGTTTTATACACATTTATAACGATTCATTGTGGTTATAGTAGTAATTTGACACAGTATTCAGTAATTGAAGAGGTATATTGACCCAGGCCATAACGCATCAAAGCAACTTGATACTGCGCACTTTACGTACTTTACTTAAATTTTGGCGCGCATTTTTGGTATCAGTTACTCATATTTCAAACATCGATAGATTGTTTAACAGGTTAACACTATGTATGTTATCGTATATATTATCAATTATTTACCAATTAAGCGTATATCAGTAACAATAATTGTGCTAAACTGTGTTAGGCAACATATTAATTTAAATTTAAAAGTTTGCACTATAAGTATGTGAATTGTTATCTAATATATTTGAGAACGCGCAACCAAAACATAACTATGAGTAAATATTTGGCAGGCATTTTTCCCAATACTGTTCCTATTTATTTCAATAAACTTATTTATACTTTTGGGCCTTAATAAGCGACGTACCTTGAAATTTCGAAGAAAAGTGTTTACTGTTTTTTTAGTCTACAAAACTGCTCAAAAATGTGACCTCCAATTACCTGAATTTTTAAATCGTGTGAACGTATTTTTGTTTTCGAGTATAATAACCTAAAGTTCGGAAAAATAAATTAATTCTCTTTTACCCTTGTGAAACCCTGATAATATTCATGTCACGGGGAACCCATACACAAAAATAATTGTATATATATATATTTTTTTGCTTTTATACCAGTGGCGTAGGCAGGGGGTCAGAACCCCCCCATAGGTTCGCAATAAGTCGTTATAAGGCTGGAGAATTGTAAATTTTGTGCTAAAAAAAGGTCTCGGGTCCTTTTTGCCGTTTATTAACTCCCCCCCCCATAATGAAACCATTAAACATACTGCTACTAAAAAACTTAAAAAGAGAGCGGTGACTCAAAAATAGGTCCTCAGCTCTTTTTGCGTTTATTAAGCCCCCCCACTCCTGTAAGCATCCTGCCTACGCCACTGTTTTATACTGTATTTCTTATGATTATTATACTTCTAAATGATACAACAGGTTGAAGATAGTAAAATTACGAATGTGACATTAAAACAAAAATGACCCTAAACTAGGGTTGCAGACGTCCCGGTCCTCTCCGGCTGGAGGGGGGGGGGCTGTCATAATACTTACAAATCTGGCTACCCTACTCTAAAATACATTTACATACGATTATCTTATTTACCACTATTTCTCGCGGAACCCCTTACGATTTCTTGCGCAACCCTCGAGTCCCGGGGAACTCCCGTTGAGAAACGTTGGGTTATTATAGAGTCTGTTCAAAATAACTTGATCATCATCGTGATTTTAAAACCACTAAGAGATAAAAAGGCGGTTAAATGATGTAATAGTACAGAATTTTGAGCTGATTTTGTATGCCATATCATAGTCGGTTTACCTTAAAAAGGAAGAAATTTTAATAAAAATTAAGGAAAACATTTTTTGATTTTCTTTTATTATCTATCAGAATTGTTCAAAATATTTGAATTTTACAGTAAGATTTATAGTCACTCAAAATTCTGTACATTTTTGCTCAGTTAATTGCTCAGTTAACCGACTTTGTGTTTCTTGTATTATCTAAGACCCCCATGGCCGGATTGTATACCCCACAAATAACATTTCTTCTTGCTTATGTATTTCATGATTGCGTTTATAATAACAACAAATATAAATTCACACAACATTGATTTCGATTTTAGATTATATTTCAAAATTATTGAGCGTTCGCACAAAAAGCCGGAGGCCATCAACTGAAAATACTTACAAATTCATCTTCTTCGAGTACTTTCGCGATGAACCACTGAATCACGGTGTTAACATTTTTTACTTGTTTTTCAATTAAATACGTGTAATAGCGTGCTGAATATTTTTTGGTCATGATTGCTTTATTGTTTAAGGCCGATCGGCAACAATCACAAACTGACACAAGCGCGCTTAACTGAGTTGCGCAAAAGCTTAGCGCAAATGTTACTATACACTACTTACGCAGGCGTAAGTGTTGTTTGTACACGTAACAATACACGGGAATGTTTAGGCAAAACGCGAATACTGCGAAATATAAACATGGTGAATATTATCAATAACTTAAGTGTTATTGTAATTTGAGCTTTTAATTACCAAATAAATGACTGTCTTAATAACAATAGGTAATCATTCGAATCCTTCTCGACGCTTTTTTTACAACTCACTTTTACTAAGAGGCAATAAATGCACTCTTTTTTTTTTTTGTAAAACGGTGGTTTATTAAGGTAAAATATTTTTTAAATACGCATTGTGCCCAAAACTGCTTGCCTATCATGGGTGATCACTAGGACCGTTCGCAGAAAATTCGGGCCCCGGGGAAGCAACAAACAACGGGCCCCCCTTTCCTCTAAGAAAGGTATAAATTTAGACTCGCATTTTTATATACAGGGTGGTCCACACCCCCCTAAAGAGGAGCGATAAAATTAGGTCTTTATTTTATTTCTCAAATTTGGATATATCTAGGAGAATGATATTTGGTAGATGTTTCATACTTATTAATAGGTTTCCCATAGTAATATTTTCACCTTCACAGGGGGCTGAAAAGTGCGACCCCTGTTGGTTTTTATAACAGAACTTTTTGGAGGCTTGAAATTTTGCAATTAAGAAATATTATTTTAAAAGCGTGATTTATTTAGAAACTATTTTTATTCCTTAACTTTTCTCGTAAAACCTACAGTTTTTGAGTAAAAAATAAAATAAGTAAACACGAACCATCAAATATTTTAATATAAAACGATTCATTTTGGTGGTTTCCATGGTTTGTTTATGTTCATATTGAGTAGAAATGAGGGGTGTAATACATTTCGACGTTTACGCGGCGAACAACGCCAAGACGCCCGTTATTTCTACTCAATATGAACAAAGACAAACCATGGCAACAACCAAAATGAATCGTTTTATATAGGAATATATGATGCATGTTTAAGGAAAAAATTTTATATGAAAGAAACCCCTTAACTTTCGATAAGGAATCACCCCCCGAATTTTTTTTGCAATACTTAAGAAACACCCTGTATATCTACTGCATAAAAGTATATTTGCAAACTGGATTATCATGTTTAAAATGAGGTATTTTTATAATAAACTAAAAATTAAATTTGGAAAAAACGTAGGTTCTTTTAATGAGTAATAATAAAAGTAAATTTTTTTCGGCCCCGAATTTATTTTTGTACACAGGCCCGTCATATTCAATGAGCCCCGTAAACGCCATGACCAATTCTGTCTGTGCTGGTTCACAACATTTATAATAAGTATGTAGGTACATATATATACAATTGGGGAAATAAACGTTTAGGCGTTCTGACTGACCCCTTCAGCATTCTTCCACGTATTTTTATACACTTTTAAATACTTTACGTAACTCTAAATGTTTCAGCTCACCTCTAAATGCGCTACCGAGAATCCACACACGAATTTCCATAGGCTTATTAGCAATTTTATAAATTTCCATGCACGTATAAGTCCTTTTATAATTGTCCAAAAAGTATATAACACATCCATAATTTTTAATAATATCACAAAAGTTTATTCATTACAGTATATGTTACCCAAGGTAACAATATTGAGGAGGAAATAAATTTCCTGACGGTACTTCAAATGACAGTTGGGCTGGTTTACATTACGTGGTTAATGTAAAGGTAACGTAAGTAAATGCGAACCAGCCCTATCATATGAAACTGCTAACGGAATATTACTACAAATTCATTAAAATAGGTAAATTATTTTAAACGTAGTCGTCAGAATGTACAAGGGTAGATAATATTCTGTCATGTCACGTACAAAATAATGTTGGTGAACGGTTGTTATTAAAATAGCGCACAATACAATGCCTATAGTAAATGTTAATGTTTATTTGATCGAGGTAATTGCTAGTGATAACATTGTTCAGCCGCTTCTTTCAGCCGTTTTGTTATTGCCTTTAAAACTTTTAAAATATTTCATGTTTGGCCTTTTTTGGTAAAAAAAAAGAAAATTTTGCAACTGACTCCGTAGTTTTTAAGAATATTTTACTTTTTTTTGAAACTAATAACTTATGAGACGTTACAGTTGTTTAAAACAGTGAATAAAAAGGGCAGAAACAGTTCAAATTGTACAGGCCATAATAAAGCGAAAATAAAGAAATTAAAACAAAATATACACAAGAGGATAATAATAAATTATTAGCTTTAAAGACATGACAGAATCAGCTTTTTCACTTATAAAGTCAGAGCAACACGTACTTTAAAATTTAAAAATATTGAATTCGAAAAATTATTAAGAGAAAGTAAATAATTTTGCAAGGATTAAGGACTAGGTGGAAGTCCAAAAATTCCTACTCATCGTATATGTAAAATAAAAACGTTTTTTTGATGATATAGGTACTGCTGAAACTTTAGATGTCCCTGTAACAAATTATTAGATTTTTTTAAAGTTTTGTGCCCTGATCGACACCTGATTTCTCAAATAGACGAACGATTTAAGTCAGTTCTTTAAATTTTACAAAATCATAAAATGTTGATTTTTTGGTTAAAGAAACTTGTTCGCCTGAACTGAATATGTAAATAAGTTTTAGAAAAAAAATTTGGATGTTTTAAAGAAGTTACAAACGAAGCTTTTTAATATTAAATATAATAGAATAAAAATTTTCATTTAAAATCAAATCACTAATATGCCTTTATTTATCCAAAAAAATATGTATTATAAAGTTTTTCCCAACATTTACATTGCACTTAGAATTTATTTAACACTTCTGGCCACTGTGGTCAGTGCAGAACGCTCGTCCAGTAAATTAAAATTATTTAAAACATACCTCAGATATACAATGTCTCAAGAGAAAAGTAATTCTTTAGCAATGTTGTCTATCAAAAATACAGAAGTTTCAATGACAAACTTTGAAGATATAATTGAAAAAATGGACTGTTCAATGCCCAATCTAAAATTGACAAGTCTCGTAGAATAAAAAAATATTTCAATTATTGTGGTTTTGTTGTGTTGTAATAAAAACTTATTTTCGTTAATAAACTTATTATGTACTGCAGTAAATACCTATCCGAAATCTTGGATATAGGAACGTATGTATCTGATAACTCAAATGTTATTAGTTCAATGTAAAATTTTCCAAATAAATTTTTTATAGGGGCCCCAAAAATTTTTTTGCGCCCTGGCCCCGAAATATAGATGACCGGTTCTGAACAGCTAGTACTACATTCTTATTTAAAGATACTGGGACCTGCCCAAAAAATTAAAAGTTTTTCTTTTGCTCTTCTTAACACCATCTTTTTGTATTTGTAAATTTGTCTATTGCACTTACATAAATAAAAAGTTGTTCAAAAACAGTTTCAGGAACTTATAAATAATTAAATTTTATATTAAACATAGCTGCACTTAATACTAGTAAAATAGCTAACAAAGTTGGTTGTGATAGTGAAGAAGCCTTGGAACAATCGAAATTATTTTCCGTTGGTTTCATATATGGAGGACATTGGCAGATACCGTTACGGCATATTACATGCTCACCTAATAAAATGTGACACTCTTTAGGAGAAGTACAAGCATCCCCCATTTCTAAAAATATAATAGTCAGAAAGTGTATGTTGAATATATGTTATTATTGTTATTACGTCGAATTTTTATGCAAGTTTCGTTGAAGAACATATATCCTTCTAAACATCGGCAAAATCCATTTAAACATCCAGAATTTTCTATTACTGCACTGCACTGACTATTTATTGAACATTCCTTATCAATGCCTTCACTAACTTAAAAAAAAATATCACAATGTACTAGAGCGCAAAGACAGGGGATGGCGGTTGAAATGTAGACCTTTCTAAAAAGGTTATATTATTATAAGTTATAACCCCGTTGTTGAAACAGACGTTTGTTTTTACGTGGAGCAGTAATTAACGCTTTGGACGAGTTTTGGTTTCTGCGTCACAGTTCAGTTTATCTTGAAATACCTCTAGATGCCTTAAAAATATCACCCAAATAAAAATTTGATAAATAGCTACTAATGACTTAGATCAACATTTGTGGAGTATGGTGGATGTACAGTTGCTAATCAAGATAATAATTTTTAAAGTTAATTTTGCATGATGGCGTCTTGCGTCATCGGGGAACGCGATGGCGTAAATACTAGCTTAGAAGAATTTATCAAGTTGGAACCTATTTCGTTCAGTAAGCAAGACATGCATACTTTAAGAGAAGTGAAAAACATATGAAACTGGTGGGGTTCGGTACCTCCAACAAGGTTAAGAACCAATGGACTAGAAGAAAAGGAGTCAGCTGGAGAGATGTGCCACGATTAGCTAACGATGGACAGGAGTGGAGAAACATAACACAAAAACAGAAAAGCATACCTCGAAAGAACCGATTAAGAAGAAGAAGAAGAAAAAAAAAAAATAGTGTAGAGATAATATACAGAAACATAAATAAAATCTGATTAATAATGAGAATAATGCAAATTGTTTCGGACAAAAGCAGCGAGATTAAACCTTACTTCGATAATTCGCACATCTTTTAAAAACTATACAAAGATTTTCTTCATTGCCTTGCGGCACTAATAATTAGTTTTTTGCTATACTTCACCTTTAAGGCAAGTTTTCATGTCCATTGGTACGAATTCTTGTTCGCATTCACAAACCTCAGCGTCACTGCAAGTTGCATTTGCCATTTTGCAAGGTGCAGAATCGCTACACTGAGCACCAATTCCTAAAAATATTGATTGTAAAATCAAGTTTCATTTAAGTATGGTCGTTTAAGTAATTGCATTTTATACCGGGTGTCACAGCTGACATTTCCAGCATGGGGATCTCGCTTATCATAAGAGATGCATATAATTAGATGAATTAAGTATGAGCTAGACAATTTATTTTAAAAAGTACAAAATTCTTCGTCCTTCAGAAGATTGAGCATACTTAAGAATAATTCATCCAATTTAAGCAAACCTGTATCTCTTATAATAAGAGAGATCCCAATGCTGGATATATTATCTGAGACACCCTACATAACTTTTTCTTCTTCAATTCTTTGTTAATAAGAACAATGATGAGCAATGTTTAATGAAATGGTTTTATTTACGTGTTTACTATATGCAGTTATTCATACCTGGAAGACACTGGTCATCTTCTAAATAATAATCGTCTGGACAAACGCACTCACTCTCTATGCATATGGAATTAGGCAAATTATTGCAATCTGCCGTAGTATCACAACCACCAGAGTTACCTTAAAAAATATCTTATGTTATTTAAATTTAAGTTAGTGCTTATTAGCCCAAAAATTCCAGCAACGGCACTGTTGCGAAAATTAACATGTATTATAATATTGTACGGATGACCATTTACAATATTTACATGGAACAAATGAAAATAAGAAATGTTTTCTGTACAGGGTATCGGCGCAAATATTTTAAGTGGTGATAGAGGGCCTTTTTCAAAAAAAAGAAGAGTAAAATTTGTTTTTTAATAGAGCACGAAATTCTCTACAAAATTGGTTATAACTGTTTTTTGTCTATAGGCAATGGTTTAAAAGATAAAGCAGTTTGTACAAAAAATGTTTTTTTTTGTAAAAAATTGCATGCTCTATTAAAAAGGTATTTTACTATAAAATTGATATTTTCGGCGACACAGCCTTTTAAATGCAGAAGAGTAAAAAAAATCAAGTAAGTGTTGATATCTGCTTAGCATTTGATTTAAGGAAAAAGTTTTACTTGAAACTTTTTCTTAGAAAAAGGTCCTTTATCACCACTTAAAATATTTGCGCCGATAACGGGGACACCCTGTATATTTTAAAGAAAAACGGAAAATATGTTGACAAGTCGAACACAAGACGTGAGCGTTATACTAAACCCCATCTTCTCAGGATTATTATAATCAAATGTGCTCCTCACTTTCATCAAATCTGCAAATGAAGTCACTGTCCAAAGTGGTCGAAGACTTACAATAACATTTATTTTGATTACAAATTACATCCGCGCCCATTACATAGCAGCGTTCTTGTGTATTGCAAAATAAATTATCTTGGGCCATAGCTACAAAAAAACAATTTTGTATCATCACCTACTTTTTCATTTAATTTAATATACGTTTTTGGCATTGATTGTTTCCTCTTGTTGTAAAAAATGTACTTTGGCAATAGCATTTACCATCTATGCACCTTCCTAAATACCTCTTGCAATCACTATCAGCAGTACAATTGACCAATGTTCCCAATTCTGTAATTTACTTGTTATTGCCATATTTTATTATCACTAATAACGCTTTACCTGCAACGCAACTCGCGTCTTTAGAATCGTAAAAATATCCCCGTTTACAAACGCAAGTCTTAGTTAAAGGATAACACAAAGAGTTAGGCAAATCGGCACAATCACTATCATCGAGGCACGTTTTTCCAAATTCTTTAAGATAAATTGAAGATTTATAAGATAATCTTGCAAAACTGTTAGAAGCCTATTTAAAGTTACCTTTGTTAACACTTTCGTGATGGGTTTCGTCTATATCATTGTCATTGTCGCTCTCCTTAGATTCGTCTAAATATCCATTAGTTTTTGTTATACATCGTGAACTTTTACATGCTGAATTTTCCATTTTACAGTCCATGTCTATTGAGCAAGATCCGCCTATTTCTGTTGTTAACAAAAATTATGTTGCTTATTAAATCTGGTTTATTTTAAAATTATATTTTCTTATGAGCACTGCAGGTGATTTATTTTTTAAAATAAAGAAAATATCGTAAATCGGTATTAAATTTATTTGAATTATTTTTGGACTTGGAGAATTATGAGAAGTTTGCTTTCCCAATGTGGTGGAATTAAAAAAAAAATTGAGCGTGCTTTTGTTCAATACATATTTGACAGGAGAATGAGAATCTGACAGATGAAGTAAAACTTTATGTATTTGCTTGATTTTTCACTATTTCTTTGACGATTGCAGAAGAAAATTAATATGCACCTCGGCAGTACAGTATTTTTATCACTCGCGTGATTATTTGCCTCGACTTCGTTTCGGCAAATAATATCCACACTCGTGATAAAAAAATCGAACTTTACTGCCTTGGTACATAGATAACTATTAACTGAGCATATGCACACGTATACAGCTTCGATTTTGTTATTATAATTGAAACACCCTGCGTATTTGTTCATTTCTAAAGATAGACATAATTTTTTTATTCCAAGAGCGTTATTTTGAAAAGTTTGACTCTTTTATCAAGTATGTCCTGGCCCCTGGCCATCCTAAACTGAATTTTACTGTTTCAACAAGCAACGGCGTAGGCAGGATAACCGCAAAAAGAGCCGAGGACCTTTTTTTTAGGTCCCCAATCTCTTTTTTAGTTTTTTAGCACAAAATTTACTGTTCTCCGGCCCTGTATTGATTTATTGCAACCTCATGGGGGATTTCTAAGCCCCGTGCCTACGCCACTGCTCAAATAACATTTTTATGATTTTTGGACAGGTCTTTGGGATGCAGTAACTTTTATACAGTTTCTTGTAAACATGTTTAAGAAATTTTCTAGAATTTTAATCATTTTTTGTCAATTTTTTTTAAATCAAAAATCTATTAGCGCGCAGTTTTTTAAATCTTTGGGACCAGCTTCCCAAAAAAAAATTAGTAAAGGATTTGCCTTTCATAAATTTCTTGTAAAACTGCATCAGGCTACCGACTTTGGTTTAGTAACAACTTACTGATATTTATGTAATTTAAAAACAGTAACGCGTTTTGTACCTGTTACTTCTGGACGACAGTCATAATTAGCACGATTATAATATTTTTCCCGACAACTACAAATACCATCTATACATGCCGTAGAATATATGTCATATGTGTTAAAACATTCTTCATCTTTTGTGCAGACAGCACCTAATGGTTTTGATACAACACATCTTCCTTGATAAAATCTCCATCCTTCACCACAATCGCAAGATCCTTTATTGCATCTATATTTCCCCAACAACCAAGCACATTGTTCATCATCAGTGCAGTTACCATCCATACCAATCACAACTGAAAGTAAAAATGCAGAAGAATTGAAAAAATAAACTAGATTTTGAATGGGAGTTATTGCAAGACTAAAGAGCAATAGCTGCATTGCTCTTGGAATTGAGCAAAAATTTATTGCATTTACTTTGATGACATGCGGATCCATCGGTACTAAAAACGAATCCATCAGGACATTGACACAGCGAATTCAAGCAAGTTGCTTCAGGTGCTATACAATCAGTATTTTTCGAGCACTCCAGAAAAGCCGCAGCACTGATGCCTACAAAGTTATTAGTTTTAGTTTCAATATGAATGTAATACTGTAAGCGTTCGAAATAGTACGCAAAATAAATTGTTAACATGTCTTTAATGCTTAAAGTTTTTATTGTAAACTTTGTTTTTTTTCTCAGAAAATTTTATTCTTGATAAAAGTTGGTGCATGGTCTAAAACTAATTTCAAGATCCAAAAAAGTTTGATAAAAAGTCATAGGACAACAGATTTTAGCGATTTTTGAAATACTCGAAAGAGTAAACTGCCCTTATTTTAAGAGATACAAAACAGTTTTATGAGAAAAAGCTTTTTGAAATCTAAAAATAGGGCAAGATTTAAATTTTGACGGCCAAATTCCAATTTTTATCTTTTAAGAAATTTCAACAGTCAAACCGTCTGCAACAAATGGAAAAGTTTTTTATTATCGATTTCTCAGAAAATTTTATTCTTGATAAAAGCTGGTGCATGGTCTAAAACTATTTTAAGATCAAAAAGGTTTAAGAAAAAGTCATAGCACACTAGATTTTAGCGATTTTTGAAATATTCGCTAGTGTAAAGTGCACTTATTTCGAGAGATACAGGAAGATTTTATGGGAAAAAGTTTTTTAGAATCTAAAAATAGGGCTAGGTTTAAATTCTGACGGTCAAATTCCAATTTTTATTTTTTAAGAAATTTTTACATTTAAAAAATTAAAAAGTCACTAAAATCTAGGGTCATATGACTTTTTATTAAACTGTTTTTCATCTTAAAAATAGTTTTAGACCATGCACCAACTTTTATCAAGAATAATTTTTTTTGAGAAATCAATAATAATTTTTTTCCCACTTGTTGCAGATTTTTTGAATGATGGAATGACGCTGTATATAAATTGGGTCTTGGAAAATTTTAGAAAGGCCAATGGGAAATTTGATTGGCCATACAATCAACTTCATAGAAATGCTTGATCGATTTTATAGAAATTTTTGTGAAATTACGAACTGATAAATTTAAAAATTGAAACGATCTTGTTTAAAAAAACAAATATTTCACATTTAATACATTGTTATACAGTAACACCTGCGTTATTTTCTAACAGGTGTTTAATCTTATCTAATCATAGTTCTTGAAAGTTACGACTAGGTTGACAAATGCAACCCTATGCTTCAATTCTGATTGCTTAAATAACTCAACATTTGAGATGAATGTTTTCTAAGATTTAAAAAAAAAAAATGACCAAACGAATCAAACAAGAAAAATAACTACAATTTTAAAGTTTGAAACCACATTATCATTTCAAACAGTAGGTACATTAAACACAATGTTTTAAAGTTATTGAATTATTCTTAGTTTTAGTCTTAGTCTCAGTCGTAGTAGTAGTAGTAGATAAGATTTTTTAAAAATTGTTTTAGCAAGGAAACCAATTAATAATTTAGGTTTTTGAAAGTAAGTCGCATAAACGAATACGGTTCATACATTGAAAAAACAACAGATATAAACTGTAAATATTTGTTTTGTTTTTTAAACAGAGCTAAACATGGAATGAAAAATACATTTAAAGTTCACTGGAACGCGATAAACGTCGTCTTGAAAATTTTGTAGTGATAAAGATATGGTTTTAACAATATTTTACAAAAAAAACGAGTAAAGGGGATGGCCAAAGACTTTTAATTCTAGTTTAATCTGCAAAAATAATTTCCATTACGTTGTACCAAACTCGTTTAGTGTTTTATTCTTCATTTTTGTACATACAAATACGTTTGTGCATTAATGTTGAATCCTTTGCAGTGATTTAGCATAAAGCAAAAGGTTGTTTTACCCAATGATTTTTATATCCACGATTATACATATTTGCTGCCAAGATATTTGATTTAAAAGTCGGAAATTCATAATTATCTAAAACGAAATTGCAACAACTCTAAATTGCTGCGAAGGAAAAGGAACTTCATACAAAACTCATTATTTATACTAGAGAAAATATATAATAAACTGCCCAAGACACTTTAAGTAAAACTATTCTTGTAGGATTAGACGACCAAGTAGCTCCATCGTAAAATTATTTTTTTGTTTTAATTATAAACAACGTACAACGTACAATGTACAAAATATGATATGTACCCATGAGTGTCATTTTGTTATTTTGAAGAAAGTGATACGTAGAATTTAGCTTGTTACATCCAATGAAGACCATTATTCTTTGTTTATTTAAATGACATTTTTAGGTAAGTTTGAAATTTGAATCGTGCACAGAACAAACCTTTTCATTGTTCACAACTTAAATGTAACGTACTTCTAAATATTTCGTTTTATAGTATTTTGAAAATAACTCAAACTTACTGGCCCACGGAATAATTAAACTAAGTATCACAAGCACCATTTTCACTCAACTTGTATACAATTCAAATAATACATACTTTAATTGACACTTTCGACATTTATACGATAAGAATTTCAAGAGGTGATTAAAATTACAACAAAGTGTGATAATGGGTGATATGAATAAAAATGAGTTCATACTTTATTCTCAAAAAATTGGAGTAAATGCTCCAAGTCGTAATAATAAAAATTAGAAGCAGATGCTCAGGTTGAGCACATACTTTTATATACAATTTTTCTTGAGTACGTTCTCACAATTCGTATGAATAAAATATGTTTATGCTTCCTGAAGGCGAGTTTCTTCTCGATATATTTGGAGTCTGGTTTTTAGCAGACTCAGTCGTATCTTAAAAAGATAGTTATGGCTGAATTTATATTAAATTTGCGTTTTAAAAAATATTACAAACTAAGAAAGAGTACGTGCAATCGTGACTCTGAAGCCATATATAGATTTTCTGAAGAGAATGTGCAATGGATAGCAAAACATTTTTTAAATGTAGAATCAGGAGAAAGCAGAGGTGGTGCGATATCCAAGATGGATAAATTGAAAATATTTTTAAAATATGTGGGACATCTTGGATTTCAAGCAGTAGGAGAAGATGTTGGTGTGCATCAAATTTCAGTATCAAAAGTTGTACAAGATAATTGAAAAAAGTGGCCAATGGATAAAATTTCCCCAGAAATATTATATATATAGGTATTAATAATAATAATAATCTTTATTTGTTCCGAATATCCCAAAAAAGGTGTAGAACTTGTCACAATAATAATTTACGTAAGTACAGTACAATTAATATACATAGTTAATAAAAAAGAGAAAAAACACAGAAAAACGATATTTAAATATAACATTTTTATAAAGTCAGCATCATTTAAAAATTCGCTTACTTCATAGTAAGCTTTATAAATCAGAACGTTTCTTAATTTCTTCTTCAATTCGCGGGTGGGAAGATTTATTATACTCTCAGGTGATGTGTTCTAATTTTGTTAGCAGTATCTCGTGGTCAACACTATCGAAAGCTTTTGAGAGATCAACACACATGACCATGGTGTGTTCGTCTTTATTGAGGGATTGAAGTACATTTCGGATTGCCATATAAATAGCGCGGGTAGTTGTTTTGCCTTTTCTGAATCCATTTTGAGAGTTGTTTATTAAGCCAAAGTGTTCTACGTAATTTTCAATTCTGTTGTAGATTATTTTTTCAAATACCTTACTAATGTTTGTGAGGATGGCTATGGGCCTATAGTTTCCTATGTCACTTAAATCCCCTTTTTTGTGGATTGGTTTAATTTTTCACATTTAAGTTTGTTAGGAAATATGCCATTTTTTAATGAGAGATTTATAATGTAACTTAGAGGTCCAGATATTAAGTCGGTAGTATATTTTAAGAGGTTTGTTGGGATTTCATCTTCTCCTGTTGATTTTGTGTTTTTAAGTGACATTATGGTTTTATAGACTTCTTCGTAAGAAGTTGGACGTAGATAAACAAACATATTATTATGTTTGAAGTGGCTGGTTTCAGAAATTGTCCCATCCGTATTGTCGGGGCACATATTTATAAATAGTTCATTTATGTTGTTTAGTATATCTAATGGGTTATCCCCTGTATTTTTGACATTGTTGATGAAATTGTCTTCTTGTTGTTTTTTTCCCATATAGTTGCCTATTACTTCCCATGTAGCTTTACTTTTGTTTTTTGTTTACCTTTACATATATTTTGTGTGCTTACGTTTGCACCACTTGTGAACACACCGTGATGAGCTTCTCTTCGTGATTGCCAGGTTGAACTTCCTTATAGCGTGAATGTATGATCTGAAAATTAGTAACCATAATAAAGCTCGTGATTTGTCAGATTTGTATACACGTCACGTTGTTTACTCTTCAATTCTGTAATAGTACGAGATCTCCATGCTGTTCACGATAACTGGGACACACTGTATACGAAAAAAAAAACAAAGTTGAATATTTTCGTTAAAAAATCTAAGATGGCACTATAATTTTTTTATATAATGTAAATAAAACCTCGTACTTTCATTTGGCCACTATATTTGTTTTTATATGTCGTGTTTTTTTTTTTTAACTAAAAACTAATATGATGCGCAGCTTGCAACTGCTCACCAATGAAACAATGCTGTATATATTTCCTCTCTAATGTATGTCTGAAATTAAGCTAGAATTATAAGATGTTCGGAACTTCAAAAGACACAGTTAAAAATAAAAAAATGAGAGCTTTGGCGAGCACATCACATGTGAAGTTTACAGGGTGATCCAAATTCGATGAGATTACATGGGTATCTCGCTTAATAGTCAAGATACAGAAATGGTTAAATCACCAAAATTGTGCAGTTTTTTGAGACAAACTCAGAACCGTTTTCAAAAATATTCAATCATTTGTCTTTATTAAAAAAAAGGTGTTTTTTTGTCATATTAACAATGTGATATATCTCTGTTATTGTTGTAAATATCGAAAAAGTTTGTGTAGATTATTTTAAGATATTTTTATAGTACTAAAAAAAATATTTTACGCTCAATGTTAAACAGTTATGACACAAACTTAACTTTTTTTAAATGGAAGCTATAGTTGGCTATGACCTATTTAAATTCCTTATTTTTTCCCATCCCGAATATATAAGGGTTGACGTATTTATTTTCAATAACACGCAAGTTACAAAGGTTTTTTAATTTTTTTTAAAATGAAAAACAAAACGTAGGCTGTGAAAACAAGGAAAACCAAAAATGATAGAATATATTTGAAAACGGTTCTGAGTTTGTCCCAAAAAAGTGCACATTTTTGGTAATTTAATTGCTTCTCTATCTCAACTATTGAGATACCGATGTAATCCCATCGAATTTGGACCACCCTGTACAAAGGCAATTTTAGCAAGTAAAAAACCAGATAAGTTATGAATCACAATCCCATTTATCCAAAAAAGTAGCTTAATTTTTTTTTTTTAAACATGTGGTGCGTACTTGGTCCAATATTAAATTTAATTTAAATTGGAAATGTTAAAATTTAGGGGGGATCCTAACAAGATTGAGCTCTGCCAGAGTGATTTTTATGGGCCCCCAATTCTATTTGTACAAAAACACGAAAATTTGTAATTAATTTATGGATTTTCAAGTTGTGTGGAAAAGTTAGCACCCAATAAATTGTATACGTTTTAATTAAACATCCAAAACTGTACACAATAATTTGTCTATTACTTAGTGTAGTTCTAATAAGAAAACGGTTGGCAGCAATTAAATTGAAAAAAAAATTTTTTTTTAGTGGGGATATTTAGCTCAGATCTGCACGTTGCGAATAAATGTTACGAACTTAACACACACATTTAGAGTCTTCTGGTATCGCTGTAGGTTTTATTGGAAGGGCTAAATAAGATCAAAAGTTTTTAAGTTGGTCTAATGCAATAGAAAATTTTAATTTAGAATTAAAGTTAACAATGTTTTTATACAGTTTAAAAACAACTCGAAGATATATAATATAGAACTTTATTGTTATCATTTCATTCATTTAATTAATACTCTCAAAATGTACAATAAAACGAATAACAGGTGGATAGAAACAAATTAATATGAGCAATAGTGAAACCTCTGTCTTCAAACGGACCTAAGCAAGTCCACTAAACTAAAATGTCATTCTAATTTATGGCAATTTACAATTCCAAATTAGCGTTATAGGGTCAACAGGTCCCTTGCACAGGGCAGGCAGCTTTGTACATTTAACAGTGGATGCCATCCCTTAACTGCACTTAGAATTCGATGCGTACAATATATGAACAGATGAGAATATACACAATGAACCTCACACTTGTATTATTGCCAGGTTGCATCATTAGTAATATCAAAAATAAAACAAAATCCTCTGACACACATACTCAGCACCATGGTTGCTATCATTTGGCATTGAAATATGAGGGATGTTGCGAGTGTGGGGGACCCGGTCCGGGTCCCATTGTTTGCCCACCCATTTGACTACGTGTGCTAGTTGCATATAGTTGTTGCTGAAAATTATGGAATTGCTGTGCATAATTGGGATCAGCTGTCGTCGGCCCCACAAATGGAGAGTTTTTAAAGCTATTGTTCTGGCCTATAGAAGGAGGTAGAGGTTGACTGGCATCCGGAGCCCCCAATCCCATGGGACTGCCTTTAGGTCCACTGACAAACATCTGCGCATTTGGGTTGTTCATGTTCGGACCTGGGTTGAATAAACCGTCTGGCCCGCCGTTGTTCGGTCCATTGAAACCCATCTGTGGCATTCTCATCATGCCAGGCGGTCTCATAGGTCCTCGCATCATAGGCATCATACCCCCAGGAATACCCATGTTGCCCATCATGGGACCCGCACCGTTTCCCATCGGTCCACCCATCATATGACCCATCGACGGGTCCGGCGGGATAGAGCCGTCCATATGAGCTAGATGCGGCGGAAGTGGGCCGGGTCCCTGTACCGGTCCGTTACCGGGGCCACAATTAGGAAAATATTGCAAATTTTGTGTAGGCATTTTCGAATCCAAATTTGATAACGGATTAGCAAATCTTTGTAAAAATTCTAGACTAGGGGGTCCTCTGGGACCAGGAGCTACACCCACTTGCGGTTTGGCCGGTAAATATTGAATCGTATTAGGTGCGTTCGGTTTGACTTGTACGTTAGCTCCATTATACGGATTGGGTCCTGGTGGTCGACCCATCATACGTGGCATCGGCATATGATTGGAAAAGGCACCTGGCAACTTGGGTGACAGAGAGCGTATAGGTCCCATCGGAGAGTTGGGATGAAATCCATGTGGTGGCCCCTGCATTTGCATGCCCATCACACCACCGGGACTCTGGTCGAGATCTCCGAGTCCATGGCAACCGCCCATGTCCATCATGTGCATGGACGGTGAACCAAAGTTCATCATCCCGGGTCCCTGACCTTGACCGTTTAAAGATGTAGCGACACTATTCGTTAATTGCTGACTCATTTGCGCTAAAGATGAGATGGGATCGAAATGAGACACTTTTGGATTTCCCGATATGCTGCTTGTGCAATTAGGATTAAGTGGTACATTATCAGCTCGAGCACATCCATAGTTTGGCATGTCCAAAGGATTAGATTTACTCGACGGTGAAACTACGAATCCTCCACCTATTTTAGGACCTGGTGAAGTGTTGGGACCTGGAAATCGATGTACATCCATCAGGTGAGGGCTAGGGCTTGGAAACAGATCGTTTTTGAGAGGGTCCGAAGTTGGTCCTTGTCCTGTTTGTGGGCTGAGTCCTGGTGCCGAAGTTGGACCGCTCAGTCTTTGGGACTTATCACCTGTAGTACATACAATATTTGTTAACATCATGCATGCTAAAACATTTTTATTCAATGGCTAAATAAAATACAAATACAACATTTTTATTTACCAGTTGAAGCTGAGGGTGTGTGCGGGCTGGGTATCTGGAAACGGCCACCATCAGGAGGTACTCCAGGGGTGGAAGGGAAGCGACTAACATCTACTCCAGATGTAGGAGTATTAGGCCCTGATACACGTGTAGCAGGTATGTCCGTAGCACCTGAGAATCCACTATCCATTGTGGTAGGCAGAACCCTAGACAAAAAAGAAAAAGATCAAAAACTTCGTTCGGTTGCCTTCGTTTACAATTTATATTACTGCAACGGACACTTACGGAGGTGATATCACATTTCTTTCTTTAAGACTTGTATTGGGTTGCTTCTGAATTATCAATTCTTGACCTTCAAACGTATTGAGATATTGGATTTGTTGAGGAGAGGGCACGGGCATGAGATTAGGTTCCTTAGCTATGGGAGGTCCAATTTGTCCAGGAGTTGTTGTCGACGTGTTTAGCTGTTGTTTCTGTTGGGCCATAGATTGAAGTGTGCGTCCAAACATTCCATCCACTAAAAACGATACGCATACATTACTTTAAAAATTACAAAAGACGTTTAAAAATACTCTAAATTTTATTCACATAACTCCCTCGCGATAACAGCAGCATTTTCAGAATAATAATTTTGAAATATTTACTCTTTATTCACCAACATATCAAAATTTCGTATCAAAAGCTCTTTGTTAATATAGATGAAATTTTAACCCTGCAAATCTAATCAGCTGAAACCGTTTGTAGCATACAAGTAATTTTAATCTTAAGCAAGCAAGTCATGTAATAAATTGAGATAGTGACCAAACGGAAAAATTGCATTAAATAATAATAATATCCTTTATGTGTTAGAACATGATACATGTTATGCACATAAATTTATTGGGTTTAAATTCGTAAAGTTTAATGCCTGTTCTATGCGACACATGTGATACAACGCATGCTCTACACGCTTGTGCATCGCATGTACACACACTGAATGGCATTATATAAATTTTCAAAAATCATCTGCAACCTAATAAGTTTTTTGACCCAAACGTCTCAGTTTATATGTCTTACAACACACCGTGAATCACATATGATTCACAAGGCGCAAGAATGTTAATTATCTGAAATAATAATATACATAATAAACTATTTTTTAAAAGGCATTACTTTATGTAAAGTATAACTAAGATTAGTAATATGATATATTAACTTTTAACTCAATTAAATTTCATGTGTTTGTTTTCTTTTCTTTATAATAATTGAAAAAATGGCTTTCGTCACTAAAAGCATTATGTGAAAACTTTTTTTAATATTTTTTATAGCTCCTTTACGATTTTAGAATAGCATCTATTGCATCTTTTACAACAAAGTTTTTCATTTTTTTCTCGATAAGTTTCTCGATTCATGAGCTTTTTTATGGGTTCATTTGTATCAAATTTTGTAGCAATTTTAAATGGACGTAGGTATGGCAAAATGTTACAAATACATGGACAGGCCTAAGGGGTAGTGCCACAAACACAAGCATCAATATAAAGGTGTGGTTTTTATAATTCTGGCTACTTGTCATACTCACAGTATGAAACATATCAGTGTGAGGTAATGTAGTTCATTAATTATACCTAAAATTTCACTATGTCTGATGTTATTTCAAATTTTAAATAAATGCTTATATTTGCGTTACTTGCGAACAACCAGTAGCCGCTTTCCTTTAAGATTGCCTTAAGTTCATTAAGTTTAAAGGATTTTTTGTTTCAAGTTCTATATAAAAAAAATTGTTTTTATTCTGTTAAAACCCTATTTTTAACTTTTTTCTATATAATTACTTTAAATTAATAGGCCTACCTGATGACTGATGGCTGCTGACTGGTTCGGTGCTACTATTTGTTACACTAGGCGATAAATGTGAAGACACAGGTGTGCCTGGATTACTAGGATTAAGGCGTGATGCTGTAGGAGACTCTTGTGATGTGGGGCTCTGACCTGTGCTCATATGTCTGGTAAGACTGAAAGGTCGATTGGGATCTGCCGGTGAATTTAATGCTGAGGAAGCTCGAGGAGATGGCAATGAGAGGTTTGACGTGGGGTTATTTGGAGATGCAGGACTCGGACTCTGCATAGCTACAGGTACACTAGCAGACCGTTGAGTTTGATGATAAGGAGGTGGAGGACCTTGTAAACGGGGTCCGATTCCCGATACTCCTCTAGACATGGATGAACCTGGCGGACCCGCAGTACCTCCTGGATTGAGAGGGCCAGGTGACACTGTTGGAACTTGTAAACTTGGTGGACCAGATGGACAAGATGGTAAAGGTGGCCTTTTATCTGGTTGAATCTTATTTCTGTCTTCATAAAACTGTTGTTGAAGCTTTTGCCATTCAATTTGTGCTGACATAGGAACTGCACCTCCAGGTCCATGTACACCTGCCTGTGTATTACCTAACATTCCATGAGTCAGTTCACTATTGTCACCTCCTTCAACGGATTGATTTTCCGGAAACAGCATCTGTTGCATTTTGCGAATAGTTGCTAATTGTTCTTCACGGTGTTGCCGTTGTTGAGGAGTTAAATTTTCATCAGGCACTTTAACGCCCTGTAACGAGGGCTGCATGCTTGCCAACGATGGGCTACAAGAGTCCATATCCGGGCCAGCATCTGGCAATCCATTACTCACACCTTCCAAGTCTTCAAGATGATTATTCTTTTGATCCCACTGCAAGTCGGTATCAGTTAATCCGATATCTTCCAACCCTTCCGATCCCAAAAAACTATCGATAGGAGGTTGACTTTTAGGACCAACACTAGGACTGCGTGTACATCCTTTGTTTTTGTTCATAGTCAAGTTATTGAGCCACTGTGCAGGATTTTGCCTATTAAACTGATTAACTTTAAGTGGGTTCTTCTCAAGATACTTCTTGGTGCCCGGTTGTGCACAGTGATAAGCGATAATTGAAGGATAATGACCTTGTAAAACCTCATCTGCACCTGAGTTTGCCAACATAGTAGAAAATACGAAAATCTGACTTTGTTGTTGCATATACTGAACTTCCATACTACTGGGTTGTTTATTGATAACATTACTAGGCAAGGGTTGTACTCCATCAGGCGGAGGTGGATGTGAAGGTGCTCCAGATAGGCCCAAGCCAAAGGCATCACTTGGCAACTCTCCCTCAATACATTCTTCCGTTTTCAACGGTATTGAACCGGCATCAATACCAGCTGATGTATCTTCACTATCAGGTTTACGTTCTGTAGTGCTGTGAATGGAACCAGTGTTTGTCGATCCAATAACACCACCATTTTTAGTGATCGGTCGACCTGGCTCCTTTTTAACTGTACAAATACTGCCAGGAGGTTCTTCTTCTTTTTTAACACGCACATCTGCACTCGCAGAGTCTTTTTCCGAGGTACCCGACTCCTCCTTCACAGTATCTGCACCCTTGTCGTGCTTTTCCTTGATCATGTCGCAGTCTTTTAACACTTACCCCTACCTCTCATGCTGTACACACTATCACTGTTCACTCACCATGTCCAGTCCTAAACTCAGTCTCTTAACAAGCTACTTATACATACTCTGATACTTTCCATTTATTGTGATACAATAAAATGATGTTTCTCATCACATATGTTCTGTTTTTATTTGCATTCCATCATTTTTTATTTTCATCTTTTAACCAAATATGAAAAGACGTTTAGAGGATATTGTGGTCCACTTAAGCATTGCACATCCACTAAAATGGAAAGAGTTCAATGTTCCAATAATTAAAAATACGATTGACATGAATGATTTGAAAAAGTTTTACAATTAGATCATAATAAAAACTTTTAATAAAAATCTCACATCACAAAATGCCAAACTGTCCACACGCGTTATTACCAACATAGTCTTAAGGTAGCCAACCTTAGTAATGAAATATAACTACAAGTACATGTTTATGATATTTTCACTTCACGTCATACGTGATATTATATATGCAACCTATGTAGTATTTGTAGTGATCTGCTTATGACAAGAAGAAAACGCACAGTGTATCTGTTTACTAGAAATGTGGTAGTGTTGGCATCAGTCTTTTTTTATCACTTCTGGGGATAATAATAATAAATAAATGCATTAAATCAGCGTTCTAATGAACGACTGAAATAGTCATAATTAATAAAATAGAGGTTTACAAAGGTTTAGCTGCACATGTTTTTGCATCATAAACGCAAAGGCCGTTTTCTCCTTGCATGCGAAATATGTAAACATTGCCATATGTAAATCCGGGTGGGATACATTACAATATACTTTTAATAACACAAAATTTATAATTACATTTTACGAACATGGTAACATAGCTTCCCAGTTTTTAATTATTTTTTTTACTAAGGGTCAATGATGTGGACATTCGCATTGAATGAACTGTAACAAATTGTAAATCGTTAATTTTTGTTTGTACGCACACAGATGCATACATTTAAATGTTAAAAGAATATTTAAAATTACTGACTTGCGCAAATATGCCATTAAAATAGCAAATTGGCATAAAACTGGATTCGTAAAAAATGTTCATAAAAAAGATTAGAAAAGGGCTTAACTTTCAAATTGACTTCATATACAAATAATTAAATAAAAAGAATAAAAATATTGTTTACAAAAACATCAATACTAGTCATAAAATTGTTTACCTAATATTTGTTTTAAGTACCTACAACAAATTTATTTGTGTTATTTCTGTTAGTTTGAAAATGCAGCAAGTTTAAATGTTTAATATATCTACATCATATGCAAGGGCAACCAATAAATGGTGACACCCTGACACCAATAAAAAAGCTCTTTTTTCTCTTTAAAAATGTATGCTTTGACACGTATTGTAATAATTTGTCTTAAAATACAATGAAATAAAACAAAAAACACTTCAGTACCATGAATGCTATCAAATTATCAAATTGAGGATTAGTTAATTCTTACAAGATGCTACCAATCAAATTCAAATTATTGCAATGGTATACATATTTATTCAAATTAGTTTTACAGAGAATTTTTAAAACATATAACACTTCATGCAATAGTTTTACTAAAATCTTTAATCCACTTTAAACCTGCCTCTGTATTACCCAGCGGCTTATACTCTAGACCTATCCAGTCGTCATATCCAGCATTTTTTAACTGTTCAAAAATAAAAGAATAATTTATTTCTCCAGGTGTATCTGGTTCATTACGATTTGGAACTTGAGCAATTTGCACGTGACCAACATAGTCTATCAGATTATTAATTGTATGTGAAATATCCCCTTGTATTTGCTGGAGATGAAATATGTCGAGCATAATTTTCAGGTTTGCACTATTAATGTTTTTGACAAGTGATAATGCTAAAAAAAAAAAAACAGTATCGGCTGTGTGAAAATTCGCAAAATAAATTTGTATGTCACTTAAATGGGCAAAATTGTAAACTAAAAGTTTATTTAAACTAAAAGTTTATTAACTAATTTATTACGTTAATAATAACTAAAACAAAAGCAAAAACAGTAGGTAATACTTTACCTTTGGTATAACTGTTCATGTAGTAGTTTGGAACAGAATAATTATTTATAGGCTCTATTAAGCCCAAAATGTTTGCCTTTTCTAATAAGGTTACAGCATAGCGTAGATTAGATTCATACACTTCATCATTAGCTGTCGTTACTTGTTCAACTCTACCAGCCATAATGTGTATCCTGCAGTAATAACATTTTTATAATAATAAGTGTTAACTCAATTGCAGATCCTCTCATAAGCCAAAGTAGTGTGTTTCAGTGATTAAAATTACTAAAATGTTATGATTCTTGTTTCACTTTACATGAATTTTAAAAAGTGTTTTCATTTCATTTCATTAAAGCTTACTTTTTGGCATTCAGTGCCTTAGCATATTCGATGGTAGTCTCAATACTTTTTTTAAATTCTTTCTCTTTTCCAGGTAAAGCAGCAAATCCCAATTCCCCTTTAGTAACATCACCTACATAAAAAATTAATATTAAGGCGAATAATCATAAGGTTTGTGATAAAACAACCTGTATAGACATTTAAAAGAACTTGCTCAATATCTGCAGCATTTTTAAAGTTAGCAACTTCTTCTTTTGTTAGACCAAGTGGAAAACCTGATTCCACAGCTTTAAATCCAGCATTCTTAGCTGCTTGATATCTGTCTTGAAAAGGTTTTTCCGTAAACATAAAAGACAAATTGGCACAGAATTTGGGCATATCGGATGGAACGCTCGAACTTGCAATATTCAACAACCTGTTGTAATTAACTGTTTGTTTTAGTTTCGTTATTAAGTCAATTAAAATGTATGAAAACTTGTACATATTCGTTTTATTACTAGATACATTTAAATGTACATATTTCCATTATACTTAAAAACAAAATTGGGAACTTTAATTTTTGTATTTCGCGCCTCACGTCAGGGCGTTAACTGTCAAATATAACATAACCTGCGCAAATAAACAACTTACAGCTGTAACGCTATCAAATTCATTCCCGCTTTCGTTAAAATTCAACAAATTAAGTAGTAAAATATCGTTCCTTAATAGTTTTTTAGTTAAATTTGTATTAAGTTACCGTGGAGCACTTCACGTTTCGTCTGTTCGCACTTACCAACGTTGGAGGAATGTCAGTACGAAGATAAAAATGTGCAAAGGTTAGGAATGTTTTAAATTTAAATTATTCACGATGAATCACGGATGTAAACATGTTGCGGGTGTGTAGTGATAATTACTTATTAAACGTTTTCTACTATGGTGATTAAAATGAACGAGGTACCAATTTTGTTTATTGCAATTTTGGGAATTTGTTATGGGCTTGAAAGAGGCGAATTCCTCGCATGTTATAAGGACAAACTGGGAGCCAGACTGTTTGTTTCAAACGGTTCGTTTACCTCAAAACAATGCGTTCACATGTGTGAAATGAATTATTATAGGTAAGAACTGTTTCAATTCTTATAGCTCCTGCTGTTGATTTTAAGGATTTATCTAATTTTAGATATGCACTGAATCAAGAGACTGTTTGTAAATGTAGTAATTATTTGGGTGAAGAATATAACAATACACATTGCATAGATACTTGTAAGGACTGTGATTTGAAGCTCATTCTAAACGATGTATATTTTACAGGAAATTTAGGTAAGTTGTTCTGGTGTTGATTTCAATGTTAAACATTGGTCCTTGCCTTGCGCAGAATTCTAATTTTACTATCTTTGCCTTTTTTTAAATTTAAATGTTTGAATATGTTTTGCACATTTTTTAGTTCCTGGACCACCAAGACGTTTGACGATCAAAAATGTTACTGAAACAACTGCGTATATATCATGGCACGAACCAGATTCTTTTGTGGATATACAGTCGTACCAAGTCAAATCAATGGTGTTACATACATATTCCAGTATTTTATTATCTAACATTCGGCGTTTGTACTCTAATAATACTTACGATGCAGAATTAGTTGGTCTACAGCCTGCCACTAAATATAATATTACTGTGCAAGCTGTATCTGTTGATGGGGAAGGTGCTATTACAAGTGAAATGATCGACACTGTTATCGGAGGTAGGTAAAAGCTTTTATCTATATTTATCAAATTATTAAAAAATTTGTTGAGAGAGTTATTGTTATAATTGTCCTTGTCTATCGATGTAAAAGTGCACAAAAATTCTCCAGCGTTTCCGCTTGTCTCCATGTTAGCTCTTTTTCCTTAAGTTTCTTGGCTATCTCCCTATTTCAGATTTTTCTCCCTCTTTTGCTTCCTATTTCAGGTTTTTCTCCCTCTTTTGCTTCCTATTTCAGGTTTTTCTCCCTCTTGCTTCTTTTGCCAACACCCCCTTTCTTTATTTGTTTCCCTATTCTACTTTCATTCTATCCATCCACCTTAGCTGTCTCTTTTCAATTTTGCTCCCCATAAAATCAACTTTGAACCAACCGTATAATATCCCAATTCTAACCCCCTTTTGTTATTGCTTTGCATTGTTTGGAGGTTTTGTCCATTAGTGTAATGAACAACAATAATAATTGCAGTCAGAAAACATGCCATTGGAGCATTAAACTAATAAACTCTTAATCTTGTCGAATGATCCAAAAAATGTTGTGTAAAAGCTTTGCATTGTGGAAGTGATTTTGATATAGTGTATCTGTAATTAAAGTAGCCATTAAAGTTGAGTCGGTAATTGTTTTTAAATAATTTTTCTGGTAGATCCCGATAACGCGCCATCACAGCCTCTTGTAGTAAGACGACAGGGTAAGACTATGATCGTGAAGTTGGATTCTGTGATTAATAATAATGGACCAGTTACTTCATATCGCATAGGGGTTGTTAATGAGGATGCCAAACAAGTTTTAGTACTAGAAAATTTAAAACAATATCGAGATGCTAATAATGAGGGATATAGCTATTATATAACGGCAGAACTTCAATCTAAAGTAAGTAAATATACTGTTATGTAAAGTATTTTAAGTTAAAACAGTTGTTAAACAAACAAAATTAATGGAATAATTCAAAATATGCGTCCTGCACTAAGTTGTTTTCTGAAAAACCTGGTCTTAAAGTGTGATTTTTTTTCTCAGGATATAGAAAGAAATTTTACGATAGGCGACGGAAATTATTATGGACCCTATTACAATGCTCCATTGGAACCTAATGTGAAGTATCAGCCAATATTGGGACTTGTTAGCCTGTATAGTGGCAAACAGAAAATAGTTTATAGTAATATAACAAAACCAGAACAAGAAATAATAGTAGTTCAAGCGCCGGAAGAATTTGAAGGGGATTCACCTGTTCTTATTGTTGGTCTTACTGTTGCTACCGTATTATTTGGCCTGCTACTGATTGTGGGTACAATAGGTTTCATGATATTCAAAAATCGAATGACCAATAGAAGAAGACGTCTCACTGACCATCAAGAACTGACAATGCAAGGACCCATCATTGAAATCGTAAGTTTTGTATTAATTTTAGTTTAGTTATTGAGGCATAGTTTTAACTGAACATAATTAAGCGAAGTTAAGTTTGTTATGTCATTAGGGTTGCCAGATATGCCAAATATGAGATGTTAGTGTTTAAAAAAGAAGCTACTGCGAATCCCAAAACTGTTTTAATAAATGACGCACGTTAAACATTACACTAATAATTGTTGGCACTTCAGGCTAGAGTAGGGTGACCAACCGACCGAGCTTGGTGGCTGCTTGGTAAAACAACCTAACTTGTAATCGGGAGGTCCTGGGTTTGATTCCCAGGGCCGACTGTCATCGTAGAGGTTTCATGTGGTTTCCTCTATGGTTAAGGCAAATGCTGTGGCAGTACTTCCACCTATCCTTGTCCATCCTTGACTATCCACATCCCTACCCATTATCCTTGTACCTCTTACGACTGAAAAAGGGGTCAACCCCCCCTATAGCAGTCTCCGCGCGAGCGGAAAAAACACGCGACCTTTGACCTTGTGACCAACCGTCCTACTTTTGTCCTCTGTCCTACCTCTCCAAGAAAAAAAGCATAAATGTCCTACTTTATTTTTCCAATAAAAATATAAGAACTCATTTCATTCAATAAATATTGCAATGCACAGTATCAAATGTTTTATCAAATAGTATCCAAGATATTATCAAAATAACAATATACTGGGTGATTCAGTTTGACTGTCGCACCCCTATAACTTTGTTTATTTGAGAGGAAACCCCCTATAAACCTTATATTTTTGTAAATCGTGGAGAATTCTTTACCGGATGACGTTTATATGTGTCTACAATGAAATATGTCAGACTGGCGATTGTCAACTTTTTTATTGTGTAAAATCATCTATTTTTTGACTCTGATAGAGAATTAAATTCTAAATCCGATAGCGCTTTAAAAAAGTAAGCATACAGAGGAAAATTTTTGAGAACAATTTGTTTTAAAGTTATTTACTATTTTTTACAAAATCTTTTTTAACTAAACAAAACACGATCGCTGTAGTAATTGGCAGTTTAAAATTATTTTTTATCATTTTTCGATGAAAAATCATTTTGGTAAAAATTTAATTGAAAATAGACCTTCTGCCTATTTGCTTCTGTGAGTGTGTGGTATTTAAGATGTTTCAATTTAATGCTCACAAAATAATGATTTTTCGTCGAAAAATAATAAAACACAATTAGACAAGTTATAATATGTCAATTACTACAGCGATCGTGTTTTGTTTTAGTCAAATACGATTTTGTGAAAAATAATAAATAACTTTAAAACTTACTTTTCTCAAAAATTTTCCCATGTATGCTTATTTTTTTAATGCACTGTCGGATTTAAAATTAAATTCTCTATCAGCATCAATAAAAAAAGTATACCATGTTTTTCAAAAAATAAGTGAACAATCGCCAACCTCACGTATTTCGATAGAGAATTTTCTTCAATTTACAAAAACGCAAGGTTTATAGAGGGGTTTCCTCTTAAAATAACAAAGTTATAAGGGTGCTACAGTCAAACTGAATTACCCTGTATATTGTTATTTAATAATATCTTGCTTATGATCCTTAATCTTCAGTTATTTTGAAACATCCTCTATATAGGTGTCCTACTTTGGGCATAGCGAATTCTGGTCACCATAGACTAGAGCCCCTATAAATTCTCGAGCGACTACAATTATATGGTTCTGTTGGGCTTCTTCGTCCCATAACGTGTGACCCATGCGTGCATAAGTTTTTCATTAGTAAAAATGTAATTTTTAATTTTATTTCAAGGAAAACACGGGGTTTATACCTGAAGAGGAGATAACTCCGGTAAACCACTACGCCAATTTGAAGCAACAAGTGTGGAGTATACCGAGGACAGCTTTAAAAGTCGAATCGAACAAAATAGGTGCCGGCAAATTTGGACCTGTAAATACAGGATCAGTAATAAAAGACAGCAGCATCCTGCCTGTCGGTGTATATACCATTGCTGATAGAAAATTAACTCAAGAAATTAAGAGGAACATGTTAAAAGATTTGGACGTTCTTATCCGTGCCGGTCAACATAAACATCTTATTTCTTTGGTTGGAACATGCGAGACTCCCGAAAACGTTTTTGTCGTTATCGATTATGCGTCCACGAATCTCAAGGATCTATTGCTGGGTAGTCGTGATGCCCTGCCCGGCCGTTTTAGTAACATGTCTGAATCTCAAGCATTAAATATTGCTGTTGGAATATGCGAAGGAATGGAACATTTAGAATCTCATAAAGTAAGTTGAAAAATAATTTAAACAAAACAGTACCACATAATGTTTAATTCATTTATTTTCTATTATGTATGTAAACCTACAAGTGCAAAGTTTCTCACTGTATTTATAATTTTTTTTTTTTTGAGATCATACATAAGCAACTTTGTGCTCGAAATATTTTGGTAACAAGCGGATTAGTGGCCAAAGTGAGCGGCTATGGATTAGCACAATATTATAATCCCAATCTAGTGCCTGATTATACTCGTTGGCTTTCAACAGAAGTTCTGAGAGGACAACCGTATACTATCAAAAGTGATGTTTGGGCTTTTGCGTGTCTTCTATGGGAAATATGTGTACTAGGTATGTGTTAAACTCATCAGCAATAAAGTGTACCTATTTGATTTAATTGTGAACGAAGCTAAAGTCACCTCAATGTACTGTGACGGACCGTACGGCCCTTTTTTTGATGCCCTATTTTTGATGCTCTATTTTTAATTTAAACTTCTTTGTGGCGCTTACCATTTATGAGATCCCAATAGTGGCCCTTCTATGTGGACCACCCTGTATATAAAAACTATTTCATATGTAAATTTGCAAATAAAAGCTATATTTTGACTATTTTCTGCTCATTTGTTGGTTTAGTGCGCTCAGCTTTTGTATTTTTAGCTCAGCGACACTTTACTCCTAGAGCAGGGGTCCACGGACCTCTCAGGGGTCCGTAGAAAGATTTCAGGGGTCCGCGAGCTGTGCTGGGAAAAACTAATTTATTAACTTTATTGTTACTAACTTCTAACTGAAATCTAGATTTCATTTACTTTTAAATGTATGCATTAAATTACAGTAGTATTAGTTATATCGGTGGTCCTGAATAGAAATAATTAATATTTTCATACCACAGTGCAATATTAAACATTTAAAAAAAAATCTTTCTGACTGGCAAACGGGTCCATGGAACAAAAAAGGACCCCCATGTTAGAGGGAACATTGGTTATGACAGTAATATTTTAGCTTTAATTTGTTTTATTTTAGCTGAAATCCTCATAAATTGACCCTTTTAAAGTGTTGCATGTTTTAGTAACTGATGCTCCAGTATTTGTTCCATGTTTTTCATTTACAAAGTAAATGAAATAACACCAAAGTAAGATAAAAACAATTGATGCTAGCACAGAGAAAAAATAAACTTTACAATAATTCTGTATGTTACGATTGTTGTTGAAAAACGTCGATGTCGCAGTTTGAATTGATTGAAATTGAAATAAACTTTGGTTCTAGGTGGAACTCCGTATGGTAGTGTTCCTAATAATGAAATTCCAGATCGTGTGGTTCGAGGGCTTCGTTTAGTTCAGCTGCCTTATATTAGTGACGAATTGTATCAGATAATGTTGGACTGTTGGCAGCTAGATTCAAGCGAACGGCCAACGTTTACAGATCTTGTCACATCTCTGCACTCAATTATGGCCGATAAACTGATATCTCATTTAAATTTTAACATGTATTCGGGATTCCAGTACGAGCAATTTTATCTTGACATGGAATTGGCGGCCAGGACGATATTTTAAACGTCATGGGTGTTTACAAGATTGTCTCATAAACCATAGTATTAATACTGTATTATTTAAATTTTTTTGATGTTATACTTTACTTAAATGACTCATTTGTTTTGTACTATTTTTTGTAAGTACTGTAAATTAATGCTTTTTTTCTACTTTAATGTACCTATTTTTATATTTGTATTATAAATATACCGATTTTGAATAAAACATATCTTTTGTAATTAAATCTGATTCTAACATTTATTGTGAACAGGGCTGCAGAAGCTGGTAAAAACATTTTGTTGGGGCCCTTTGAGTGATATTAAAATTTGCTCATTTATCGAAATAAAATCTGAGCTTGGTGACTTAGTATATATTCGTCACCTTGGGTGTTTTCTTGGTAAAAAACAAAAGACTAACAAAGTTCAGTGCGGGCAGAGTTTTAGACCACTGGGTTCCATTTTTGGCTGTCGGGCTCCAGTAACTGGCTACCTCTCATCAACCCTGATTGTGACAGCTGTTGGTGCCTTTCGTGGACTTATAAAACAAAAGACGTGCATCGCGTTGGATCCAGTTTTTATTTATAATCAATTTTGATTTTAATAATCCAAAATAGTGAATTGTTTTTATACGTTCGAATCAAAATACCGGCTATCTTTTCTTAGCAATTTCTACTTTAAGCAACTTATGTTTATGATCAAACAATCTAAAATATGTAAACATTCAAATAAGTTTTTTTTGCAGGCAGCTATACGTACGGATTATTAGGCAAATGACGACCTCTGAAAAATAGTTCTCAAACCGACTTTTTACTCTCATCATCTGGCTTATTAGAAAGCGTTGTTCATATTGTAATTTCATGTAAGTATTTTTGTATAAAAAAATGATATAAAAATTGTTACACAGTGTTTCCAAAAAGTATGGAAAATCTCAGTAAATATCCACGTTGGGGAAAAATGTTTTAAATAAAAGTTGTTTGGTAGTTACTTTTCCACTATAGGACAAAATTAATTATTTTTTTTCGATTAACAAAAGCGCAATGAAAGACAATTGAATTTTTTTAAATGAAGATACCCCTATATTATACTCATTTGATAGAGTTTTTTTTTCTCTTTTTAATGATGGGCTTACCTTAAAAATAAAGTTTATGCTAAGAGGCCGGAGAATATTGAAAATTTAAAAGATCGTATTAGAGAAGAGATGAGGTCTATTACACCTGAAATGGTTGGGAATGTTATTAACGGGTTTAAAAACCGAGTTTATCATTGCCAAGCTGTAAATGGTTCACAGTTTGAACACTTATAGTAGATTTCGTCAAAAAAATTTTTTTCTTATGATGTTTTTGTTAGAAATAAATACTAATCAATTAAACAATTATTGCGTTTTTCTCAAAAAGTTGCTTAAGTAAGGGTACTAAAGTTTTGCATCACTGAAAAAATAAAAAAACATCTTTATCAAATGAGTATAAAAGAGGGTAGTTAAAGGGGGACATGAAGAAAAGTAGAAATCAAGGGACAAACTATTGATTTAAAAAAAAAAAAAAACATACCGAAAATAACAGCAGTCACACACACAGTAAGTTCTTACCAAGCCTAATAACTAGTGTTCCGGATTTCAATGTATTTTTAAGTTTACTTCAGCCAAAAAAAGGCACTTAAAATATATTTAAAAAATAATACACTTAGTCAAAGGATGGTCAAGAAATAAAAACAAATAAAATTCCCATGAAAGAATTGTAATGGGGTTGCAAAAAAATTAATACGAAAAAGGGAGGTGCAATAAAATTTGATATGGGAAAGGGGAACACAAACAGAAAAGGTTGAGAAACACCGATTTATACCAATGAATTAAAGTTGGTAATGTAATTTAGTTTTTTCAAAGCCAAAGATTTACATATTTAATTTTTTTATATTTAAAATAAATTTCCCTGATAATCGGGCTTAGCACCACTTAATGACAAAAAATGTGTTTGACCGTCGAATAATTAATAATTTATTACAGAAGGAACAATTATTTCAGGCATATACTATTTCACACATTTATCAAAGCAACACAGCTTTTTTAAACATTTTTGTTGTAGATTTTACATATACGAACATGTCTTCTCAACAAAGCAGTAAAAGAAAATCAAACAGTGGAGACAGTGATTATGCAAAACATTTAAAACTGGACCCTATAATTATAAGTCGTGTGCAAGCACAGGATGGAGTAAGAGGTAGAATTGTGCTAGTGAGTTACAGTTCATCTAATACTCCATACACTATTCTGCGAAATGGAGTAGATGCAATGGGATTCTCACTGAACGTTACCAATCTAAAGTAAATGTATTAAATAAATGTGTTGTAAGATAATTAATCGTTAATTTTTTTAGCTTGAATATGTATTCTTTATCGATTGAAGGTGAAGTTATTGCCACAAATGTTGTCTCCTCTAAAGCCAATGCTAAAAACGAACTATCAGAAATAGCACTAAAAGAGTTACAAAAAACTTGTTTTACCATTATTCGTGTAAGTATTTTTCCTTGCATTGTTATATGCAGGCTCTGTCAGATTGGGGGGGGGAGGGGGCAAAAGTGGCAGACGCCACGGGCCTCACCACTATATGGGGCCTCTTACAAATTTAGGGACCTCACAATGTTTAATTCGATCTGTTATCAGTGTGAACCGGGAATAACTTGGATAAAAATCTTTAATCGTTACCAGATATATTTAGATTTTTATTTCATTTTTTGATTTGAGTTAGTGCAGTATACTTCAGAAAATCATATTTGAGACATAAATATAACATTGTTTACTTTTTATTGGATTTCTACTAATACATACATACATTTAATAGGCAAAAGGATTTTCAATTGAATTAGAACTGTTGTCTACTAAAAATGTTTTTAAACGTCTTAATGGTGCATGTAAATTGATTATAGTTAATACAACACTTTAATTAGCTGTGAAGATCATTGCACAATTTTTGATTATTAAAAATTATACTTACTAAAATTAGAGTTACAGTGAAAAACTAAAACTATTTTTAGTCCTAACTATTGGCATAATTAAATTTAATGAAGGTTTACGTTTCTGAACTTAAATTACCAATTACCTTTAATTTCAAATGGACCAAGAATTTTGTTATTAAAAATCCTAGCCCAAATATTAACTTTTTGAGGATACGGAGTGGAAATATTGATTCTAGGATTTTCTTGATATTGAATGTTTTGGCAAATTTAGGGGCCTCACCCTCTGTATTGTGATGTATATCACTGGAGCCGGAGTAATAAGATGCTTATTGTTTCAGTTTAATTTTTTATTTAAAGTACGATGCATGTGTTCGGGCTCAGTTGATCTGCATGCTTTTTCCTTAATTTGATCCCATTACTTAAAGATATTGTATCCATATTTAGGCTTGTGTTTTGAACTTTGGAATCACCCTGTATGTGTTAAATGTTTATTTTAAAGCAGGGATGGAAAACGTAACGTAACGATACCCGATATAACATTATAATAACGATTCAACTACAATTTGTTAGACAATAACGTAACGATATTTTAATAACGTTATATAACGTTATAATAACCGATAACGTTTCATTAAAAGTTATTTTGTATCGTTACAAATAAAAATTATTTTTATAACGTTATACAGGGTGGTGCTTTTTTCGATGCTCACCATTGCTATCTTGGAAACGGTAAGAGATACAAGGTCGGTTAAATTAGAGAAAAGTTGCACATTTTGATGGCGATTGAGAATCTGAAATGAAATAGTGGATATTTTGATTCGTTTTTGATTTATTACAAAAAAAAATGAAAAATGTGATTTTAGAAAAATATTATTATCTTCCCTACCATTGACGCTATTTCATTTAACACGTTAACCGCCGCAATGTTAAAAAAGTGTTTGGTTACCGGGCCACCCTGTAAAACATAACCCTCTATAAAAGGCAACTTTTAGTACAAAGTAGTTTAAATTCGACCGCACTAACTATATAAATCTGTTCACCAGGCCACACATTGAACAAATGTAGTCGGTCGTCGTTCTTTGGTCATCGTCCGCCAGACGTCGTTCGACGGTCGTCGGTCGTCGGTCGTCGGTCGTCGGACGTCGTTCGTCGGCCGTCGTTCGACGGTCCGTCGGTCGTCGGCCATCGTTCGTCGGCCGTCGTTCGTCGTTCGTTGGTCGTCGTTCGACAGTCGTCGTTCGTCGTTCTTCGGTCGTCGGTCGCCGGCCGTCGTCGTTCGTCGGTCGTCGTTCGTCGGCCGTTGTTCGTCGGTCGTCGTTCGTCGGTCGTCGTTCGTCGGTCGTCGTTCGTCGGTCGTCGGTCGTCGTTCGTCGGTCGTCGGCCGTCGGTCGTCGGCCGTCGGTCGTCGGTCGTCGTTCGCCGTTCGTCGGTCGTCGTTCGTCGGTCGTCGGTCGTCGGCCGTCGGTCGTCGTTCGACGGTCAGTTGGTCGTCGGTCGTCGGCCGTCGTTCGTCGGCCGTCGGTCGTCGGCCGTCGTTCGTCGGTCGTCGTTCGACGGTCATCGTTCGCCGTTCGTTGGTCGTCGTTCGTCGTTCTTCGGTCGTCGGTCGCCGGCCGTCGTCGTTCGCCGTTCGTCGTCGTCGGTCGTCGTTCGTCGGTCGTCGTTCGTCGGTCGTCGTTCGACAGTCGTCGTTCTTCGCTCGTCGGTCGGCGGCCGTCGTCGTTCGCCGTTCGTCGGTCGTCGTTCGTCGTCCGTCGGTCTTCGGTCGTCGGCCGCTGGCCGTCGTTCGGCGGTCGTCCGTCGTCGGTCGTCGTTCGCCGTTCGTTGTTCGACGGTCGTCGTTCTTCGGTCGCCGGCCGTCGGTCGCCGGCCGTCGTACGACGGTCGTCGTTCGCAGTTCGTCGGTCGTCGTTCGTCGGTCGTCGTTCGCCGTTCGACGGTTATGTAACGAAAACAAATAATAAATAACGTTATACAATAACGTAACGATTTGAAACGTTATTCCATCCCTGTTTTAAAGCAGCATGTATTGCATTTTCAGAAAGTTAATCCAGCTGACAGCCCAAAGATTGAAATTACGCCAACAACATCAAAAGCGGTTCCACAAATAGAAAACGAACCACAGTCTCCCATGATGAAAGGAATTGGAGCTAAAATGATGCAACAGATGGGATGGTCCGGCGGAGGTCTGGGATCGCAAGGACAAGGGCGAGTTGATATTGTACAACCATACATCCAGATTCACCGACAAGGTTTGGGAAGCAAAAACGTTATCCAGGAGATCAAAAAAATATTACAAAATCACGTTCAGTCTCAAGAAATCACTTCGTTAGCCTTCTCGACTGATTTTACTAAAGATGAACGTGCACAAATACATATGTGAGTATACTCTGTGGTTTGCTAGAGTGTTAAGATTAAGTTTTTAATATTTTTAAGGCTTGCCCGAAAAGTTAATCTTAAATCCAGAAGTTATGGAGATGCCGAAAATCGTACATTGGTGGTACGTGGAAAATTCAATCTTTGGGATTTAGTTCATCGTTTGGTGGATGTCGGAGGGGAAAATGAAGAATATAAATTGATTTTGCCTACTAATATAGATTGTAATTAACAAAAATAGATGAAACTTGTATAAGTGAATAAATCGAATTACACGTTTGTCACCACATCAGTCGTATATGGCTGACACCACTGAGTTCTTCGGGTGCCATGTCAGACATATATGGCTGACACCTGCATCTGACGAACAAGTAACAATTTTACTGTGGCCCCGGGGGTAATTTAATGTCAAATTAGCTTGGCGATGAACTTGTTAAAAATAATTAATTGGTTGTAATTTTTAGAATTTAATTTTATGGATTATTGGACTGTATTACTTAGCATTTATAAAATTAATTGTGTTGAATTTTACTGAATAAATGTTAATTGGTACTTGCTTTAATTATTACATCATATTTGGTTATCCAATTAAACATAAGTTTTGGTTTATTTTCATTTTAAAAAAAGCATTCCTTTATTAGTATTAACATAAAATGTTCTGTTTTTAAGTATGATAAGATTTACCTACTTTCACAAACTCGTAACGATAAAAAAGTCTTAAAATGTAAAAAACCTATAGAAGAAAAAACACATTTCATTATTTCAAAGTCAACTTGCCCGTTTAATACGTTTCATGGCTAACGTAGAATAGTTTTGGTAAAATACGGTTTTTCTTGAGTTCCTGGGTTATTTATAAAAATAGATATAACATGATGTATCGTTAGAAAAAGGAAAAAAAAGCACATCGAACTATTCCAAAGCCAACTTGAAGGCCCGTAAGAAAAAATGAAGTTTGGGGTAATATCTCAAAAATGAGGAGTGATAAAAAAATCTAAGATAATAGTTACATTCTACATAAAAAAGTGCCTTCAGAAGGTACAAATAAAATTGATTTAATGATTAAGACAAAAAGGTTATGAGAGAAAAAAGAAAATCGACATTTTCGTATTCTTTGCTATAACATCTGAAGCACGGGGACTTTTGTACTTTTAAAAATTGATTGCGGCTCGTCTCATACCAAGGAATAATTCATCTAATTTAAACAAACCTGTATCTCTTATAATAAGCTAGATACCCATGCTGGAAATCTAATCTGGGACACCCTGAATATATATATACTGGGTGTACCAGTAAGAACTGCCCAAGTCTGTAAGAGAGAGCTTTGGTTTGGTGATTATTACAAAATAGTTTGTTTCAAATAATACAGCAACAAATGTAAAAGTTTTTTACTATTCATTTCTCAGGAAATTTTATTCTTGATAAAATTTGGTGTTATGTCTAAAACTAATATTAAATTTAAAAAAATTTAATAGAAAGTCATTTAACGATTTTTGAAATATTTGCAAGAATATTGCTTAAAACTTCTTAAAAAATAAAAATTGGAATTTGACCGTCAAAATTTAAATATGGTCTTATTTTTAGATTGTAAATAACTCTTTCCCATATTTTTTTTTTGTATCTGTTAAAATAAGGGCACTTTACTATTGCGAATATTACAAAAATCGCTAAATATAGTATCCTATGACTTTTTATTAAACTTTTTTTCATCTTTAAATTTATTTTAGACCATGCACCAACTTTTACCAAGAATAAAATTTTCTGAGAAATCAATAATAAAAAACTTTTCGATTTGTTGCATTTTTTTAACGACGCTGTATAATAAAGTACACGCGGCGCCCAGGACCCACTATGCTGTGTATACATGTATAATAATAATAATAATCTTGATTTGTTCTGAATATCCCAAAAAAGGTGTAGAACTTGTCACAATAATAATTTACGTACTTTACAAATAATATACATAGTTAATAAAAAAGAAGAAAAAACACAGAAAAATGATATTTAAATATAACATTTTACAAAGTCAGCATCATTTAAATATTCGCTTACTCCATAGTAAGCTTTAGAAATCAGAACTTTTCTTAATTTCTTCTTCAATTCGCGGGTGGGAAGATTTATTATACTCTCAGGTGATGTGTTAAATTTATTATATATAGCAATAATTGTGGAGGCTACATTTTTTTGAAGATAGGTATATTTGAAACAATCGGGTTTTAGGTTTTTTTTATGTCGCGTATTGGCTGCATGATTTCTTATATTCTCTTCGAACAGATCTACATTATTTTTTACGAACATGATGGCTTCGAGGATAAATAGACCGTAAAAGGTTAATAATTCGTTGTCACGAAAAGTTTCTTTGCAGATGGATACACACGGCAGTCAACAATGAAAGTAAAATATTGCAATACTGTACAGAGACGATTAGCTGGGATGGCCACTAAACTAGATACATTGTACAATGTACATAGTCTGCACTTTTTCATATTTATTTTGTCATATCCGAGTCTATTATCATGAGAATATGAAGTCTAAAGCTTATTACTTTGGATCACAAATTTTTCTATTATTTTTAGAAAAAAGTTGAATATTTGTACCTAACATCAGTTTGAGATAAAAGCTGAAAATATGAGTTCTATATGAAAAGAATGATATATGCTGTTGAAAAATTATCCAACTACAAAGTAGAAAAGAAAAATGATATGCCAATAAATGGAACCACACTGTTTTTACTAATGCATTTTTTAATGTTTGTTTGCTCAACCTATTAAAATTTAGTTTTAATTAAATTTTACTTACTTTGAAAGCAACCTCGAAAAATATAATTGTTAACAAATCCACTGAATCACGTATAACTAAAGTAACTTCACATGTTGTCTTACAAAACGTATTTTTTTATTAACTCTTCATCACTTTAAATAAAACACAATGTAACATCCCAAATTGCATATATTTATTTTCTATTGTGCAAATAACATACAATGATAAATTTTACGATACAAAAAATGTCCAATATATTCAGTTTTACACTAAAACATTAAATAAACAATATATAATTTTGAGTTAAAACAACTGCCAAAGTGTCGCAAGCTTATGATGATGTAACATTTGTTGTAAGCCACATATCGTTTAAAATACATACTTACAAACAGCTGTATAATATTAGATACAAGAATTTCGAATGAAATAAATAATTTCATCAATACACAAAAGACACACTGTACACTCACAAAATTTTGTTCATACTTTGAACTATCACAAAAATTTAGCAAATTTCGTCGCCTAAATAAAATTAAAGAAACTATCTTGAGCTAGCTGTAGTTTTTGTTTGAGGATTATTACTGGCTGTGCTGTCTAATTTCTTTTCCTTGCCGCCGTCTGGTTTGATTTGACGGCAAAATGGATACAGACAAGGCTGACTAGGATCTGTAGAGGCTTCGTCCTTGCGTAATACTACAGTAGACATGACCAACTGTTGCACAAACTGGCTGTGATCGACTCCACTCTGCTCGATTGAATTTTGAAGAGACAGCTCTTCCAACAAACTAGTCAACAGGAAGTTCGAAGGCGGAGCCGGTGCGGGGGGCGCGCTCGCATTTGGTTGGTTTACAGCAGGAGAAGGATTTAATATAAGCGTCGATGCGGTACCAGCGTTCGTATTAGATTCTCGAAGAGCAGTTTGGCTTTGGGTTTGTCTACGCGGAAGACGTTCTAATTGTTGCCTAGCCGCACTCACTTGCTGTCGTTCTAGTTGCAATTGCATTTGAAGTTGTTGCAATTGCGTCGGTGTGCTATTCGTATTACTCGCCGACCGACGAACTCCTGACAATTGTGACAACAGTTCAGCGATCGGATCGACAGTTTCACGTGACGACGGTGATAATGACGACAGTCCGGCAGAACTAAAAACACTAAATTTTCAACATGTATAACACGGTTGTAAGTGTTATTATTAAAATAATACCTGAAATGCATATTCGATCTACGGGGTCTCGTAGACTGGGCACCTCTGCCGCCAGTGCCCAGGTGTCCAGAATGGGGAATGCGGCGGACATTATGAACTCTTGTACCGACCGGTTCATCTAAGAAAGAAATGAGATCGCGTGGACCAGATCTATGTTCCAATGTTAAATGGCCGGCAAAATCATCGGTCATTAAATTTGGATCCCCTCCTGGCATGGCAGCACATACTGGGCATACCTTTAACACACACAAAATAATTTAAATAACAATAAATTCACAAATGCAAAACAGCAAAAAATTTACAAATGGTGATACTCTGAAATTTTCCAATAAAATACTATTACCAATTGTACTAAGCAACAAGTAGTGTTTTAACATATTGTTGTCAAAAACAAATTTTAGTCCTTCATTTAAGGATATTTGTTGCTTACAGCAATTTGGATTGCATTTAAAACTACTTTTTGGTCTGTTGAACTAGAGATATTCACATCATATCTGATTCTAAGGTTGTTTTATCTTTTCCTACCTAACCTAACCTGACCTATTTAAAATAAAATCTCACCACTTCAAATGATGTATCTGCATGATCTGCTGCAACGTGTTCCTGTAAAGTAACATCTGTAAATCCCATACGTGAGCAATAGGGGCACGTGTATGCTTGTGGTTGTTCTACGTTTGTTAAAGCTTCGCCCCCATAGTACAGCTCTAAAACATTATCAAATGATTAAAGTATCACATTTTGAGCAACTAACTTACCAAAGTCGGCACGGGTTAGAATGCACTGCATCGGATGTTCGGCATTATGTCTTGTATTTGTTGCGCCCGACTCATAGCAAGCAGCACATAAATCATAATCATAACAGATCAGACATTTATATCTACGACCACGAAAATTTCCTTTTAAACATGAGTCGCAGCTTACACCTGTAAGTACACAATAAGATGTTACTCTGATAAAGATCCAATACATATGTTAACACAGACCGATAACATAGCCGTTAATAAGCTTTCTATTGACTATAAGCTACCTCATGTTTTTTATGAATAGATTTAAAATGAATCGTTTCTACTAAATAATGCTATATAATACATAAATCTTTTAATAATTCATTTAAGCCTGCAATAATAGTTTTAGACAAACGTTGTACGATCACATATGAACATAGCATGTCAATGTGGCAGCCATAACGGTGGAAGATCGTCCAAAATGATCCATGACCTTTCGTTATGACTACGTACACCATTATGATGACAGTGCACTATTGTAGCAAGAAATTTTTAATAAATGTTTCTGTAATTTTGCTTTTTGAATCAAACTAAGCAAATAATAACAAGAGTGTAAATTAATTATCTATTCCATAGAACTATTGATTTACATTCACATTTTATCTTTTAAATATACTCTTACCTTCATGACGACTCATCTTAGTTAAGACTTATAATATTAACAATATAAAATACTTGATACTTAATTTAATTTTCTTATAATAACTTTAATTAGTAAAACCTAACCCAATTTCCATGCGAATGACGTCTGCTGCATTTATGCATTATGGTATTGCGTGCTACGGATACGTTCAGAAATGTATACGTACCAGTAACACCATTATCAATGAGGCTTACAAAATAATGCTATTTGATTTTCATTACGTTATTAAATTAATTTTGTGACATTACATTTATATCGACTAAAGAACAGTCCAGTATTGAAAGGTAAAAATTAAAAAATCACAGTCAACACCCCCAACATATTAGCAGATGTAAATACGACAAACAGAGCCGGCGAAAGGGGAGTACAAGGTGTGCACTGCACACGGTCCCGTGCAGCTTTCTTGCAACAATATAGAAATTAAAAGCTGAGATTGGAGCCTTCATAAACTTACCCTCGTTCGTTTCGTCCGGATTAAAAAGTATCGTTTGGTCCAGACTAGAATCAGACTGTTGATCCGTACTTGAAGGAGACTGTCGGATAGCATTTGGTTCCAATGTTGGACCCGAACTACGTCTGAACGGGTACATGGGTAGTAATAATTCCATATATTCTCGCAGCATGATTACCTCTCTTTAAATTTCCTATTTAAAACAATAATTCACTCAAATAAACGTAAACTTACGATTTTATTATGCAGTGTGTTTATTCAACATGAAGAACATGGGGATCTCGGAAGCCGTGAGAACACAGTATAGTACAGTATATATAGATCATACAGTATTTTCATTACGCATGTCACAAAATTGGTAATACTTTTCTAAATAGCCGAGGGATGGCGCGACGATTTTAAATCGCTTTATGGCTATTTAGATTCCAACGTAAATTTAACTTCTTACGTTTTGTTTTTTTTATATAAATAATTTGAAATACTTGCTTATTACAGCTGCTATTTGAACTTTTATATCAATTTGCGCTATTTTAATTAACGCCATCTATTAACTATAATATGATCCATTACCAAATGTCGGCCATATGCATCAAAAATTATTCAACAAACTTCAAAGATGCTGACAGAAGCTGTCCTTATTGTATGATCTCTATTCTGTGGTTAGAGATAAAAAGAACTGAAATTAGCCAAGAAACGTGTTTTTACGGGCGCGGTAAAAATTTAAACAGAAAATATACTGGGTGTCCTATTCAAAATTCGAAATAACTGCAAATAATTTTAGGTTGTTGCTAATAATTTCCAACCACTTTTTTATTTAAATTTGTTTCACTATTTCGGCTAATGAACCAGATGTAATAATATAAATAGACACTAGGTGGACACCCTGTATGTTTTTGATTTAAATTCTTACTGATCACGTGAAAACACTTCTTTGCTGATTTAACCATTTTTCTATCTCTTAACGGTTTTCGAGAACCCCATATTCGTTCAAGTAAAACATAAATTAAGATTATGTAAAATTACTGTATTCTTTAAGCACTAATAATAACAGCTTTAACATAAGCGTCACCAACTGAATACACTTGCGCATCGAATAATATTCAAAATAAGAACCCGCCAGTCACAATAATCGAGAGAACCGAAAAAACTTCTGTGCAATATTTTTTAAAAATTTCAATTTGTTATTACATCAAACGATTCACTAAGTTGTTTACTTTTAAATTTTAAAGAGAAATTTAATATTTTACATGTATATTACCTTAATTTCCAAATTATTGGTGCACTATCAAGGCAACCCACCTTCCAACTACAATTTCAACGTAAATACCTACCGACCAATAGCGGTCCGCGGGTCATATACTCATAAATAGCCCGCGAAATTTGAAATTCAGGCCCATTTGCTAAATAACTATTTTCCTGTGATCTATAATTCAAAAATTCATCTGTCCATCTCTGTAATCAAGCAGTTTGGTTTATATTATTATTATTTTGTTTATAATTAAGTGATAAAGATATGGAATATGATAAAGCCGATAAAAGTAATCTAAATATCAATTAAAATTTACAAAATCGTTTTTTGAACACTTGTTGGCGTAGTATAATTAAATTTATGAAGACCACTACACGGAGTATTAAAATAAATTTTGGTAAAAAAAAATATTTTAGATCCAAACAAGTTTTCAAAATGGTGTGATTGTAATAAAAATTGCTTCCTCTTCACAAAAATGTGTATAGGTACATATTCGTTTTCAACTTTGAAGCCGTGTGTATGTGAGAGGAGCTCACTTTACGTGGTTTTCAATAGGGATATTATTTCGTTAGGCGTGCATTTACATGTATTTCAACTAGGCCAATCGAATTTTAAAGAATTTTGTATTTTACGAGGTATTATTTATTTAAGATATAAATTTACGCACATATAGTACAAACTATTGATATAAGTAGGATATCATTGATATATCATTCATAAGTAGTTTATTTGTTTGGAATTATTTTGTGAATGTCTAAAAAACAGTTCATGCAAAGAAGTGGCTTTTCGCAAACAGGACATCCGAAGGTTGTTTGTTTACGTCACTGTTTAAATATTAATGAAACAATATAGCTGATCACTTCTTACCAGTTCAAAAGACTTAACTCAACTAAAATCAATTATAGAATGTGTATAAACACGTATAATATATCAAGTTGCAGGATTAAGCATTTTTAGGCATGTATCTTTAAGAATACATACGGCGCTGAAATAAACAAAATAGAATAAATTATGCGCCGCGTGTTAATTTTGGGCACACGGGTCTGATTGACCCTAAGTGACATTTTTAAATTTTTTAAAGAGTTTTTTATGCATACCTACTTGTTTGTAAAGGATTCCATGCTAAAAAATAGGTTGGGCCAGGGACTCTTTTACGAAAATCATCTCGGCAGTCAACGTGCTAATAATTTTTTTGTCATTAATAACTTATTGTTTTATTAAGGTAAACATGACATAATATGAGAAATAATAATAAAATACCAATATTCTAGACCAAACAGTTTTATTTAAACAAATATAGATACAATACTTACTTAAAACTTAAACACACAATATGAAATATTAAGATTAGATTGCAATAAAACACAAGCGTTGATTAAAAATGTGACCTGTAAACAAACGCAATCCTTTTAAAATAAGTTTATTAATCAGAAAAGAAAAACCCGAACTGTCTCACAAAATAACGAACCTATTAACGGAAAAAGAGACAATGCTTTTGCATTATTTCTCCATGGAGATCGACGAATACGGAAATTTGAAAAGCATAGGTTAATACAATATTTTTTTTGATATTCTGCTTTTAGCTAAGCCTGAAACTCGTTAAAAATGTTGCTGCTTGAGAATTTCTCTTTGTGTTGATTTAATTAAATTGTTGTGTTAAACCAGATAACCATACTCCAGAAATGGTTGTACATTTTACGTTTGGCAACCGAAAAAGAGATTTTTTGAAATGTTTGCGAGAGAAACCGCATTGTATTACGCGCAGTTATGTGAAGAAAACACGGTGGAAAATGGTAGCTGGAAGTGGACCGTTGAACAAATTTTTTATCCTGCAATCAGAAGGTATTTACTGCCGCCGAAAAAAATTGCTGAAAATGGTGCAGTTTTGCAAATAGTAAATATACTTGACTTGTTCCGAGTGTTTGAGAGATGTTAATGCAATCAAATGTTTTCAAAGAATTATTTAGTGTTATTTATTTCATTCAAAATTCTTGCATCTAATTTTATTCTTGAGGCTTTCGCAGCCGTTATCCATAATACAATCTTGGTTTCCGGGTTTGGAACCGCGTCTTCTATATTTAGAAGTAGTTGACGTTTCGACCATTGTGTCTTGGTCTTTTTCAAAACGTCGATTGTATCTTGCATCTAATGTTATACAGCTATTTGTTTGTAAGTATGTATTTTAAATTATATAATAATAATATTTATTTTAGCACTTGGCTAATCATTTCACATATTTACGTACAAATATTCACAACATATAACATTTTAAAACTTTTCCTTAAGATGACAAAATCGTCAGTTTACAATATATTGTTGCTTTGCATGATGAATTAAATTAATGCAAGCTAAAAAAGGATAAAATACTTTAATTTATATAAAACAGTCTATCATTGTCAATTTTACAATAATTATATTAAATACTATATAAAATTAAGTAACAGCGTCACAGTAGTAAAATGCTTAAAACAAAATCAAAATCAAAATCAAACCGGGCCTTCCTATTAGATCAACCTTTCGTAATCGCCACCACACATTGCTATAGGCACTCTGTTCAAATTAGTAAGAGAAAGTCAGGTTTTTAATTTTTATAATAAAGTAAAATAAATAAAGCTGACAAAATCGTCAGTTTACAATGTCTTCAAACATACATTATTTTCTCTTTGCATGATAAATTAAATTAAATTAATGCAAGCTGTAAATAAATATTAAAACAAATAATAACAATGAAGTATCAAAAAGATTAAAAGATTATGTCATGAGATTTCTTAAATACCGCCTTTGGACACCCTGTATATTGATTTAGATGAGCGATGAAGGGATTACACACAACTTCAGGTGGACACCCTGTATATGATTATTTTCCGGCTAAACAACCAGTAAAATAGTACTTAAAAAAATTTACAAGACAAAATTTTGATATAGCGCAAAATGCCGATAGATATATTTATCTTTCTGTCCGAAATTGAACTTTAAAACGACGCCTTTAAAAATTGTGCCGATAAGCAGGAAAAATGTAAATCCAGCTCTGTCTATAAATTCACCTAACAGAATCATATTTCGTTATTACGTTATCCAGCCTGTATCTACTGTAACAGCGCCCTCCATCCCGCATGCTCACAACTAATATTTGACGTTTTTGAAAAAGTCCACGTGCCACGTGCTCTTCGAAGTGGTTGTTATATTACATTTTCTTGCCACGCAGAGCATCTAAAAAGTGGTAAAACCAATACAATATTTATGTTAGTCTAGTGTTTGTTCGTGTAGAAGTATTTTTGGATCTTGAAGGCCGTTTCAAATACACGGTAAAAAATTGGGTGCAGATCAGGCTGAGAGTGCGTTTGTACCTGGTTTACACATTGTATTGCAGTCAATGTGAAGCGTGGTAAGTTATCTTTTTCGCCGTATTTAATTATTTGGTACTTATTACAACAAATGTGGTTTACACCTTAAGTGTAAAAAGTTAAAACATGTTTTTGTTATAGTGGGGGTGTTGAAATGTATATCAAAATTCCCGCTATAAGCCGCCATCTAGCGTAGATATCTTCTAGTTAAGTTAAGCGTGTGTATGTCACGTGTATGCTCTGTAAGTGTCAAATAAAAACCTTGCCTTTACTTTCAATTTTAACAATATTGACCATAATAAACTTTTGAATGTTTTATTTGCAGAAAAATGCCGAGACTTAAAAAAGGCCAGATACGCGGCCGTACCCGGCCTAGGGTGCCGGGTGGCACCCAGTTTTGCAGGTATGTCAATTTGGCTGTACAAAAAAACAAAATTTTATTTTTAAAAATGTCTATTTTTATTAAATTTGCGTTAACTTAAATTAATATTCGTATGATTTTTTTATAGCAATTAATGCGATTTCAATGGAATTTATCTAGGTCCTTTGTATAAAAGTTTTTCCTTATATGTCTCCTTTCGGAGTTACACCGCCCTAAAGAGGAGCGGTAAAATTAGGTTTTTTTTTTTATTAACAACCGTTAATACTACCGAATATGAACATTGAACATGACATGGTAACCACCATAAAGAATAGTTTCATTTTGGAATATTTAATGATGCATGTTTACTTATTTTACTTTTCATTCAAAAACTAGGTTTCACGAGAAAAACTAAACTATAAAAGTCGTTTATTAATAAAATAAGCTTTTTAAGAAATTTCATTAAATTGCAATATTTCAACTCTCGAAAGAGTTCTGATAAAAAACCCACTTTTTAGTCCCTTGTGAGGGTGAAAGATTATCGAAAATATTTCTATGGGTTAATTTCTAATTTTTAAAATTTGCTAATATATTATCGTCAAAATAAGCGTGCAACGACATTGCGGATTTCAACCAATTTTTTTCCCTTTTGCATATTTAATTGAAATGTGGCACTATTTTGTGATGCGAATGGATTTCATACCCAAAATTGTTTTGTGTGTATCACGGATAAAAAGTAAGGTTCAATTTTTGCATGTAGTAAGTTTAAAGTTTTGGTCAGTAAACTGTTAATTACAGTTATTCGCCTATAATGCTTTAAAATTTGTGACACCTTATAAACTGAAACACTTTTTTGATTTAATACGTTAAAATGTTTTTACTAAGGAATTAACCTCCTTGTAATTTTTACTTTTATCAATTTACAGTCGGCACAGGAGAATCAAGGGTACATTATTGTCATCAGGAAATAAAAACAAGTTGAATTTTTTTAAATTTATTTGAAAATGTTAACAAAATATCAAAAATACAAAATAACTTAACCAGACATTGGTAACTAAATCACAATAAAATAACAAAAAAAGTTAATTTTAAGTAGTTTTATGTTTCTTTAAACACATTTCGTAAAAAATATCAAACATATAAAGGCTTCTTTAAACTAATAATATCTTTTATAACCTTTGAAATGTTAAGTCGTTCGAGAACAACAAAAAACTTGGATGATTTTCTTATATCATACTTGTCCACTTCTTAATTCTAATAGGGACGGCACTTCACACATAGATTTACATCTCTCAAAAGCATACCTAAATTTGATAGCGGATCAAAACGGTTTCTAGCTATATACATTGCTCTAAAATAATATGATGGTGTACAAAAAGAAAGCATCTGGCATGCGAGTTTTGTTACTGTTGAAGACGGTATGGGCAAACTGTATAGCACGTCCATATTTATCTCTTTCCAAGGGCGAAAAATGTAATATGGTAAAAACAGAAAAGGTAATTTCAAGTAGTTTTACGTTTCTTTAAATACATTTCATAAAAAATATCAAAAATACAAAATAACTTAACCAGACATTGGTAACTAAATCACAATAAAATAAATTAAAATTCTTAAATTTAAAAACAAAAAAAGTTAATTTCAAGTAGTTTTATGTTTCTTTAAACACATTTCGTAAAAAATATCAAATATATAAAGGCTTCTTTAAACTAATAATATCTTTTATAACCTTTGAAATGTTAAGTCGTTCGAGAACAACAAAAAACTTGGATGATTTTCTTATATCATACTTGTCCACTAGATATTTCCTAGATTTATTCCGGCTTAATTCTAATAGGGACGGCACTTCACACATAGATTTACATCTCTCAAAAGCATAACCTAAATTTGATAGCGGATCAAAACGGTTTCTAGCTATATACATTGCTCTAAAATAATATGATGGTGTACAAAAAGAAAGCATCTGGCATGCGAGTTTTGTTACTGTTGAAGACGGTATGGGCAAACTGTATAGCACGTCCATATTTATCTCTTTCCAAGGGCGAAAAATGTAATATGGTAAAAACAGAAAAGTTAATTTCAAGTAGTTTTACGTTTCTTTAAATACATTTCATAAAAAATATCAAAAATACAAAATAACTTAACCAGACATTGGTAACTAAATCACAATAAAATAAATTAAAAATCTTAAATTTAAAAACAGAAAAGTTAATTTCAAGTAGTACATTTCATAAAAAATATCAAATATATAAAGGCTTCTTTAAACTAATAATATCTTTTATAAGCTTTGGAATGTTAAGTCGTTCGAGAACAACAAAAAACTTGGATGATTTTCTTATATTATACTTGTCCACTTCTTAATTCTAATAGGGACGGCACTTCACACATAGATTTACATCTCTCAAAAGCATAACCTAAATTTGATAGCGGATCAAAACGGTTTCTAGCTATATACATTGCTCTAAAATAGTATGATGGTGTACAAAAAGAAAGCATCTGGCATGCGAGTTTTGTTACTGTTGAAGACGGTATGGGCAAACTGTATAGCACGTCCATATTTATCTCTTTCCAAGGGCGAAAAATGTAATATGGTAAAAACAAAAAAGGTAATTTCAAGTAGTTTTACGTTTCTTTAAATACATTTCATAAAAAATATCAAAAATACAAAATAACTTAACCAGACATTGGTAACTAAATCACAATAAAATAAATTAAAATTCTTAAATTTAAAAACAAAAAAAGTATATTTCAAGTAGTTTTATGTTTCTTTAAACACATTTCGTAAAAAATATCAAATATATAAAGGCTTCTTTAAACTAATAATATCTTTTATAACCTTTGAAATGTTAAGTCGTTCGAGAACAACAAAAAACTTGGATGATTTTCTTATATCATACTTGTCCACTAGATATTTCCTAGATTTATTCCGGCTTAATTCTAATAGGGACGGCACTTCACACATAGATTTACATCTCTCAAAAGCATAACCTAAATTTGATAGCGGATCAAAACGGTTTCTAGCTATATACATTGCTCTAAAATAGTATGATGGTGTACAAAAAGAAAGCATCTGGCATGCGAGTTTTGTTACTGTTGAAGACGGTATGGGCAAACTGTATAGCACGTCCATATTTATCTCTTTCCAAGGGCGAAAAATGTAATATGGTAAAAACAGAAAAGGTAATTTCAAGTAGTTTTACGTTTCTTAAAATACATTTCATAAAAAATATCAAAAATACAAAATAACTTAACCAGACATTGGTAACTAAATCACAATAAAATAAATTAAAATTCTTAAATTTAAAAACAAAAAAAGTTAATTTCAAGTAGTTTTATGTTTCTTTAAACACATTTCGTAAAAAATATCAAATATATAAAGGCTTCTTTAAACTAATAATATCTTTTATAACCTTTGAAATGTTAAGTCGTTCGAGAACAACAAAAAACTTGGATGATTTTCTTATATCATACTTGTCCACTAGATATTTCCTAGATTTATTCCGGCTTAATTCTAATAGGGACGGCACTTCACACATAGATTTACATCTCTCAAAAGCATAGCTTAGTGATGCATTTATTATGAAGCTTATAGATGCTGGATGTGATGTTACACTGGCCGATAGTAGTGAACAAACTCCTTTGCATTTTGCTGCTACTAGAGAGTCTCCATTAATTGCTAAAACACTCATAGAACTGGGTGCCACCCGGCACCCTAGGCCGGGTACGGGCGCGTATCTGGCCTTTTTTAAGTCTCGGCATTTTTCTGCAAATAAAACATTCAAAAGTTTATTATGGTCAATATTGTTAAAATTGAAAGTAAAGGCAAGGTTTTTATTTAACAGTTTACTGACCAAAACTTTAAACTTACTACATGCAAAAATTGAACCTTACTTTTTATCCGTGATACACACAAAACAATTTTGGGTATGAAATCCATTCGCATCACAAAATAGTGCCACATTTCAATTAAATATGCAAAAGGAAAAAAAATTGGTTGAAATCCGCAATGTCGTTGCACGCTTATTTTGACAATAATATATTAGCAAATTTTAAAAATTAGAAATTAACCCATAGAAATATTTTCGATAATCTTTCACCCTCACAAGGGACTAAAAAGTGGGTTTTTTATCAGAACTCTTTCGAGAGTTGAAATACATATTGCAATTTAATGAAATTTCTTAAAAAGCTTAATTTATTAATAAACAACTTTTATAGTTTAGTTTTTCTCGTGAAACCTAGTTTTTGAATGAAAAGTAAAATAAGTAAACATGCATCATTAAATATTCCAAAATGAAACTATTCTTTATGGTGGTTACCATGTCATGTTCAATGTTCATATTGGGTAGTATTAACAGGTGTTAATAAAAAAAAACCTAATTTTACCGCTCCTCTTTAGGGCGGTGTAACTCCGAAAGGAGACGTATAAGGAAAAACTTTTATACAAAGGACCTAGATAAATTCCATTGAAATCGCATTAATTGCTATAAAAAATTCATATGAATATTAATTTAAGTTAACGCAAATTTAATAAAAATAGACATTTTTAAAAATAAAATTTTGTTTTTTTGTACAGCAAAATTGACATTCCTGCAAAACCCAACCAAGGGTCCCAGGTGGGACCCAATTTTGCAGGTAGGTCAGATTCGTAAAAAAAAAAAGTACAAGATAAAGGTCTTTTATTTAATAAATTTTTAATTCATTTTTTTTGTACGTTTTATAGCCTCTGACGACTCTATCCACAAGGCTATATTCCTTAAAAGTTATTTCTCTGTCCTTAAATTGATTGAAGAAGGTAAATCATTGTCTTCTTGTAACAGCATTTTATATTACACTCCACTTCATGCTGCAGTTGCTGTTAATCAGTAAGTACTTGACTTATTTAATTTATTACAATGGGGGTAAATGTTTCAGTAATCTATGCTTTGCTGGGACCCATTACTAATAGGTTAACATAGTAGCAGCTATCATAGTCTGTGCAAAACAGAGATCACTATAAATTTAAATAAGTTTAATTCAGGGAATCTCTTGTTGAAATGCAATGCTAATTTGAATACACATGTCTTTTAATCAGTTGTAATCTTATTTAATTAAATTTATTTATATTAATCACAGAAATAATTTATCAAATTGCTTTTGTATTAAGTGGACTACCTGTATATCAGTAATTTCTTGTAAAAATATAAAATAATATTAGGTTGCAATTCAGTGATTTTTGAAAACTGCCATTTTTCCAGCACAGAAATATTGGAACTCTTATTGGCACAACCAGAGATTGACATAAATGCTCAAAATGGAGTTTTAGAGACGCCTTTATTGATGAGCTTGAATCTCAATCTTAGTGATGCATTTATTATGAAGCATATAGATGCTGGATGTGATATTACACTGGCCGATAGTAGTGAACAAACTCCTTTGCATTTTGCTGCTACTAGAGAGTCTCCATTAATTGCTAAAATACTCATAGAAAAGGGTGCAGATTTGAATGCAACTGCTTTTAACAGTCGTACGCCTCTGTATGAAGCTGTTTCGTGTGGAAATGAAGAAATAGTGTGCATGCTGTTGTATTATGGGGCCGATGTCAGTATTAAATGCAATTATTATTGTACACCGTTCATGTACAGTATTGTTGCGAATAAATTGAATATAGCACAAATTTTGGTTAACCATGAAACGGATATGAATATAGTTAGTCCAGATGGTTTCAGTACGTTGCTTCTAGCGCTGAATACACGCTGCGAGATCGCCTCGACTGTAGTGGACAAAGGAGCCGATGTTAACTCGGTCAGTGACGATAATGACAATGCGATATATTTATCCATATTCTGGGACAGTGCGTTTATGTTTAAAGTATTGTGGCCCCGTTTCGATTGTAGGTTATTGTTAACTATGTCGACTCCGTTTTTACAAAGTTATGTCAAGCGTTGTTCGTATAAAGCCGAAGAATTTGTGCAATGTTTTAATATGCTATTACAATCAGATGTTGCGGTAGAATGATCAACAGAGTGTTCTTTTAGCCAATTGGCTAAAACATTGTATCGTAAACAGATTCGAAAAGCGGACAGAGTGTCTTTAATTTATTCGTTGTTGAGTTTTGGAGCTTCGGTTAATACAAACGATATTATTGATATGTTTTCTTTGTACGGTTTTGATGATGAGCTTGAAGCATTTTGTTTAGTCGATGTTTATGAGTGTAGCAACTGTCCTGAACGTTGCTCGATACCATATTACATTTTTCGCCCTTGGAAAGAGATAAATATGGACGTGCTATACAGTTTGCCCATACCGTCTTCAACAGTAAGAAAACTCGCATGCCAGATGCTTTCTTTTTGTACACCATCATACTATTTTAGAGCAATGTATATAGCTAGAAACCGTTTTGATCCGCTATCAAATTTAGGTTATGCTTTTGAGAGATGTAAATTTATGTGTGAAGTGCCGTCCCTATTAGAATTAAGCCGGAATAAATCTAGGAAATATCTAGTGAACAAGTATGATATAAGAAAATCATCCAAGTTTTTTGTTGTTCTCGAATGACTTAACATTTCAAAGGTTATAAAAGATATTATTAGTTTAAAGAAGCCTTTATATGTTTGATATTTTTTACGAAATGTGTTTAAAGAAACATAAAACTACTTGAAATTAACTTTTTTTGTTTTTAAATTTAAGAATTTTAATTTATTTTATTGTGATTTAGTTACCAATGTCTGGTTAAGTTATTTTGTATTTTTGATATTTTTTATGAAATGTATTTAAAGAAACGTAAAACTACTTGAAATTCACTTTTCTGTTTTTAAATTTAAGATTTTTAATTTATTTCATTGTGATTTAGTTACCAATGTCTGGTTAAGTTATTTTGTATTTTTGATAGTTTTTATGAAATGTATTTAAAGAAACGTAAAACTACTTGAAATTAACTTTTCTGTTTTTAAATTTAAGAATTTTAATTTATTTTATTGTGATTTAGTTACCAATGTCTGGTTAAGTTATTTTGTATTTTTGATATTTTGTTAACATTTTCAAATAAATTTAAAAAAATTCAACTTGTTTTTATTTCCTGATGACAATAATGTACCCTTGATTCTCCTGTGCTGACTTTAAATTGATAAAAGTAAGGTAATAACTACTCTGAAGATGTCTCTAGCTGGTGGATGGTGTCCCAACATTAATCTGATGCAGTTTCAACAGTCGCTTCCATCTTTAAGAATAGAGATTTAATTTATATTTTACAGTAATAGAAGTATAAAAACGATTTTTAGGTAACTACCTACTTAAAAAAATAAACTCTATAACATACTAAAACTTGAAAAAAAAAGTACTAGCCGTTTTCGAGAAATTTTTCACAATTTTTAATTTTTTAAATAACTTTGTAAATTAAATTTTAAAATAGTTAAGACAAACGGCATTATACTAAGAAAAATAAACTCTATAACATACTAAAATTTGAACAAAATCGTATGAGCCGTTTTCGAGAAAAATTTTAAAATTTTTTAATTTTTTGAATAACTAAATTAAATTTCAAAATAGTTGAGACAAATCAACAAATTTGTTAGAAGTTGTACATGCAGATGTATGTGGACCTATGGAAGTTCAATCGATTGGTGGATCAAAATATTTCTTACTCTTAGAAGATGATTGCAGTCGAATGTCGTTTGTATATTTTCTTAAAACAAAAGATCAAGTATTCGATAGCTTTAAAGAATTCAAAAGCGTTACAGAAAACCAAGTTGGTAGTAAAATTAAAATACTTAGAACAGATAATGGTAGGGAATTCTGTAATGAAGCGTTTGATAGTTTTTTGAAGAAAAATGGAATAGTACACCGAACGACAAATCCATACACTCCTGAACAAAATGGTTTATCAGAGCGTATGAATCGTACTCTAGTGGAAAAGGCAAGATGTTTACTGTTTGATCAGATTTCGGGAAGAAATTTTGGGCAGAAGCTATAAATACAGCAGTACATATAATAATAATAATAAAAATCTTTATTGTCCACAAACAAAAATTGCCATGAGACAAAAACTGCTGAACAAAGCAGCAGAACATTGATAATACATTATACACAAAAAAAAGAACAAATAAACAAACCGTTAAAAAAACATCAACACAAAGAAAACAAAATTATTTTTAACAAGATTTCAGAGAATAATTGACACAATCTGTTTTAACTTTGAGCAGAGCATTTTAGCAAATAGTTGGTATCATAATAATAATAATAACAAAAATCTTTACTGTTACTACTGAAAAAATTGCTGAAAATGGTGCAGTTTTGCAAATAGTAAATATACTTGACTTGTTCCGAGTGTTTGAGAGATGTTAATGCAATCAAATGTTTTCAAAGAATTATTTAGTGTTATTTATTTCATTCAAAATTCTTGCATCTAATGTTATACAGCTATTTGTTTGTAAGTATGTATTTTAAATTATATAATAATAATATTTATTTTAGCACTTGGCTAATCATTTCACATATTTACATACAAATATTCACAACATATAACATTTTAAAACTTTTCCTTAAGATGACAAAATCGTCAGTTTACAATATATTGTTGCTTTGCATGATGAATTAAATTAATGCAAGCTAAAAAAGGATAAAATACTTTAATTTATATAAAACAGTCTATCATTGTCAATTTTACAATAATTATATTAAATACTATATAAAATTAAGTAACAGCGTCACAGTAGTAAAATGCTTAAAACAAAATCAAAATCAAAATCAAACCGGGCCTTCCTAATAGATCAACCTTTCGTAATCGCCACCACACATTGCTATAGGCACTCTGTTCAAATTAGTAAGAGAAAGTCAGGTTTTTAATTTTTATAATAAAGTAAAATAAATAAAGCTGACAAAATCGTCAGTTTACAATGTCTTCAAACATACATTATTTTCTCTTTGCATGATAAATTAAATTAAATTAATGCAAGCTATAAATAAATATTAAAACAAATAATAACAATGAAGTATCAAAAAGATTAAAAGATTATGTCATGAGATTTCTTAAATACCGCCTTTGGACACCCTGTATATTGATTTAGATGAGCGATGAAGGAATTACACACGACTTCAGGTGGACACCCTGTATATGATTATTCTCCGGTTAAACAACCAGTAAAATAGTACTTAAAAAAATTTACAAGACAAAATTTTGATATAGCGCAAAATGCCGATAGATATATTTATCTTTCTGTCCGAAATTGAACTTTAAAACGACGCCTTTAAAAATTTTGCCGATAAGCAGGAAAAATGTAAATCCAGCTCTGTCTATAAATTCACCTAACAGAATCATATTTCGTTACTACGTTATCCAGCCTGTATCTACTGTAACAGCGCCCTCCATCCCGCATGCTCACAACTAATTTTTGACGTTTTTGAAAAAGTCCACGTGCTCTTCGAAGTGGTTGTTATATTACATTTTCTTGCCACGCAGAGCATCTAAAAAGTGGTAAAACCAATACAATATTTATGTTAGTATATTGTTTGTTCGTGTAGAAGTATTTTTGGATCTTGAAGGCCGTTTCAAATACACGGTAAAAAATTGGGTGCAGATCAGGCTGAGAGTGCGTTTGTACCTGGTTTACACATTGTATTGCAGTCAATGTGAAGCGTGGTAAGTTATCTTTTTCGCCGTATTTAATTATTTGGTACTTATTACAACAAATGTGGTTTACACCTTAAGTGTAAAAAGTTAAAACATGTTTTTGGCATTAAAATTAAATGTGTAATTAGTATGTTCTGTGGTTATTGTAGCCGTAAAACAAAACTTCTGTAGCCATGGTTATCATGAAAACATTAACCTGTCAGTTACCAACAATTTGTAATGTTACTTTTTTTGGTGAAAATTTGTGTTCAAGTGTAATCCCTTGTAAACCAATATTTATAGTTCTACTGTTTTTTCAATTTTATGACCGTAAGCGTATAAGAGCGTATCATCTGCAAATAATTTGACTTTACATTCGCCTACTTGGTCCTTTATGTTGTTGATATATATAATAAATAATAAGGGGCCGAGTACGCTCCCTTGCGGAATTCCATGTACATTTGGTGTTTGTTTTGATGTATTAGTATTGTATTTTGTTATTTGATATCTATCACTTAAATAATTAATGAACCAATCATGTATGACACCCCCTACTCCATAGTGTTTAAGTTTCTTGAGTAAAATTTCTCTGTTTATCGTTTCGAATGCTCTTTTAAAGTCTATAAATAATGCTACAATACTTTTATTATTATCTAATATTTGCTTCCACTCGCTTATAATTAATTGCAGTGCTGTTTCGCATGAATGTTTTTTTCTGAAACCTGACTGCCTACTAAATAATAAATTATTGATTTCAAAATATGTAAGCAATTGTTCATGTATAACTGTTTCCAGTATTCTTTTTGTAATTGGTAATATATTTATACCTCTAAATTCTTCTGGTCGAACGGTTCATTTTATTTTGGTGATTGGTATTACCATACTAAATTTTAGTCGCTTAGGTACTGTTCCCGTACTTAGAGAAGTGTTTATAATATTTAGTAATGGAGTAGTTATTACTGGAAATAAGCTTTTAATAACCCTTGCATTTATTGAGTGAGTACCGTTTTTATTCTTTAGGTTCATGACAATCTTTTTCAGTTGCTCGTGAGTGATCATCGTAAACTCGTCAAGAGTAGAACTAATTGTGTTACAATTATTATGTTTCCATCCCCTACTTGGTTTTATATTGTTTATTATCTCCTCTGTTAAATGAATTGACAGGCAATTCAGAGTGCATTCAGTTATTTAATGATAGCCAAAGTGCTCAGAAATTGTCAGCCAATCCGGTATTTCACAAGAGATCCAAACATATTGATGTTCGTCATCATTTTATTAGAGAAGCGGTCTCGAATAAATTTGTGAAAGTTTTATATTTGAAATCAGCAGATATGCCCGCTGATATATTAACAAAAAGTTTAATAAATGTTAAACATGTAAAAATGTTAAGTTTACTAGGCATATCCAAGAATTTGTAGTATTTTGTTATAGTGGGGGTGTTGAAATATATATCAAAATTCCCGCTATAAGCCGCCATCTAGCGTAGATATCTTCTAGTTAAGTTAAGCGTGTGTATGTCACGTGTATGCTCTGTAAGTGTCAAATAAAAACCTTGCCTTTACTTTCAATTTTAACAATATTGACCATAATAAACTTTTGAATGTTTTATTTGCAGAAAAATGCCGAGACTTGAAAAAGGCCAGATACGCGGCCGTACCCGGCCTAGGGTGCCAGGTGGCACCCAGTTTTGCAGGTATGTCAATTTGGCTGTACAAAAAAACAAAATTTTATTTTTAAAAATGTCTATTTTTATTAAATTTGCGTTAACTTAAATTAATATTCGTATGATTTTTTTATAGCAATTAATGCGATTTCAATGGAATTTATCTAGGTCCTTTGTATAAAAGTTTTTTCTTATGCGTCTCCTTTCGGAGTTACACCGCCCTAAAGAGGAGCGGTAAAATTAGGTTTTTTTTTTTATTAACACCCGTTAATACTACCCAATATGAACATTGAACATGACATGGTAACCACCATAAAGAATAGTTTCATTTTGCAATATTTAATGATGCATGTTTACTTATTTTACTTTTCACTCAAAAACTAGGTTTCACGAGAAAAACTTAACTATAAAAGTCGTTTATTAATAAAATAAGCTTTTTAAGAAATTTCATTAAATTGCAATATTTCAACTCTCGAAAGAGTTCTGATAAAAAACCCACTTTTTAGTCCCTTGTGAGGGTGAAAGATTATCGAAAATATTTCTATGGGTTAATTTCTAATTTTTAAAATTTGCTAATATATTATCGTCAAAATAAGCGTGCAACGACATTGCGGATTTCAACCAATTTTTTTCCCTTTTGCATATTTAATTGAAATGTGGCACTATTTTGTGATGCGAATGGATTTCATACCCAAAATTGTTTTGTGTGTATCACGGATGAAAAGTAAGGTTCAATTTTTGCATGTAGTAAGTTTAAAGTTTTGGTCAGTAAACTGTTAAATAAAAACCTTGCCTTTACTTTCAATTTTAACAATATTGACCATAATAAACTTTTGAATGTTTTATTTGCAGAAAAATGCCGAGACTTAAAAAAGGCCAGATACGCGGCCGTACCCGGCCTAGGGTGGCACCCAGTTTTGCAGGTATGTCAATTTGGCTGTACAAAAAAACAAAATTTTATTTTTAAAAATGTCTATTTTTATTAAATTTGCGTTAACTTAAATTAATATTCGTATGATTTTTTTATAGCAATTAATGCGATTTCAATGGAATTTATCTAGGTCCTTTGTATAAAACTGTCCTGAACGTTGCTCGATACCATATTACATTTTTCGCCCTTGGAAAGAGATAAATATGGACGTGCTATACAGTTTGCCCATACCGTCTTCAACAGTAAGAAAACTCGCATGCCAGATGCTTTCTTTTTGTACACCATCATATTATTTTAGAGCAATGTATATAGCTAGAAACCGTTTTGATCCGCTATCAAATTTGGGTTATGCTTTTGAGAGATGTAAATTTATGTGTGAAGTGCCGTCCCTATTAGAATTAAGCCGGAATAAATCTAAGAAATATCTAGTGGACAAGTATGATACAAGAAAATCATCCAAGTTTTTTGTTGTTCTCGAATGACTTAACATTTCAAAGGTTATAAAAGATATTATTAGTTTAAAGAAGCCTTTATATGTTTGATATTTTTTACGAAATGTGTTTAAAGAAACATAAAACTACTTGAAATTAACTTTTTTTGTTTTTAAATTTAAGAATTTTAATTTATTTTATTGTGATTTAGTTACCAATGTCTGGTTAAGTTATTTTGTATTTTTGATATTTTTTATGAAATGTATTTAAAGAAACGTAAAACTACTTGAAATTAACTTTTCTGTTTTTAAATTTAAGAATTTTAATTTATTTTATTGTGATTTAGTTACCAATGTCTGGTTAAGTTATTTTGTATTTTTGATAGTTTTTATGAAATGTATTTAAAGAAACGTAAAACTACTTGAAATTAACTTTTCTGTTTTTAAATTTAAGAATTTTAATTTATTTTATTGTGATTTAGTTACCAATGTCTGGTTAAGTTATTTTGTATTTTTGATAGTTTTTATGAAATGTATTTAAAGAAACGTAAAACTACTTGAAATTAACTTTTCTGTTTTTAAATTTAAGATTTTTAATTTATTTTATTGTGATTTAGTTACCAATGTCTGGTTAAGTTATTTTGTATTTTTGATATTTTGTTAACATTTTCAAATAAATTTAAAAAAATTCAACTTGTTTTTATTTCCTGATGACAATCATGTACCCTTGATTCGCCTGTGCCGACTTTAAATTGATAAAAGTAAGGTAATAATTACTCTCAAGATGTCTCTAGCTGGTGGATGGTGTCCCAACATTAATCTTTGATGCAGTTTCAACAGTCGCTTCCATCTTTAAGAATAGAGATTTAATTTATATTTTACAGTAATAGAAGTATAAAAACGATTTTTAGGTAACTACCTACTTAAAAAAATAAACTCTATAAGATACTAAAACTTGAAAAAAAAAGTACGAGCCGTTTTCGAGAAATTTTTCACAATTTTTAATTTTTTAAATAACTTTGTAAATTAAATTTTAAAATAGTTAAGACAAACGGCATTATACTAAGAAAAATAAACTCTATAACATACTAAAATTTGAACAAAATCGTATGAGCCGTTTTCGGGAAAAATTTTAAATTTTTTTAATTCTTTGAATAACTAAATTAAATTTCAAAATAGTTAAGACAAATCAACAAATTTGTTAGAAGTTGTACATGCAGATGTATGTGGACCTATGGAAGTTCAATCGATTGGTATGTGGACCTATGGAAGTTCAATCGATTGGTGGATCAAAATATTTCTTACTCTTAGAAGATGATTGCAGTCGAATGTCGTTTGTATATTTTCTTAAAACAAAAGATCAAGTATTCGATAGCTTTAAAGAATTCAAAAGCGTGACAGAAAACCAAGTTGGTAGTAAAATTAAAATACTTAGAACAGATAATGGTAGGGAATTCTGTAATGAAGCGTTTGATAGTTTTTTGAAGAAAAATGGAATAGTACACCGAACGACAAATCCATACACTCCTGAACAAAATGGTTTATCAGAGCGTATGAATCGTACTCTAGTGGAAAAGGCAAGATGTTTACTGTTTGATCAGATTTCGGGAAGAAATTTTGGGCAGAAGCTATAAATACAGCAGTATATATAATAATAATAATAAAAATCTTTATTGTCCACAAACAAAAATTGCCATGAGACAAAAACTGCTGAACAAAGCAGCAGAACATTGATAATACATTATACACAAAAAAAAGAACAAATAAACAAACCGTTAACAAAACATCAACACAAAGAAAACAAAATTATTTTTAACAAGATTTCAGAGAATAATTGACACAATCTGTTTTAACTTTGAGCAGAGCATTTTAGCAAATGGTATCATAATAATAATAATAATAACAAAAATCTTTACTGTTACTACTGAAAAAATTGCTGAAAATGGTGCAGTTTTGCAAATAGTAAATATACTTGACTTGTTCCGAGTGTTTGAGAGATGTTAATGCAATCAAATGTTTTCAAAGAATTATTTAGTGTTATTTATTTCATTCAAAATTCTTGCATCTAATGTTATACAGCTATTTGTTTGTAAGTATGTATTTTAAATTATATAATAATAATATTTATTTTAGCACTTGGCTAATCATTTCACATATTTACATACAAATATTCACAACATATAACATTTTAAAACTTTTCCTTAAGATGACAAAATCGTCAGTTTACAATATATTGTTGCTTTGCATGATGAATTAAATTAATGCAAGCTAAAAAAGGATAAAATACTTTAATTTATATAAAACAGTCTATCATTGTCAATTTTACAATAATTATATTAAATACTATATAAAATTAAGTAACAGCGTCACAGTAGTAAAATGCTTAAAACAAAATCAAAATCAAAATCAAACCGGGCCTTCCTATTAGATCAACCTTTCGTAATCGCCACCACACATTGCTATAGGCACTCTGTTCAAATTAGTAAGAGAAAGTCAGGTTTTTAATTTTTATAATAAAGTAAAATAAATAAAGCTGACAAAATCGTCAGTTTACAATGTCTTCAAACATACATTATTTTCTCTTTGCATGATAAATTAAATTAAATTAATGCAAGCTATAAATAAATATTAAAACAAATAATAACAATGAAGTATCAAAAAGATTAAAAGATTATGTCATGAGATTTCTTAAATACCGCCTTTGGACACCCTGTATATTGATTTAGATGAGCGATGAAGGAATTACACACGACTTCAGGTGGACACCCTGTATATGATTATTCTCCGGTTAAACAACCAGTAAAATAGTACTTAAAAAAATTTACAAGACAAAATTTTGATATAGCGCAAAATGCCGATAGATATATTTATCTTTCTGTCCGAAATTGAACTTTAAAACGACGCCTTTAAAAATTGTGCCGATAAGCAGGAAAAATGTAAATCCAGCTCTGTCTATAAATTCACCTAACAGAATCATATTTCGTTATTACGTTATCCAGCCTGTATCTACTGTAACAGCGCCCTCCATCCCGCACGCTCACAACTAATTTTTGACGTTTTTGAAAAAGTGCACGTGCCACGTGCTCTTCGAAGTGGTTGTTATATTACATTTTCTTGCCACGCAGAGCATCTAAAAAGTGGTAAAACCAATACAATATTTATGTTAGTCTAGTGTTTGTTCGTGTAGAAGTATTTTTGGATCTTGAAGGCCGTTTCAAATACACGGTAAAAAATTGGGTGCAGATCAGGCTGCGAGTGCGTTTGTACCTGGTTTACACATTGTATTGCAGTCAATGTGAAGCGTGGTAAGTTATCTTTTTCGCCGTATTTAATTATTTGGTACTTATTACAACAAATGTGGTTTACACCTTAAGTGTAAAAAGTTAAAACATGTTTTTGGCATTAAAATTAAATGTGTAATTAGTATGTTCTGTGGTTATTGTAGCCGTAAAACAAAACTTCTGTAGCCATGGTTATCATGAAAACATTAACCTGTCAGTTACCAACAATTTGTAATGTTACTTTTTTTGGTGAAAATTTGTGTTCAAGTACCTATAATCCCTTGTAAACCAATATTTATAGTTCTACTGTTTTTTCAATTTTATGACCGTAAGCGTATAAGAGCGTATCATCTGCAAATAATTTGACTTTACATTCGCCTACTTGGTCCTTTATGTTGTTGATATATATAATAAATAATAAAGGGCCGAGTACGCTCCCTTGCGGAATTCCATGTACATTTGGTGTTTGTTTTGATGTATTAGTATTGTATTTTGTTATTTGATATCTATCACTTAAATAATTAATGAACCAATCATGTACGACACCCCCTACTCCATAGTGTTTAAGTTTCTTGAGTAAAATTTCTCTGTTTATCGTTTCGAATGCTCTTTTAAAGTCTATAAATAATGCTACAATACTTTCATTATTATCTAATATTTGTTTCCACTCGCTTATAATTAATTGCAGTGCTGTTTCGCATGAATGTTTTTTTCTGAAACCTGACTGCCTACTAAATAATAAATTATTGATTTCAAAATATGTAAGCAATTGTTCATGTATAACTGTTTCCAGTATTCTTTCTGTAATTGGTAATATATTTATACCTCTAAATTCTTCTGGTCGAACGGTTCCTTTTATTTTGGGGATCGGTATTACCATACTAATTTTTAGTCGCTTAGGTACTGTTCCCGTACTTAGAGAAGTGTTTATAATATTTAGTAATGGAGTAGTTATTACTGGAAATAAGCTTTTAATAACCCTTGCATTTATTGAGTGAGTACCGTTTTTATTCTTTAGGTTCATGACAATCTTTTTCAGTTGCTCGTGAGTGATCATCGTAAACTCGTCAAGAGTAGAACTAATTGTGTTACAATTATTATGTTTCCATCCCCTACTTGGTTTTATATTGTTTATTATCTCCTCTGTTAAATGAATTGACAGGCAATTCAGAGTGCATTCAGTTATTTAGTGATAGCCAAAGTGCTCAGAAATTGTCAGCCAATCCGGTATTTCACAAGAGATCCAAACATATTGATGTTCGTCATCATTTTATTAGAGAAGCGGTCTCGAATAAATTTGTGAAAGTTTTATATTTGAAATCAGCAGATATGCCAGCTGATATATTAACAAAAAGTTTAATAAATGTTAAACATGTAAAAATGTTAAGTTTACTAGGCATATCCAAAAATTTGTAGTATTTTGTTATAGTGGGGGTGTTGAAATGTATATCAAAATTCCCGATATAAGGCGCCATCTAGCGTAGATATCTTCTAGTTAAGTTAAGCGTGTGTATGTCACGTGTATGCTCTGTAAGTGTCAAATAAAAACCTTGCCTTTACTTTCAATTTTAACAATATTGACCATAATAAACTTTTGAATGTTTTATTTGCAGAAAAATGCCGAGACTTAGAAAAGGCCAGATACGCGCCCGTACCCGGGCTAGGGTGCCGGGTGGCACGCAGTTTTGCAGGTATGTCAATTTGGCTGTACAAAAAAACAAAATTTTATTTTTAAAAATGTCTATTTTTATTAAATTTGCGTTAACTTAAATTAATATTCGTATGATTTTTTTATAGCAATTAATGCGATTTCAATGAAAGTTATCTAGGTCCTTTATATAAAAGTTTTTCCTCATACGTCTCCTTTCGGAGTTACACCGCCCTAAAGAGGAGCGGTAAAATTAGGTTTTTTTTTATTAACACGCGTTAATACTACCCAATATGAACATTGAACATGACATGGTAACCACCATAATGAATAGTTTCATTTTGGAATATTTAATGATGCATGTTAACTTATTTTATTTTTCACTCAAAAACTGTACGTTTTACGAGAAAAACTAAACTATAAAAGTCGTTTTTTAATAAATTAAGCTTTTTAAGAAATTTCATTAAATAGCAATATGTCAACTGTCGAAAGAGTTCTGATAAAAAAACCAACAGGGGTCGCACTTTTTAGTCCCTTGTGAGGATGAAAGATCATCGAAAATATTTCTATGCGTAAATTTTTGATTTTTAAAATTTGCTAATACAGGGTTAGGCATCACTTATGACACCCCCATTTATTTTGTTATTGGAAAGAGTTATCAAAAAAAGTTTCAAATAAAAGTTGTTTGATACAGTATTTCCCAAAATATTGTCATGTCAAATTTTGGTTTTCTTTTGTTTTTTTAGGAGTTACGGCACCATATTTGTTTTTTTTTTCAATGGCACCATACATATTTTTTTTTATACGGTCTGAAAGACATTTTCTTTCTCTTTTCAGCGCACTAAAACTGTTATACCCTTACATAACAAAATTTCTAAGAAAATCGCAAAAGAACAATTTTGTTTTAAAAGCGTACGGTATTAATTAATTTACATTAGTAGGCGTTGAAAATGATGCTAAATGGCAAAAGACTTTGAAAGAAGGTAATAAGGTTACAACGGTTGACACAAAACTACTGTAATACATTTTTTACCGTTCTGTATCATTTTCAACGCCTACTAATGTAAATTAATTAATACCGTACGCTTTTAAAACAAAATTGTTCTTTTGCGATTTTCTTAGAAATTTTGTTATGTAAGGGTATAACAGTTTTAGTGCGCTGAAAAGAGAAAGAAAATGTCTTTCAGACCGTATAAAAAAAAATATGTATGGTGCCATTGAAAAAAAAAACAAATATGGTGCTGTAACTCCTAAAAAAACAAAAGAAAACCAAAATTTGACATTACAATATTTTGGGAAATACTGTATCAAACAACTTTTATTTGAAACTTTTTTTGATAACTCTTTCCAATAACAAAATAAGTGGGGGTGTCATAAGTGATGCCACACTGTATTAGTGATTATTTGCTTAATATATACAGGGTGTAGACTCGGATCACGCAACATAGCGATTTCAATGGTAAAATTTTAAAAGTCGAATTCTTGCTCCGCTAATTATTTTAGAAAAAAAGTGCAAATACGTTTTTTGTAGAGAAAAAAATTCTGTATCCATAAATGTAATCAATATTACATTTTCATTTTCCAATAACTGAAAATTATGCAAATTAAAAAACGCGTTTGGACAGAAATCTGTAGTGCCTTGAAATTATGGTATGACAACTGCCCAGCCTAATGTCACTTATACTGTCACTTTGACGCGAAATTCATTCTTAATATCCTTTATATTTTATCAAACATTTATTTTACACAATTAGTTATGTTTTCATTGCAAGATATAATAAAAATGATAATTAAGAATAAACTTCAAACGTCAAAGTGACAGTAAAGGTAAGGTCAGACACAGCTACTTTTGTTGCGCATCTTTTTTATTGCGGCTGCAAAAGTTGCATATCGGGTTCACACACTGACCGAAAGTAGCGGGTAGCGCGCAGTTTTTTGTGCTGCGGCTACTTTAAAAGTTGCAGCTGTACAAAAAAGTTGCAGGGCTGTTCACACCTATAGCGCTACTTTTACTTCAGCTGTTTTCTTGCAGTCCAGGGTGCAACTTCGTGCCCCGTTTGTGATTATTTTTAACAGCAAATCTTTGACTTTTGAGTTTATTTACCGATCTTCTCAGTGATGGATAGTGATCTAGTGGTGGACGTTGCAGCTTCTGTAGCAGTTATTTTACTGTTAAAAAGGAGAAGAAGACAAAGATATTTAAAAAAAAAAAGAATTTGGGTTAGAGATTGGATTAGAAATCGAGAACACTCTGGAGTTGTTAACAACTTGCTGCAAGAGTTACGTCTAGGAGATGAATCATTGTATAAAAACTTTTTGCGAATGTCGGCAGCTGATTTCGATTACCTTTTAGAAAAAGTATCGCCTTTAATAAAACGAAAAGACACACTGATGAGAAAAGCCATTACACCAGCTGAGCGCTTAACTTTGACTTTGAGATATTTAGCAACAGGTGAATTAATTGTTTATTTTATAAATAGTAAAAATTATCAATTTTTACTATTATTGTGTTTGTTATTAGGTGATAGCTATAAGTCGTTAATGTATTTATTTCGAATACCAGCAAACACAATTTCAACAATAATACCGGAAGTTTGTGAGGCAATTTATGATGTTTTGAAAGATGAATATTTAAAGGTAGGTGAAACATCAGAAAAGGTATTTTTAAAATTTTTTACTAGATAAAAGCATTGTATTACAGATTTATTATAGAAAGTAAAAAAAAGTATGACACTAAGAAGGCTCTGGAAACATTTTTTTTTTGAAATTTGTATTAGATTATTAATTGTTGCGAACATTCATTCTCCCAATCAGGTTGTGACTCTTGACCCTCCGAGGTGTATGTAGACGACCCTGAAGAAACTGAACGCGTAGTGAGCAGGGTGTGAGTTTTTTGAATCGTAGGTGATGCTGCATGTTGTCCTGAGAGTCGTTCAAAATTTGCATTCAGAATCAATTTTTGTATGTCATATTTCAGCTTTAACTGAATGTCTGGTAATTTGTCAAGCAGGCGAAGTTCATTGCCTACGTACTCGCCAAATATCGAAAATTCATCCTTTGGTTTAGCTTGCGACAATATTGACATACAACGATTTAATGCAGCTTGCTCCTGCAGTTCAACACTGCTTCCAAAGGATTTTCGTTTTTTTGAAGTTGGCGTGCGGGCCTGTAGAATGTTTGAATTTTGAATGGGTGGATGTTCAGTTGTTGGAATTGATAGTTCCTCGCTTGATAGACCTGATGATTGTTGGGTTGTTGGTTCTTGATATGAGGATTGTTCAGTAAATGACTGGTCGTAGTTACATACTTCGGCATCATCTTCTCCACTCTCAGCAGCACCTGTTTCACCGACCTAAAACAATTTAAAAACTATACATGGTGTCACCGAGCCGTTTAATTGATCTTATATTTGCGGTGTCGCTGAACAATGTTAAAACATTTATCAGTAAAATAAATTTAAAAAAAGAAAGTTGTAATTTAAGTTCGCTTAAGTTAAGCAACTAAAATTTCGGTTAGAAAATAAAATGAATTGCCTTGCAAATTTTTTCAATAAAGGTTTTATTATCGAAAGGAATGTATTTAACGCCCTTAAAGGTTGTAAAAAAGGAAACTAGAAATTTTGGCAAAGTGTTTAATGACGGTTCGAACGGTTTTATGACGGGGCACGTTAAAAGGCGAGTCGAAAATAATTTTTAAAGGCCACGAAATAAATTAGCGGCGACCAGTTTAATCAGCGGCGAAGCACGGAGTTATTAGGGATAGTAAAATAATTTTCCCAAATTTAAATTACAGATTCCACAAACTGAGGAAAAATGGATAAGCATTTCAAATGAGTTTGCAGAAAAATGGAATTTTCTTAACTGTTTAGGCGCTATAGACGGCAAACATGTCAACATTAAAGCACCAGCAAATAGTGGGAGTCTTTATTTTAATTATAAACACACACACAGCATTATTCTTATGGGACTAGCCGATGCGAATTACAAATTTACGTATATAAATGTTGGGGCACCAGGCCGTGATGCAGATGGTGGCGTTTTTTTAAATTGCTCGCTGTCACAAGCACTCGAAAACAATACTTTAAACATTCCACAAGCAAAACCGTTGCCTGGCCGAAGAACCCCTGTGCCTTATGTTGTTCTTGCAGATGATGCTTTTGCATTAAAACCATATATTATTAAGCCATTTTCAAATAAAAATCTAAGTGTTTCTGAACGTATTTGTAATTATCGGGTCTCTCGTGGAAGACGAATTATCGAAAATGTATTTGGAATAGTTTCTGCACGTTTTCGAGTATTAAGAAAAACAGTGGAACTCTCTCCGCATAAAGTTCAAAAACTCGTTTGTGCTGTGTGTGTGTTACACAATTTTCTAATGTCTCGAAAACGTTCAGTAGCACTGTACACTCCAAGAGGTACCTTTGATGCAGAAAATGAAGATGGAACAATTACTCCTGGTAATTGGCGCAATGATGCTACTACTCTGGAGTCACTGAGAAGAAATGGGCATAAAAATGCAACCACGATGGCCAAAAATATAAGAGAAGAATTTAAAGAATATTTTAGTCGCGAAGGAGAGGTTTCTTGGCAGCATAATTACATTTGAATGTGTAAAATGTGTTGTTAAAGTTTTGTTTAAATGTAGATTACAAATAAAATGTTGCTTACCATTGAATCTGTAGTTTTTGTTTTCTTGGTGTGCCTAAACATGAATTGCAGAAGATCAAAAAATTCCCATTTTGTTTTATAAACTTCATTAGTGCCACTGCCGGATTTAATTTTTATCATTTTCGATCGTTCTTTGGAATGTTGAGCACGAAGGGTGTGTAATTTTTTTTTAATCTCTTCGACCGGGATATTCATTTCGGATGCAATTTCTTCAAGACAAGTTCTTCGCATATTTTGATTGTGATAATTTTTATGTTCAACATTCCAAAGACAATCTCTTTCCTCCACCATGCCGATCATCTGCCGAATGCCTTCACGGTTCCATTTGTACAGAGTCATTATCTAAAACACATACATAAATTATAAAATAATAATTAAAATACATATACCTAAAAAAATTATAAAATAATAATAAAAATGTATATAACTAAATAAATTGTAAAATAATAATCAAGATTTTTATAACTAAATAAATTATAAAGTACTCACCAGTTAAACCTCCCACTTTTCACTTCGAAACAAAACTGCACGGGCTCTGCAGCAAAAGTTTCACCGCACTAAATATTTTTTACTGCGACGCTACTCGGTAAAAATGTCATTCACACAAGGCTACTTTTGAGTTGCGCGCAGCACGAATAAAGTTGCAGGCAGTCAACTGCAGTCGCTACTTTGTAGGTTGCAGTAGGGTTCACACGTCACGCAACTTTAGTTGCGCAGTTTTTAAATGTGCTTCGCAGCAAAAGTAGCTGTGTGTGATCTTACCTTAAGTGTTAGTAAGATGGGCAGTTGTCGTAGCATAATTCCAAGGCACTACAGATTTTCGCGAAAACGCGTTTTTTAATTTGCTTATTTTTCTGTTTTTGAAAAACGAAAAAGTAATATTGATTACATTTATGGATACAGAATTTTTTTCTCTACAAAAAACGTATTTGCACTTTTTTTCTAAAATAATTAGCGGAGCAAGAATTCGACTTTTAAAATTTTACCATTGAAATTGCTATGTTGCGTGATCCGAGTCTACACCCTGTAGACAACTTTGTGTATATTCATAAATCGAGCAACATTTGCAATATCCTATGATATATTCACGGTATGGTAAAAAAGACAAAAAGTTGGGTTCTGTTGGTTCTTCGCTAGCCACGTTGGGGTACTACCGAAATAATGTGGCGCATGATGAAACGTGTTTATTTCAAGCAGTATCAGAACAAGTAAAATTTTAACAACAAAGTTAATTAACATCTCTATTCAATTTTTACCAAATCGTCCAGATGTTTTATTCACAAAAATTTCACAAAGAAATTCGCAAACAGTGCATACAATAATGAATTTTCTCACTATGTGAGTGAAGACAAATGGTTTGATCGTCTACAAAATCTTGAAGCTCATATGCTTATTTGTGGTGATGACGGTGATGTGGAGATTCAGTTAATAAGTAAGTAAATAAATTAAAAAATTTTGATATGTTCATATTGTAACGTGCGCGTTTGCAACGTCGTTATTTACTTACAACACAACCGCCATTTTTCACACCCCAAAATAATGCATTCAGTTGGATAAACAAATCAGATAAAAAAGCTTATTTGCAGCACCAAATGTAGTCGCTCAAATAATAAAAGAAAGAAAAAATTCCTACGTTTCTGGACATTCGTAGTAGTACATTTATTTATTTATGATTTAATTTTTCACGGCACACCTAAAGAATGCTGGCGACACACGGTTGAAAAACACTGCCTTGATGTCCTGATAAACGTTTAAGTGAAAATTCGAAGTTGTAGAAAAAAGTTGTAAGCACAATAAAATGTAGTTTCTTAGGCTACTTTAATACCAAAAGAGAAATATTTTATAAACATTTTCATGTTTTTTGCATCATATATACGAGTTTTTGCTGAATATAAAAGATTCACAAGGGGAACAAATCTGTTGGAACATTTTTTCTTTCTTAGAATATTTGCTGTATTAAACTAATAAATGTTTTTTGTTTACAGGCCAGAAGAAGAACTCCAACCTTCCACATCAGGTACGTATATTAATATAATTTTTCAAGGATTAATATTCTACATTCATTACACATCCACCATTCACCAATATGAATTAGATGTCGAAAAATATAAAAAACATTAAACAATTCAATAGATAAATGTTGGTTAACTGCGACCCATATGATGAGTATCTGTAACGGAAATCGGAAATGTTATCGTTGTTTTAAGAAATGTCTTGATCAAATAGGACAAAACTGATAAATATCTATTATAAAAAGGGCTTTATAACGGGGAGTGTTCCAAAAGATAGAAACTGTAGTTTTAGTTTTTAAAACCAAATACATCACGTCGAAAAATAATCGGTGAATATCTTTTTTTTATTAACTCGGAAGACGTCTAAGTACACCTCGGTGCAATGACGTAAGATGGGATCCTTTTTAGAAGAAGGCAGACAGTCGTAAAAAAAAACAAAGTCCAAGATAAAGGTCTTTTATTTAATCAATTTTTAATTCATTATTTTTTGTAGGTTTTATAGCCTCTGACAACTCTATCAACAATCAACTTGAAAGTTATTTCTCTGCCTTTAGATTGATTGAAGAAGAGAAATTATTGTTTTCTCGTAGGCACTTAAATTACACTCCACTTCATAATGCAGTTGCTGTTAATCAGTAAGTACTTGACTTATTTAATTTATTACAATGGGGGTAAATGTTTCGGTAATCTATGCTTTGCTGGGACCGCATTACTAATGGGTTAACATAGTAGCAGCTATCATAGTCTGTGCAAAACAGAGATCACTATAAATTTAAATAAGTTTAATTCAGGGAATCTCTTGTTGAAATGCAATGCTAATTTGAATACACATGTCTTTTAATCAGTTGTAATCTTATTTAATTAAATTTATTTATATTGATCACAGAAATAAGTTATCAAATTGCTTTTGTATTAAGTGGACTACCTGTATATCAGTAATTTCTTGTAAAAATATAAAATAATATTAGGTTGCAATTCAGTGATTTTTGAAAACTGCCATTTTTCCAGCACAGAAATATTGGAACTATTATTGGCACAGCCAGAGGTTGACATAAACGCTCAAAATATCTCATTTGAGACGCCTTTATTGATGAGCTTGAATCTCAATCTTAGTGATGCATTTATTATGAAGCTTATAGATGCTGGATGTGATGTTACACTGGCCAATGGACTGGAACAAACTCCTTTGCATTTTGCTGCTACTAGAGAGTCTCCATTAATTGCTAAAATACTCATAGAAAAGGGTGCAGATTTGAATGCAACTGATTGTACCAGTCATACGCCTCTGTATGAAGCTGTTTGGTATGGAAATGAAGAAATAGTGTGCATGCTGTTGTATTATGGGGCCGATGTCAGTATTAAATGCTATTGTTATTGTACACCGTTCATGTACAGTATTGTTGCGAATAAATTGAATATAGCACCAATTTTGGTTAACTATGAAACGGATATGAATGTAGTTAATTCAGGTGGTTTCAGTACGTTGTTACTAGCGCTGAAATCACGCTGCGAGATCGCCTCGACTGTAGTGGCCAAAGGAGCCGATGTTAACTGGGTCAGTGACAATAATGACAATGCGATATATTTATCCATATTCAGGCGCAGTGCGTTTATGTTTAAACTATTGTGGCCCCGTTTCGATTGTAGGTTATTGTTAACTATGTCGACTCCGTTTTTACGAAGTTATGTCAAGCGTTGTTCTTATAAAGCCGAAGAATTTGTGCAATGTTTTAATATGCTATTACAATCAGATGTTGCGGTAGAATTATCAACAGAGTGTTCTTTTAGACAATTGGCTAAAACATTGTATCGTAAGCAGATTCGAAAAGCGGACAGAGTGTCTTTAATTTATTCGTTGTTGAGTTTTGGAGCTTCGGTTAATACAAAAGATATTATTGATGTGTATTCTTTGTACGGTTTTGATGACGAGCTAGAAGCATTTTGTCTAGTCGATGTTTATGAGTGTAGCAACTGTCCTGAACATTGCTCGATACCATATTACATTTTTCGCCCTTGGAAAGACATAAATATGGACGTGCTACACCGTTTGCCCATACCGGCTTCAACAGTAAGAAAACTCGCATGCCAGATGCTTTCTTTTTGTACACCATCGGATTGGTTTAGAGCAATGTATATAGCTAGAAACCGTTTTGATCCGGAATCAAATTCAGATTATGCTTTTTAGAGATGTAAATCTATGTGTGAAGTGCCGTCCCTATTAGAATTAAGCCGGAATAAATGTAGGAAATATCTAGTGGACAAGTATAATATAAGAAAATCATCCAAGTTTTTTGTTGTTCTCGAACGACTTAACATTCCAAAGCTTATAAAAGATATTATTAGTTTAAAGAAGCCTTTATATATTTGATATTTTTTATGAAATGTATTTAAAAAAACGTAAAACTACTTGAAATTAACTTTTCTGTTTTTAAATTTAAGATTTTTAATTTATTTTATTGTGATTTAGTTACCAATGTCTGGTTAAGTTATTTTGTATTTTTGATATTTTTTATGAAATGTATTTAAAGAAACGTAAAACTACTCGAAATTAACTTTTCTGTTTTTAAATTAAAGATTTTTAATTTATTTTATTGTGATTTAGTTACCAATGTCTGGTTAAGTTATTTTGTATTTTTGATATTTTTTATGAAATGTATTTAAAGAAACGTAAAACTACTTGAAATTAACTTTTCTGTTTTTAAATTAAAGATTTTTAATTTATTTTATTGTGATTTAGTTACCAATGTCTGGTTAAGTTATTTTGTATTTTTGATATTTTTTATGAAATGTATTTAAAGAAACGTAAAACTACTTGAAATTAACTTTTCTGTTTTTAAATTTAAGATTTTTAATTTATTTTATTGTGATTTAGTTACCAATGTCTGGTTAAGTTATTTTGTATTTTTGATATTTTTTATGAAATGTATTTAAAAAAACGTAAAACTACTTGAAATTAACTTTTCTGTTTTTAAATTTAAGATTTTTAATTTATTTTATTGTGATTTAGTTACCAATGTCTGGTTAAGTTATTTTGTATTTTTGATATTTTTTATGAAATGTATTTAAAGAAACGTAAAACTACTTGAAATTAACTTTTCTGTTTTTAAATTTAAGAATTTTAATTTATTTTATTGTGATTTAGTTACCAATGTCTGGTTAAGTTATTTTGTATTTTTGATATTTTTTATGAAATGTATTTAAAGAAACGTAAAACTACTTGAAATTAACTTTTCTGTTTTTAAATTTAAGATTTTTAATTTATTTTATTGTGATTTAGTTACCAATGTCTGGTTAAGTTATTTTGTATTTTTGATATTTTTTATGAAATGTATTTAAAGAAACGTAAAACTACTTGAAATTAACTTTTCTGTTTTTAAATTTAAGATTTTTAATTTATTTTATTGTGATTTAGTTAGCAATGTCTGGTTAAGTTATTTTGTATTTTTGATATTTTTTATGAAATGTATTTAAAGAAACGTAAAACTACTTGAAATTAACTTTTCTGTTTTTAAATTTAAGATTTTTAATTTATTTTATTGTGATTTAGTTACCAATGTCTGGTTAAGTTATTTTGTATTTTTGATATTTTTTATGAAATGTATTTAAAGAAACGTAAAACTACTTGAAACTAACTTTTCTGTTTTTAAATTTAAGATTTTTAATTAATTTTATTGTGATTTAGTTACCAATGTCTGGTTAAGTTATTTTGTATTTTTGATATTTTGCAAACATTTTCAAATAAATTTTAAAAAATTCAACTTGTTTTTATTTCCTGATGATAATAACGTACCCTTGATTCTCCTGTGCCGACTGTAAATTGATAAAAGTAAGGTAATAACTACTCTGAAGATGTCCCTAGCTGGTGGATGGTGTCCCAACATTAATCTTTGATGCAGTTTCAACAGTCGCTTCCATCTTTAAGAATAGAGATTTAATTTATATTTTACAGTAATAGAAGTATAAAAACGATTTTCTGGAACTACCTACTTAAAAAACTAAACTCTATAACATACTAAAATTTGAAAAAAATTGTACGAGCCGTTTTCGAGAAATTTTTCACAATTTTTAATTTTTTGAATAACTTTGTAAATTAAATTTCAAAATAGTTGAGACAAACGGCATTATACTAAGAAAAATAAACTCTATAACATACTAAAATTTGAACAAAATCGTATGAGCCGTTTTCGAGAAAAATTTTAAAAATTTTTAATTTTTTGAATAACTAAATTAAATTTCAAAATAGTTGAGACAAATCAACAAATTTGTTAGAAGTTGTACATGCAGATGTATGTGGACCTATGGAAGTTCAATCGATTGGTGGATCAAAATATTTCTTACTCTTAGAAGATGATTGCAGTCGAATGTCGTTTGTATATTTTCTTAAAACAAAAGATCAAGTATTCGATAGCTTTAAAGAATTCAAAAGCGTGACAGAAAACCAAGTTGGTAGTAAAATTAAAATACTGAGAACAGATAATGGTAGGGAATTCTGTAATGAAGCGTTTGATAGTTTTTTGAAGAAAAATGGAATAGTACACCGAACGACAAATCCATACACTCCTGAACAAAATGGTTTATCAGAGCGTATGAATCGTACTCTAGTGGAAAAGGCAAGATGTTTACTGTTTGATCAGATTTCGGGAAGAAATTTTGGGCAGAAGCGACAAATACAGCAGTATATATAATAATAATAATAAAAATCTTTGTTGTCCACAAACAAAAATTGCCATGAGACAAAAACTGCTGAACAAAGCAGCAGAACATTGATAATACATTATACACAAAAAAAAGAACAAATAACAAACAAACCGTTAACAAAGCATCAACGCAAAGAAAACAAAATTATTTTTAATAAGATTTCAGAGAATAATTGACACAATCTGTTTTAACTTTGAGCAGAGCATTTTAGCAAATAGTTGGTATTATAATAATAATAATAATAACAAAAATCTTTACTGTTACTACTGAAACACAGCAGGAACATTAATAATCCATAATAAGTATACAAAATATATAACAAAGATACCAAAAAAAAAAAAAAAAAAAAACAACACTAAAACAAAATATAGGGACAAAACCACATCCCAAAATCCAATTAAAATCACACATCACGATCGAGATATTCATCTATTGAGTAGAAAGCGTTTTCAACCAAAAACCCTTTCACCAATTTAGCAAATCCCCTTTCCCTGATTGCACCTTTATATGTAGGAGGTAAATGGTTATACAATTTTATTGCAGTATATAGAGGTGATTTTTCAAAATTGGTTAGCCTATGCAAAGGAAATGAGAGATCACTACCATGTCTAGTATTATAACTATGGTACGATTTATTCTGACATATTATGTCATAATTTTTAAAAATGAACATTAAAGATTCTAAAATCAGAAGTGATGGTAATGTTACGATTTTATGTTTAACAAAAAGAGGTTACATGAGGAAATGTAATCTAAACTAAAAACAGCTCTAATTACTTTTTTTTGTAATAAAAATATTCTGCGCAAATGATTACTGTGACCTCCCCATCGACTTGTTTACATTTATACTCAAACAATTATTTCTAAACCAATTATTAATTAAAAAAAGATCTCTTTCAATTTGTTTTTGTAAAATTTTTTCATTTTCACAATTGAATATAATAGATACATCATCCGCATACATGATAATATCAGATTTCAGGTTTAATAAAAAAATATCATTAACAAAAATAATAAATAATAAAAGGCCCAGGATAGAGCCCTGAGGTACACCTTTTTTTATGAAGCAAGGATCAGACAACCTCTCATTAATACGTACATATTGTATTCTATCACGTAGATAAGTTTTAATCCAGAGCAGTGCATTACCCCTAATGCCAATTTTATATTACTTATCTAGTAGTAAAGTATGGGATATCATGTCGAAAGCTTTGCTTAGATCAAGAAAAGCAGCCACTGTTGACTTTTTTATATCAATATATTGATAAACGTAATTAATTAATTTGCATAAAGCATCCTTGGTAGATTTGCCTTTCATAAAACCATATTGTTTAGGTGACAGAATATTGTTTAGTGTTAAAAAGCTATAAAGTCTATTATAATAGACTTTTTCATAAATTTTAGAAAATATAGAGGTTAAACTTATAGGCCTGTAATTATTAATGTTAGATGCATAACCTTTTTTAAGAATAGGTTGAACTACAGTAATCTTTAGGTTATTTGGAAAAATACCTTCTTCAAAACTTTGATTAATTAAAATAGCTAAAGGCTTGGAGATGAAGTTATTTATTTTTTTTATTATCAAGTTCGATAGATTGTCAATACCACATGCATTAGACGATTTTAAATTACATATTATGTTCTTGATTTCAACTTCATCACATGGAAAGAGATAAATAGACTTGTGAAAACTTGGTAAGGTATAAGAATAAAAATCTTGATTATTGAACATCGACGGTATATTTGAAAAAAATGTGTTATAAAAGCATTACCAATTTCATTTGTCATCGTAAATGGTTTGATCTTCAATGTTTATTTTACTGAAATCGTTTTTACTTTTTTTATGTAGCGCCCAGTTGTTATTGATAATATCCCAAGCAGCCTTACTTTTATTCGATTGTTTTTAATAAAATTTGCATAGTAAAATTTTTTGGCTATAATTACTTTTCGATAAATTTTTTTATAGAGCTTATAGTATCTACAAATCACCTCGTTTTTTGTCATGGTAAGTCTATATAAGCATTTAAAGTTGGCAGATGATATTCTAATACCCTTCGTTATCCAAGGTTTATGTTTGGTATTTTTCTTGTCTTTTTTATTAATATATATAACAGAGTTGTTATAAACATATTGAATTTTTTCATGAAAAGCATTGAAATTATCGTTCACGCTGCAACTAGATTTAATTAGTAAATTAAAATTTACTTCTGAAATAGATTGTTCAAATTTATTTAAGTCTAATTTTTTGATAACAGTGTGTCTAATAGCTGTTGGCTTTATTGGGATATCAAATTCTAAAAAGAGAGCTAGGTGATCAGAAAAGTAAGTAGAAATCGTATAAGTTTTACAAAGATGCTTCGGCAAATTAATATTTAAGTAGTCAATAGACGTTCTCGACAAATTAGTGATTCTTGTAGGTTCATTATTAATTACAGGAATATTGCAATCCAATCAGAAACAGATCAGTAGCATCGGGTTTGCTAGATAAAACTCCTTTTGAAATGTGGTTTAAGAAAAAACCAGATCTGAGTAACTTACGATTATTTGGAAGTTCAGCAATGGTACACATTTCCAAAGCAAAACGAGTGAAATTGGATAAAAAAGCCAAAAAGATGTTTTTTGTTGGTTTCACTAAAAATGTAAAAGGCTATAGGTTATTTGATCCAGACAAGAACTCGGTAATAACAAGTAGAGATGTCGTTATAATGGAAAATATAAGAGATAAAGAAGCAGTTATCTATCTAGATAAAGAAATAGCAGATTCAGTGGGGGATACCGAAGAGCTTGAAAATGAAAATTATCCCGAAGAAGATGAAGTAAGTGATGATGATTATGTAAATTCAGGTTCCGAAGAAGAAATCATTGAAGAAACACGAAAATCTCAAAGAAAAGGGAAACCAAAAAAGTTTGATGATTATGTAACTTACATGTGTGCAGGAACTATTTTGGATGATGATCCAATTTCTGTTGAAGATGCTTTATCGAAAGCAGATAGAGAAAAATGGAAGCAAGCAATGACAGAAGAAATGCAGTCTTTTGATGAAAATCAAGCATGGATACTGGTCGATGCTCCAGAAAGCGGAACAGTAGTAGAGTGTAAGTGGGTGTTTAAAAGAAAAAGTGACAGTGAAAATAAAGTGAGCTATAGAGCTAGATTAGTAGCAAAGGGATTTACTCAAAGACCTGGTATTGATTACGATGAAACTTTTTCCCCAGTAGTTAGACATTCTACATTAAGGTTGTTGATTGCATTGTCAGTCCAGTTAGATCTAAAAGTTGTACATTTAGATGTTAAAACAGCTTTTTTAAATGGCGAGTTAAATGAGAATGTTTTCATGTATCAACCGGAAGGTTTTGTTTCACCTAGTAATGAAAATAAGGTTTGCAAATTAAACAAAGCAATTTATGGTTTAAAACAATCATCCAGAGCTTGAACAAAAAGGTTAATAATGTATTAATTGATTTAAAGTACAAAAGATCAGATTTAGAGCATTGTTTGTACATTAAACCAGGGGTTTGGAGCGGAGCTGCAGTGGAGCAATGGGTTTTTGCCCGGAGCGGGAGCGGAGCCCGGAGCAAAGAATTTTGATTGCTCCACTGCTCCACTTTACTATTATAAACTACGTTTTTTTTTTTTTTTTTTAAATGAATTATTCTCATGGGTATAGTATTTAATAACATTATAAATAAACTACATTTGTAAGTAAAATTATTATAATGTAACTTTTCTGAATATTAATTTTCATTATTTTGCATTTGACGCTGGGTGAGGCTACGGTCTGTTTCTGTTTCCGCAATTTTGTTTTACAGAATAAATGGTGATGATTGATCGTGTACAATTATATACAATAAAGTTTATTTTGAAAAATTTTAAAGAACTTTTCTTTTTTTTTTAACTTTTGATGGTCAATAATTTGTTCATTTATTTAACTTCACTTGTTTCTTAGGGTCAAATATTGTAATTTTTGGTCCATTTCCACATACCTCATACAATTTTAGCTTTGTTTTTAAAAACAAATAACTTATTTTATTAATAGTTGGAGCGCGGAGCGGAGCTGGAGCAGGCATCTTGATGCCGGAGCGGAGCAACTAAAAAATTGGACTGCTCCAAACCCCTGTTTCTAAGAGTAAAATTTAATTAAAACTAAATCTTGATAGGTTGAGCAAACAAAACATGAAAAATGCATTAACACCATGACATCATACGTTGTACAGTGTATTATTATGTTGTATTAATAAGTTTTAACTTGTTTAAATTGAATTGATCACAAAATTATTATTTAATTATACAATTAAATTTATTTTAAGTAGAAGCAATTGAGTGGCGTATGCGATGATGATTTTACAGATCACTTTTAAAGTACAAGTTCGCAAGTAACGTTTAAGTAAAATTATATTTAACTAAGCTAATCCGACAAAACATGAAACAAACACAGTAATAAAATTAATCGGTTTGAGTCGATTTATCTACAACTACTCTCTTGAGCGGCGGTAGAAGACGGATAGTTCTTTGGGAACATAGATCAGCCACTGCCTTTTCTTTCATACAGTCCAACTCATACATTGCAATTAGTTCAGATTTTATTTTACGAGACGACTTTTCAGTTCCCGTTTTAGTATAAGAATTGGTGGAAACTAGAAATAAAACAAAATACATAATTTTTATATAAAGACAAACAATCGAAAAGAGGACATACGTTTATGTTTTATAGACTTGGAAAAAGTATTCGATAATATCAAAATAAAAGACGTATGGTGGGCCTAAGAAGGAAGGGAATAGAAATAGAAACAATCAACATAATAAAAGCGATGTACGAAAAAAACGGTAAATATTGTAAGAACCCAAAATGAAAAATCGGAAGAGTTTGAAACAGAAGAGGGCTTAAAACAAGGATGGGTGCTCAGTCCATTATTATTCTCACTACTTAAAGGGGGTAATTATAGAAGTAAAACAAAAAATGAGACCGTTTCACCAAGGCAACTGGAAAATGGAAAAAAAAACGTAACTGAGCTAATGTTCGCAGACGACATGGTCTTAGTCGCGGAAACAGAAAAGAATCTGCAAAATAATCTAGAAATTCTAAACCAAAAATTGGAAATGATTAAGATGAAAATAAATACCAAAAAAACTAAAACTATGGTCGTTACAACAGAGAACAAAGGGCATAACATCACTTTAAATGGGCTTAGGTTTGAACGGGTAAAAATGGAGGAATGGACAACGTAATAAACGAAAGGACAGAAAATGTGGGAAGAATATTTAACAGTTTAAGAACAACATTTTTTGGAAATAGAGAAGTCCCAAAACGAACAAAAGTGGAAGTGGTCAAAAAAGTAGTAAAACTCCGGCACTTTTATACGGAAGTGAAACGTGGACACTCACAAATAAATATAGTAGCCGAGCAGAAATGAGGTTTCTAAAAAAAAATCCAAGGAAAAACAAAAAAATATAGAATCAGAAGCGAAACATATAGAGAACAATAATTAAAGATAAAATCGGTTGGAACAAAAATACAAGAAAAACAGCTGGGATGGTTGGGTCACATCTATAAAATGAAAGAAGAAAGGTTAACCAGAAAAGCCTATGAAGCAAGATCACAGGGAAAAAACAAAAGAGGTAGACCGAGAAAACCTGGCAAGACGAAGTTGAAAAAGCAGCAACGGATAGAAACATCAAATGGAAAGACATAAAAAATCTAGCATCAGACAGATGAACATGGAAAAAAGTCAGCACAACACAACTCAACAGTCCTACACCTAACAGTAAAAGGACTAATGACTAAAAAATAAAAAGAATGTTCGACCATTTAGGCTCATGATCCGCAAATGAAGTTTATTTAAGTGTTTCATGTCTTTAACGAATTAATCCTTTTATATTTGAGTTATATTTTGAATAAATACCTACATCCACTAATTCCTGATAATCCATTTATTTCATTGGTTACTATTTTTGGAACAGTTTTCCATATACCTTGGGATTTGGATAATCTTTTAATTGTTCCTGTTGAATTATGGGCTGTAGAAACTGTGGATATTTCGTGAGTAAATGATGAATCGCTAATGTTTGCTACAGATTTAAGGATTTCTGTACCAGGAGGAACACTCTTTAATGATGGCAATTTTAACGATATAGTTAGGGAATTTGTACTTTCATCTGAAACATATTTGATGCTGTGTTCATATTGAGTTTGATCATTAACGAGGTTTAATTCTTTAGATGCGAATTTTTGTTTCTCCATGTCTAAAGCATTTTGTGCAACCTCGTTTTTCATTACAAGAAAATCGGTATTACTAACATCGGATAAACTGTTTTTGATTGATACATTCAAATTGCTTATGGCACTTTCCCACAATGTTGCAGTTGTATCGTATGAAATATATTGTGACTGTATTATTCGCAATGTGTCCAGTTTCAATTCCTAGAAAATTAAAAAAAAACATTGTGTGGTCAACTATAATTATTCATGCGGTTCATTTTTAAATGTATATCAGGTGATTCGGTTCGCATGTAGCGCCCCAGTAATTGTTTTTGTTATATTGAAAACCTAACAAATCTTAAGACGTATATGGCTGACACCTGCATCCGATTAATAACTACAAATTTTACTATGACCTGGAGGGCAAGTTTTATGGCAAATTGACTTGGCGATGAACAGAGGCGAACTAAGGAAGTTTGGTCCCCCGTGGAGGAATGTTTTGAGCGACACCCCTCACCCTCACCAGTCACCACATAATTTTTTGGAGAAAAATTAATAATTTTTTTTTAGTATCAAATTATATCATAAATTGGAAAAAGTTGAGAAAAAAACAAGTTGTTTTTCATGAAAATATGGAAATTTTCTATAATTCGGTTATATCGCGGTTATCACACAACACGGGCCGGATACACCTACAGCAAACCCGCGCTATAACCGGTTTCCATTTTAGTAGTAGGTATTTTCAATATAATTTCGCACAAAAATGTTACGATTTTCATAATTAGCTGAATAAGAACGGTATACTATAACAGGTTTATTCAATTCTATTTACTTACAGTATTGTACTTTTTTCCCACAAAATTAGTAGTAGCAGTAGTAAAGTCACAACATAAACATATCAACACTAACATCAAAACAATTACGGACGGGTGGTGGGGTACAGTGGCGGCAATTTCGCACAATTCAAATCAAACGAGTAACCGTGAAAGGTGCACTGGTTACGTTCAGTTATTATTTGTATCGTTTACCGGTGCTTACGATATGTTGTATGGAAATTGTGTTTTATGTCATATCAGGAAGTCGTTTTTCACCCTCAATATTTTTATGTGGCGATAATTATCAAAAACCTTTCAAAAAGCTAATAGTGTCGTTCATATACTGACGTTTCAAACTTATTTTTTTAACGTAATAGAAGTAGAATAATAGTTCATTGCTATCGACGTACAGACAATTAAATTATGTACAAAAAATGTAAAAAAACGTCCTTTTACTTTTTTGTGTTTCACAACAATAGCCGAGATATTTAAGTTTAAAAATATTGATCGATTTCGGTTTTTTCGTTATATCACGCAAGCCAGGGAATTTTTAAACAAAACAAGATCTGCTTTAAAGTACACTCCTAAATAGCTAACTTTTGTCCCATTTAACCAACCTCGTATTTTCATTATTTACGGACATAGCAATAGTGTCCCATGGAAAAGTGAAACACCCTGTATATGAAATTGCAGGTTTAAGCATTTTTAATACATTTAATTATGCGTCGCGTGTTAATTTTGGGCACACGGGTCTAATTGACCCTAAGTGACATTTTTAAATTTTTTAACGAGTTTTTTATGCATACCCTACTTGTTTGTAAAGGATTCCATGCTAAAAAATAGGTTGGGCCAGGGACTCTTTTACGAAAATCAGCTCGGCAGTCAACGTGCTAATAATTTTTTTGTCATTAATAACTTATTGTTTTATTAAGGTAAACATGACATAATATGAGAAATAATAATAAAATACCAATATTCTAGACCAAACAGTTTTATTTAAACAAATATAGATACAATACTTACTTAAAACTTAAACACACAATATGAAATATTAAGATTAGATTGCAATAAAACACAAGCGTTGATTAAAAATGTGACCTGTAAACAAACGCAATCCTTTTAAAATAAGTTTATTAATCAGAAAAGAAAAACCCGAACTGGCTCACAACATAACGAACCTATATTAACGGAAAAAGAGACAATGCTTTTGCAGTATTTCTCCATGGATATCGACGAATACGGAAATTTGAAAAGCATACTCCTGGCTCATGGTTAATACAATAATTGTTTTTTTTTTGATATTTTGCTTTTAGCTAAACCTGCAACTCGTTAAAAATGTTCCTGCTTGAGAATTTCTCTTTGTGTTGATTTAATTAAATTGTTGTGTTAAACCAGATAACCATACTCCAGAAATGGTTGTACATTTTACGTTTGGCAAAAGAGATATTTTGAAATGTTTTCCGAGAGAAACCGCATTGTATTACGCGCAGTTATGTGAAGAAAACACGGAGGAAAATGGTAGCTGGAAGTGGACTGTTGAACAAATTTTATTTATTAAGCTTGCGGCACTTTGGCAGTTGTTTAACTCAAAATTATATTGTTTATTTCAGTTTTTAGAGTATCACCAAATAATTGGACATTTTTGTATTGTAAAATTAATCAGAATATGTTCTTTGCACTTTGGGAAATAAATAAGTATATGCAATTTGGGATCTTACATTGTGTTTTATTAAAAGTGATGGATATAATTAATGAAAAAATACATTTTGTAAGATAACATGTAAACGTGAAGTTACTTAGGTAGCTGTAATTCAGTGGAATTGATGACAATTATGTTCTTCAAGGTTGGTTTCTAAGAGTAAAATTTAATTAAAACTAAATTTTAATAGATTGAGCAAACAAAACATGAAAAATGCATTAACACAATGACATCATACGTTTTACAGTGTATTATTATGTTGTATTAATAAGTTTTAATTTGTTTAAATTGAATTGATCACAAAATTATTATTTAATTATACAATTACATTTATTTTAAGTAGAAGCAATTGAGTGGCGTATGCGATGATGATTTTACAGATCACTTTTAAAGTACAAGTTCGCAAGTAACGTTTAAGTAAAATTATATTTAACTAAGCTAATCCGACAACACATGAAACAAACACAGTGATACAATTAATCGGTTTGAGTCCATTTATCTACACAGACAACTTTTCTCTTTAGCGGCGGTAAAGGACGGATAGTTCTTCGGCAACATATATCAGTCAGTTTCATTCGTTTCACATGGTCCAACTCATAACTGTCAGCTGATTCAGATTTTCTTTTACGAGACGACCCGTTATTGCCCGTTTTAATATAAGAATTGGTGGAAACTAGAAATAAAACAAAATACATAATGTTTATATAAAGACAAACAATCGAAAAGAGGACATACGTTTATGTTTTATAGACTTGGAAAAAGTATTCGATAATATCAAAAGAAAAGACGTATGGTGGGCCTAAGAAGGAAGGGAATAGAAATAGAAACAATCAACATAATAAAAGCGATGTACGAAAAAACGGTAAATGGAATGGGAAAAAATGATATGAAAATAAATACTGAAAAAACTAAAACTATGATCGTTACAACATAGAACAAAGGGCATAACATCACTTTAAATGGGCTTAGGTTGGAACAGGTAGAAAGCTTTAAATATTTACGAGTGATCATAGAGAAAAATGGAGGAATGGACAAGAAACTAAGCGAAAGGACAGGAAATGTGGGAAGAATATTTAACAGTTTAAGAACATTTTTTGGAAATAGAGAAATCCAAAACGAACAAACATGGAAGTCGTCAAAAAGGTAGTAACTCCGGCACTTTTATTCGGAACTGAAACGTGGAAAATCACAAATAAAAATAGTAGCCGAGTGAATGCAGCAGAAATAAGGTTTCTAAAAAAAATCCAAGGAAAAACAAAAAATTATAGAATCAAAAATGAAACATATAGAGAACAAGTAAAGATAAAATCAGTTGAAACAAAAATACAAGAAAGACAGCTGGGATGGTTAGGACACATTTATAGAATGAAAGAAGAAATGTTAACCAGAAAAACCTATGAAGCAAGATCACAGGAAAAAAACAAAAAGGTAGACCGAGAAAAATCAGGCAAGACGAAGTTGAAAAAGCAGCAACGGATAGAAACATCAAATGTAATGACATAAAATCTAGCACAAGACAGAAAAACATGAAAAAAAGTCAGCACAACACAACTCAACAGTAAACAACACCTAACAGTAAAAGGACTCGTGACTAAAAAATAAAAATAATGTTCGAACATTTAGGTTCATGATCCGCAAATGAAGTTTATTTAAGTGTTTCATGTCTTTAACGAATTAATCTTTTTCTATTGGAATTTATTTTTTGAATAAATACTTACATCCACTAACTCCTGATAAACCATGTACTGCACTAGTTACTATTTGTGAAACAGTTTTCCATATACCTTGGGATTTGGATAATTTTTTTATTGTTCGTGTTGAATTATGGGCTGTGGAAAATGTAGATATTTCGTGAGTAAATGATGCATCGCTAATGTTTGCTACAGATTTAAGGATTTCTGTACCAGGAGGAACACTGTTTAATGATGGCAATTTTAACGATATAGTTAGGGAATTTTTACTTTCATCTGAAAAATATTTGATGCTCTGTTCATATTGAGTTTGATCATTAACGACGTTTAATCCTTTAGATGCGAATTTTTGTTTCTCCATGTCTAAAGCATTTTGTGCAACCTCGTTTTTCATTACAAGAAAATCGGTATTACTAACATCGGATAAACTGTTTTTGATTGATACATCCAAATCGCTTATCGCACTTTCCCACAATGTTGCAGATGTATCGTATGAAATATATTGCGACTCTGTAGTATTCGCAATGTGGCCAGTTTCAATTTCTAGAAAATTAAAAAAAAATATTGTGTGGTCAACTATAATTAATTATGCGGTTCATTTTTAAATGTATATCAGTTCGCATGTAATTGTTTTTGTTATATTGAAAACCTAATAAATCTTATATTTTGGAAGTCATTTAAAATTCCGTTCAAGATGACGTCTGTCGGCCCAGCAGCGAAAGTTAATTTTTTTTTAGTAAATCAATCAAATGAGTATAATATAGGGGTACTTGTCATTTAAAAAAAATCATTTTGTTATTCGAAAAAAAAATTACATTTTGTCTTATGATGGAAAACTAAGTACCAAACAACTTTTATTCAAAATATTTTTCCCTAAAGTGGATATTTACTGAGATATTTAGCATAATCCATACACACTGTTTATTATCTTATTATTTGTTAATGGGAATAACTTACTTTGAATTTTTTTGATAATTTGTATATTTCCGGATTCTTCCATGTTAGCTGTCACCTCAACCTCTTCATCGTTATTTGTTGGAGATGTTTCATAAGATGTAACAGGCCTTATATTACGAGAAATGCTAATGGACGTGTGATTTCTAGACGCCTTAAGGCATTTTTTGTTTATATCATATATTTTACAACTTTCCGTGGTTGGGGTTTCAAAAAATGTGACTTTGCGTTTTAGCGATGGATCAGTTTTTTTCAAGTCACTCGATTCGAGAGAACTTCCTTTAGATTTAAAAATGCTTTTAGATTTGTTATTGGTAATGTCCTTACTGCTTACAAAATCTATTGGGGTAAGTGATTCTTGAATGTGTTCTAACGAGTTGGTTTCCTTATTGTTTTGCAAAGGCGTGCTGGTTGTCAGAACATTGATGTTATATAAAATACTTTTTTTATTAACGTCAGTAACAAAATTTTTGTTGAAGGGATTGATGACTGGAGGTGAATCGTAATTTACTTCGTCGTCACTAGAAAGTGCCACATACGGCGATATGCACGACTGTGCGCCTTTTCTTCCTACTGTACATTTGCAGTCAAGCTGCAGTTCTGACACGGATGCAAAAATTCTCTTACAATATAGACAATGTAATGGCCAATGACTTTTCTGGATGTGGTTCAGTAAAGCATTTGACGGATTTCTTAAATACGTTCGTCCGTAAAAACATATATCACATTCAGGTTCAATTTTATGAACACTTTTTTCGTGTTTTGATCGACATTTTTCACAGCAAAACGTTTTTGAGCAAATACGGCAATAATTCTAAAAAAATATATGGCAATTAACTTTTTTAACATCAAACACTCTTTGACAAAATTATATTTTTAAAACGACAATAAAACTATTAAAAAAATTTATACAGGGGCGACAATTAACTACCGCATTACATGGGTGACATAGTTATTATAAGACTTAAGAGAATTGTTTAAATTAGTAGAATTATTAGAGTCGTTGGATGAAACATCAAAATAAACCAGTATTGCAACTTAATGAAACTGCAAAAAACGGAAAAATGAAAAATCAAACTGCTTTATTATTCAATACAGAAAAAAGTTTTAGGACACAATTTGTTGGATATCATAGGATACATAATCTAAAACTATTTCCAGCTATACAGAGTGTTTGTTTTCCGCGCACCGAAGGGTAGCTTTTTTATTTCAAATACAACACCTTGTTTATTTTTTATTTTTTAGATTCCAAATTGAATTGTCTTTAAAACTTGTAAACGATTTTATGTACATGAAATCAGGAGTAAAAAAAAATTAACAATCGATTCGCTGTACCAATAATTTAAGAACAATGAAAAATACTTTTCTAGCTATTGTATCTTATATGGGGTATTGTTTTATGTTAGCTCAACATGCCCAAGTAACTTAAGAATCATGACTTTAATAATTTTCCAGTTATTGTAACTTATAAGGGGTGTCGTCTTACGGTATTAATGTTATAAACCCTATATGCGGTATATTTTGCAAAAGAGGTACCGACGCCAGGGCGTCTTCCGATAAAATTGATAAAAATGGCTTCGACTATATTAGCTTAACATGCCCCGGTAATTTTACAACCATGACTTTAATAATTTTCTAGTTATTGTATATTATACGGGGTTTTGTCTTACGGTATTAATGTTATTAACCATATATGCGGTATATATTGCAAAAGAGGTACCGGCGCTTGGGCGTCGTTTGCTAAAATTGACAAAAACTGCTTCGACTATGTTAGCTAAACATGTCCAGGTAACTTTAAAATCATGACTTGTATAATTTTCCAGTTATTGTATCTTATAAGGGGTGTTGTCTTACGGTATTAATGTTATAAACCCTATATGCGGTATAAATCACAAAAGAGGTACCGACGCCTGGGCGTCTTTTGCAAAAATTCATAAAAACTTCTTCTGCTATGTTAGCTAAACATGCCTAGGTAATTTTAGAATCATGACTTTAATAATTTTCTAGTTATTGTATCTTATACGGAGTTTTGTCTTACGGTATTAATGTTATAAACCCTGTATACGGTATATATTGCAAAAGAGGTACCGACGCCTGGGCGTCTTCCGCTAAAATTGATAAAAATGGCTTCGACTATGTTAGCTTAACATGCCCCGGTAATTTAACAACCATGACTTTAATAATTTTCTAGTTATTGTATCTTATACGGAGTTTTGTCTTACGGTATTAATGTTATTAACCATATATGCGGTATATATTGCAAAAGAGGTACCGACGCTAGGGCGTCTTTAGCTAAATTTGACAAAAACGACTTTGACTATGTTAGATAAACATTCCCAGGTAATTAAAAAATCATGAGTTTAATAATTTTCTAGTTATTGTATCTTACGGTATTAATGTTATAAACCCTATATGCGGTATATATTGCAAACGAGGTACCGACGCCTGGGCGTCTTTTGCTAAAATTGATTAAAATGGCTTTGACTATGTTAGCTAAACATGCTCAGGTAATTATAGAACCATGACTTTAATGATTTTCTAGTTTTTGTATCTTATAAGAGATGTTGTCTTACGCTATTAATGTTGTAAACCCTATATGCGGTATATATTGCAAAAGAGGTACCGACGCTTGGGCGTCTTTTGCTAAAATTGACTAAAACTGCTTCGACTGTGTTAGCTTAACATGCCCAAGTAATTTTTGAACCATGACTTAAATAATTTTCTAGTTATTGTATCTTATACGGGATGTTGTCTTACGGTATTAATGTTATTAACCATATATGCGGTATATATTGCAAAAGAGGTACCGGAGCTTGATCGTCTTTTGCTAAAAAACTTCGACTATGTTAGCTAAACATGCCCAACCAATTTAAAGAACAATGTCTTTCTAGCTTTGTATCTTATAGGGGGTGTTGCCTTACCGTATTAATGTGCCCTATTTTGAATAATAAACCAGTTATTTAAGAAATACGCACTAGGTTGACACCCTGTATATCATTAAAACTTAAAAGCTGTTTAATAAGGCTCCACCCAACTATGGTTGTTATTTAAAAATTGCAAGTTTAGTTTATATTTCGTTATAGGCTCAGTTTAAAAATACATTAGTATCTCAATCGCAATCTACGTATAATTATCTCTTAAAATGTACCTTTTAACAACTTTTTCTATGTCGTATAAAAAGATATTTGTGTTTAAAAATGTAGTCATTTTTCAGTTGTTTGCAGTTTTATCAAAATGTGGGCAACTTTGGTTGTGTATGTTATGAATTTTAGTTTTGACGAATATAGCGACGAATATTGAGGTTTTACTGTATTTAGAAAAACATTATTACATTGAATATAAGTACAGCTAAATCAAAATCGCTTCTGGTCGCTACAGAATCAACTATACAAATTGAGCAATAACGACACGTCGCGAGTTTTAAAACTTGTGTATAAAGAAACAAAAGGAAACACTTGGTTAACATATGTAATTGTTTTTTTTTTTACAAAAAAACAAGAGAATAACTCAAATGCATCAAAGAAATTAATGATTCAATAAAATATTACCTTTTCAAATGTATTCATAATTGTGGTAAAATGTATATTTGCATATACTTATTCCCTTTGACACAAACACACGAAAACCAAAAACAGCTCTGACTACAACTCATCTATGCTTATCAATATGGTTTTTGTTTATTTGCTATCTGAATTTCTGTTGAAGGTTGTATTTGTAGCGAAGGTTGTTGTAAAGTTCGAGTTGTACATATGTTCTTTTATTCTGTATATATTTTCTAATTTTAAAGAATAGCTAGGAAGTAGTAAATCTTGCCAAATAGTCAGTTTTCAATTTAAGTTACATTTTTTCAACCACCCGCGTCGAACTTTAAGAACCCCTATTGCGTGGGGCACTTGAGAGTCCGTTTTGTTTTAACGCATGTGTTTCTGGACAAATTCCTTTGCTAGGTTGACCAATCGTAGCAAAGGGATAACATTTTGAAATTCCCTTAAAATAGCATTGTGTAAAGTTTTTAGTTAGTTAACCTTTACTGCTTAAGCAAATAGCCTCTTTGTAAAATACTGATGTTAACTCATTCATTTTTATTCTTTTAAATATAATCTTAAACCAAAGAAAGGTGTTTTAATAATTACTACTGCTCAAGCTTATACCATTACGGCTACGTACGCTCTAATCGCAACAGTTAAAATACCATCTCATAACAAACACAACAAGGTATTAAACTCATAAATTTTCGAATTTTTTGGCTAATTCGTTGGGGCCTTTCAATAAATGATAAATATCGATAAAGAAGCATGCTATGCTTTTGAATATACATATTTATGTTTTTTATGTTTGTACAGAGAGTGGCCAAAGTTAGAAGTTATTTGAACATCGTAATAAACACGTATGTCGATCAGGTGGAATTAAAGCAACGACTTTGTAGAATCTACAATGTAGAGCAACTATTTTTAGAAATTTGTCACGGCTTAGTCGATTTTAGCAAAACTATAAAATTATCAGTAGGATTGCAAAAATAGTTTGAGTAAATATAATTTCGTGTTATTAATTCATTATTTTAAAAAAAAGGTAATTGATTTTCCAAAAATTTAAGAAAAGCAACTATTTCTCCCGCGTGCCAGTAAAAATTTTTCTACGGGCCAGCTGTGGCACGCGCGTCATGTTCGCCACACCTTATATAGGCCATATTGTTTTTGGAGAACAATTTATTATAAATACTTACTTATAAATATTTCATCTAGACTGCATTTAAAATTTAAAAAATTGCGCTTGCAGTTTAGACGACGTTTTGAATCTAAACCAGCCGCTGTATAAATAAAGCATCACATTAATGGGCTTTTAAAATTAAAAAACTTTCCTTATTTGACAAGCTTCGTAGCTTTAATAATAAAGTTATGCACGTTATCCCATAGAGATTGAGATTGGGAGACACTGAATGCCTAATTTACCTTTTTAAATTTAGATGGCTGCTTGAGGAATACGACATGAAGCATAAATATGACCTGAGACATGTATCACATAGTTATTTATTTATTACGTAGACGGTTTTTTCAAAAACTGTTGTTAATGCATTATCATATTAGGACGACAAATGAGGAAATTAATAATAAATGCAAAGCTTTATTTTCTGTGGGTGTTTTCTGTTTGGCCTAGTTCAGGTTATTGTACCTTGTTTGTTCAATCTTCTGGAACTGAATAAATTATTGTTAATATCACTACAAACAATGGATATTCTCTTATGACGAAATCAATACTTATTTGTTCCTTTGAAAACTCAATGACTTTTTGAGTACATTATTGTTACTATATCACAAAATAAATCCTACCAGTAGAACATATAATTATAAGCAATGGTGTCTGTTAAAACAATGAATTGTTTCATTTTCAAAAGCCTATGTTATAAAAATAATAGACGATATAAGTTTTGGATTCAAAAGCTGTTTCTTTTCCATGTTTATATTGTACTGGCTACGAAAAATACATGTTGTGTAGCTGTGCCTACTAAGTTGACCCAATTATTGTTACTGTAGTTGATCTCACTTTAAAAGACTCGATAGGAGAGCTATTTCTTAGTTGTTGTAATTTGTCGATAGTTTTGTTACTGAACTAATTGCATCTTGCATATCTTGCTGCAATCTTGATTTGTTGTTATATGGTGCTAGTACATCATCACTATCCGAATTACCAGCCAGAGGAGCTCGACTATCTATGATGTTCTAGTTCGACACCGAAAACGTTTGCATATTACAAGTTTTGTCAACGATCGTACAATTCGCAGAGAAATCAATTCGTCCTAAAATGCGGAAATATTTCGACCCACCCGACATCCACATAATTTTTTTTACCCGTTAATTTATCTTCTCAGAGGAACAAAATGTTTTTAACGATCGCATACTCCTTTGTGTAACGGAATTAAAGTTGTTAACATTTAATTTTCGTAATGTAAAGAGCATATGTAGTACTTTTCGTAAATTAAGAGTCGATTTGGAGCGTGAGAGGAGCAAGGGCTGTTTCTAAAACGCACCAAACTTCCGTGAGGAGTATAGTTGATCATCTTATTTCAAAAATAACGTGATGATATTCGCCCTGGGGATTCATGTTGGAGTTTATGGAGAAATTAAAATGAAACAACAAAAGATCCGACGTTTTGTCATGATGTATGATAGTGATTCACGCGCTGGATGTTGTATTATAGGCTATACTTCTCCGAGGGTCAGGTTGTTAATGGTCTGTGGTACTCAACATTTAGCAAGTGGGCGAGGTAAGTATGCCCTTTTTATTAAAGTTCCAAGTTATTTGAATGTACCAGAACGGACCGTATAGTTTATTGATTGAATCAACAGCTGGTAGGTGGTGCGCAGTAGCGTTTGGACGCTCTGATACGGCGCCGTGACGCAGGTAGAAATGCTATAAGGTAGTTCGGACCGAACAGGGCGCTGGTAGAGAGCGGTCTCCATCTCATTTGTGCCCCAGCACCAGCTATGGTCCGCGTGGTGTTGGCACCGCACCCGCTATTGCTGGCTACAGCGGTGGTGGCCGTGTGCGCAGCCATCCCGCATGCTGTCATGGCAATCGACCTTAGCAGGCTCTACGGTCATCTTAGCTCGAAACGCAATGGTAAGCAATACTCATACATACCACACGATCATACCTGATAAGCACATCAACAATTGTATCGTACTCCACATACCAATCGATAGAGATATTCGTTCTCACCACAGTAACACATACACACATATATCGATGTACATACATATATCGTTTCTATTGTTTTTATTATTTACCATTAGATTTAGTTTTAAATGTTCTGAGCACGCGACTCTTGGCACAGTGGTTTAGAAACTTAGTCAGCACGATGATACCTACATAACAAGATGCATGATAGGGGGATCCCATCTTCAACTGATAGTTTTTAGACTACTATACTTGTTAAAAGTTTTTAACGGTAACAAAAACTATTTTTATTGCAACATTATAACATTTTTCTATAGTTTCTATAAATGATTTTTGATGTACCCTCAGGGACCGTGGTCTACAGTTTCGGTATCACTGTTTTAGTACATATTAAATCCAGGGAGACTTGGTTAATGCTGTGTCCACACGTTTTCCCTTTTAATTGCATGCACTGTATTTCACTCATTAATATTTTAATTAAGTAATGTAGTCTCTAATAATAATAACTGCAATTATTGCAGTCCAGCTTGGCTAAATTTAAAAATAGGCCGTTATTTACCATACTTTCAAAAACAGTGTTATTTTTGATCCACCATTGCGACAATAATTAATGAGATTATGTTTTAATCTTCCAGAAATAGATTCATTATTAGGTTGCCTTAAAACAAAATCTCATTAATTGTGGGACATGTCTTCTTCATTATGGGTAACAATTGAAATATGTTTAACTTGCAGCTTCAGAATTATTATTACTTTGATTAAAACATTGTAACATATCATACTTTTCGTAAAATTCGTAAGCCATTTTGTGTTTTTAAGGTACAAAAATATAAACAATCAACAATTAAAGATGATTATTTCTGTCAAACTATCATTAAAACAACAGAATGACAGTTTGTTATATCAGTTATATTCTTAATGACATAAGACTACTACTAAAAACAAAATAAAATATGAAAAATTGCCTAATTGCGCACCCCCACCCTTCGCCATTAAACTTGGATTTGGCTATATATTATTGTAATGGGGAAAAATCCTCTTTCTCGTGATGCCACAGCCAACTATGGGTTCCATTAAACAAAATACAATTGCATGTCACAATCACAACTCGAATTCCGATTTTTTTTTTTGAAAAATTGTCTGCGCCACTGCATTCTTATCAAAAAAGTGCCTGTAGAACGTCAAAATTATTTTTGTTTATTTTCATAAACAAGCGAGATATAGCCATAAAACGAAAAGTCGAAATGTTAAACATTGAAATTTTTTGAAAGTACTATGTTGCTCAAAATGTTCGAGAAAAAATTAATTACTCGAAAACGGTTAATTTTAGGCCTATATGACCGTTCATAGTTTATGAAGTACATTTAAAGAGGAATCCAAAAATGTCATAATATACAGGGTTCTATTTAAAATAACTAGATTGGTTCCATAGCAAATAAACTGTAAAAAGCAAAACAAAATCGGGTATAAAAGCGCAAAAAAGATAGCTATGCATCTTTTGTATAAGACATTTTCTTGTTAAATCAATATTTTAGAAGATAAAAGCGGTATTTCATACTTTTTTATGTTTCAACTGACCTTTTTTAATAAACTTTAAAGGTCTATAACTCGATAACCATTGAGTTTTGGACTATGGTTTATGTTACAGTTTTTGCTTAAATTGACTCAAGGAACATGCTCCTTAAGTTTGGCCGTTTGGTCATGCAATACCCTGTACACGTCCCAAAGGATGTTCGAAAAATTCTGAATTGTGTTATGTCGCTTTATAACACCATGGGTGGATTTGTTAGTAGTTCTAAGCTCACACTGCATGTGAATCGTTTTAATTTGTATCAGGAATACATGTGGCTCCTTTCAGTCGACTATTGGCTGGCCATGCATGTCTTCCATTAATTACTGCTGGGTCACATTTATCCCAAGCGTGCAATACTGCTGGAACATGTATCGCAAGCTGTTTTATTAAAAAAAGTAAGAACTAAAAATATTAAACTTCGTTTACATATATTTTTAAGCTATAGAAACACATTTTTATTAATGACACTTAATTAGCCAAAAGTCGTGTTGAAAGGTTTATTGAAAGTATCTATGGTTTAAATAAAAACATATATTTAAAAAGAACCATCTAAACGAATAATTAAAACAAAAAATTTACAGGGTTGGTGAGTTGTTACTGGAACACCGTGAATGAGTATTTTTAATGTCATCCATTATCTAGTACGCTGCGAATTTTTAATTAACACATTATTTAAATTGTATCAAACTACCAAACCACATTTTGGTGTTTCAAAAAATATTTTCGGGGTGTAAAAAGGTAAACAGAGCCAGCCATTGTTCAATTTAAGCATTAATCAAGATTAATTTGTTTATGAGGAATTATAGAACGTAGTAAAACTTATTACAACATCGTGTACCATCTATTTATTGTGTGTGAATTTTGCATGGTTTAGGAAGTAATTTTTGGAAAACGATACAGAATATTTTATAATTTAACAAAGCATCTTGTAGCCATTAGCATAGTATTAAATTCACTGCGTTTTTAAAAATAAATCACGTAGCATTATACTAAGTTTTTTTTTTGTAAAGTTTGGTGCACAACTAATGGATTTAATTTTCATTCAATCATTATTCTTGACGTTCTTTGTTGTGAAAGTGCAGCTAATTAATGTAAAATCAACATTACCTTAAGTTGGAAGTATCAAGTTACTAGTTGACTTTGATCTGAAATTAATTTTAAGACGCAAAGCAAACCTAACTTGTATACTACAGGATATTGTACAATATCTAGTACGATCCACTTTATAAATAATTGATTTCAATACAGCCGAGTGGAAACAGGAGAGAGGAATTTTACCCACAAACGGCCTTTCTCAAGAATATCTTTTGATATAGATGCGGATACTGTCTGCCATTTATGGATTTTGTAGTAACTCCGCAACAAATTTCGGAACACAACGAAGCAGGCTAGACTTGAAAACAAAAAATGAATACACGTATTTTTACAAAATATCGGAACATTTTAATTCATGTTTGGATGTAAACAATATATAAAGCGTCACTTAACAAAAGCATCACGATCTTAGTGCCTTAAAATCCATAAAAGATATGGAAATGATTACCAACCATTTCAAATTACAATTCTGTTATATTTTAAGGGAAAGTTTGTGAAAAGTCAACACTTACTTGGGCAATTTATTTTTAAATTTATACAGGCTGGTCCAAATTCAATGGGATTGCAAGGGTTTATTAACCCGAGATAGAGAAACGGTTAAATTACCAAAAATGTGCAGTTTTTTGAGACAAACTCAGAACCGTTTTTAAAAAATTCTATCATTTCCGGTTTTCGATCTATCGATATTTTTTTTTGTCATATTAATAATGTGTTATATCTCTTTTATTGTTGTAAATATCAAAAATATTTATGAAGATTATTTTTAGATATTGTTATGTTTAATTTGATTATACTAAAAAAAAAAAATTTTGCGCTCGCCGTTAAAAAGTTATGACACAAACTTACCTTTTTTTAAATGGGAGCGATAGTTGGCTATGGCCTATTTAAATTCCTTATTTTTTTCTCATTTGAAATATGTAAGGGTTGATTATTTATTTTCAATAATACGCAAGTAACGAAGGTTTTTTAGTTTTTTTTTTTTTAAATAAATAATAGGAGGCTGTGAAAACAAAAAAAAACAAGGTTTTTAAAACGGTTCTGAGTTTGTGTCAAAAAACTGCACATTTTTGGTAATTTAACCGTTTCTCTATCCTAAATATTAACCGAGATACCCATGCAATCCCATCGAATTTGGACCACCCTGTACAGAAAAGTTGTTCAGTACTTAATAAAAAAAAAAAAAACAGGAATAAGTATCTACAGCAGGTGTGAGCAATTGTTTTCTGCAGAGGGCCAGATGAAAGTTGGTTGGGATGACTGGAACCGCATAAATAAGGATGTGAGGGCTGTTAAAAATTTTTGCCAAGTCGCAAATTTCTTCAGAATTCGAAAAAATCTAAAAATAATTTCTCGTTCGTCAAATTCATTATAACTGATCAGTCGTACCTCTTTAAACCTTAGTAGGCCAATTTCGAACTTCTTATACACAAAATATTGAACGCAAAAAAAATGAGAGGGCAAACTAGAAAACGTTAATTATTTACAAACATTTTCAAAGTGAAAGGAACAAAAAACCCAATACAATAAAAAAAGTTAAATAACACTACAAGAAATTGTTTCAAAACATTAAACAAACAAAAAATTACACGCCTAGAAGGTAAGTTAACGGCAACACATGGATGGTCATTGTTAATTATTTGGCTTCTTCAAATTTTAATTTGGACTTTGCGTTTGTATGACGGCATAGTAAAGACGATAGTTAAAGGTATACGCATACGGTAATACATTTTATCTGATATCCTTAATGGTATCGGATATTGTTAATAGATGTAGGTGCAAGAATAATGGAAAAACATTTCCTATGTAGAAGCGTGAAATGGGATATCGACTATAACGGAGAACAGAGGCGGTCAAACGGAATAATGTTTTCCAATTTAAAGGGCTACTTCGGCTGAGTTAGTTTTCCAAAAGTATGCAGATAACAGCAAAAACCTAAATCCCTTTAAATAAGTTGTAAACCATCAATAAAATCTAAATTAAGTTTTCTTAATGTTATTAATATCAATTATTGAATAATAATATTACATATTTCTAATTAATATCTTAAAATTATGATTAGCATAAATTTTCCAAAAAAAAGTATAAATGTGATATTATTTTTCGATTAAATTAATTAAAAATATGTTTAGATGTAGTTCAAATTTAATATCGTAAATAATATTGAAGTCTTGCTTAAAAAGTTTAAGTTCAGTTTATTTATTTAATATTTTAGTTAATATATTTCATGATATTCAGGGATGCGCAAAAGTATGGAAAGAGACAAATATCTAAAATACTATTGCAAATGTAACAATGAAATTTTATATCTGAGCGTTATGGCATTTTTTGGATTTGATGGAAATATTAAGGTTGCAATGCGAATTCCGGTTCAAACGGAAACGGACTCAAATTTTGAAATTTTAAAAAGAACACCCTGTATATTTTTATCTTATTGGATTTCTTTTAAAATTTACTTTAAAAAATGTATAAAGTCTAAAGTCAACCGTTTTCGTAAAATTTACATTTTTATGAAAATTTTGAGCACTTTCATTTTTTTAAAACATTTAAGCTATTTAAAAAGGCAGTAGAATTTTGTTTAAACATTAGATTGACAATAGATTATTTAACACTTTGCACTAGCTACATTTTAAAAATATTATAAAGGGTGTTTTTTACACTTGCTCAAACTCGTGAAACTTTAAACATCGATAACTCGATTTTCTTAAATACAAGACCCTATATGTTTTTACATAGTCTTGTAGAAAATTTGATTGTCTTTTAAAAACATTAACCATGTTTCGATGTTTGAGTCCATTTCAGGTTGAACCGAAAGTCATATACCAATTAAATATCTCTAAAAGTACATGTAATAACGCATAAAAACAAACATTATTGTTTTTAGTTTTTTCTGAATAACCTTTAAACTTAGTAGGCCGCGGTAATTAACAAGTTAGATTAAAATTAAGTTTAAATTACTTTTTTCCCCCCCAAATTTCACCAATTTATTAGCTCTTACGATAAGCGGGATCTATGTTCAGCCTCAAATGCTGTATTTTGATCAACTTATCAGACACAAAAGCATTTTTTTTTAGTACCTATATTAGTCTACCACACAAATTGTTTTATAAACACAGACAGTTACTTGTTTTCTTCAGTATGCATATTGGAAAGTAAGGTAAAACAATTGTTAAACACGAAACGTTAAAAAATTAATTAACTAAATTAATTTTTGCTCCGCAGTTCCGCTGAAGCTAAAAATGCCCGCTTTTTAATTAAAGTAATTGTAACAATCTAAATTAAGTATCTGGTCACCGACGACACATAGTTCAAACAAGCTTTTTTTTTATTAAAGCAAATTTTATGCTTTCCGGTGATTATTACATGTTGTAACTAAAAGAAATTCGAATTTATTGCCTTTGGTTGTAGTCGTTTGTTTAATAATCGATATTTAATATGAATTGTATAGATGATATTATCATTAACAGGATGCTTCCATGGGAGGGGGGGTTAATAAACGGAAACAGAGCTGAGGACCTATTTTTTAGGTCACCACTCTCTTTTTAAATTTTTTAGCAGCAGAATGTTTGATGTTTTTATCATGGGGGGGTGGGTTAATGAATGGTAAAAAAGCCGAAGACATTTTTTTAGCACAAAATTTACAGTTCTCCAGCTCTATAACGACTAACCTATGGGGGGGTTCTGCACTCCCCTATCTTCGGAACCGTTCAAGATCTTTTCAAAAACTTTGCACCGTTTTACTGGCAAAGGATGCGCGAATTGGTAAATAGAAGAATTTCGATTTTATCTCTGACGGTTTCATGGCCAACGCGATTGCAAAAATTACCTTTATTATTCAACTTTTCAGTTGCTCCCCAATTTTTCCGAAGGAAATGGCCAGTGGCACGTATAACTCTGCAACACATTTAGTTTTGATGTTCTGGATGAAATAAACACAGCCTTGATCAGATTCTAGCGACAACATATCGTGACCTTCCCTGGTAAATATTGCACAAGTACAGTTTTTCTAATCTGTCAAAGTTAAAAAGATTTTCGCGTTTAAAAGTGTTGTAATTTTTCGCTTAAAACCTCAACATTAAACTTTTTAAACGTCATTCAATTCTTAATGCAATTCTTCCCAACTTTGCCAATTCACGGGACTATTATACTATTATAATAGCAAACGTGGTACATCATTGTCACCCTGTGTATATAAATATAATATATCTTGTTGATAACTTTTCGTGCGTTCCTGCTAGAACGTCTCTGCTAAAATGTTTTATCTCAGTAAGAAATGTGTGTTTGCACCGAAACGACAATAATTTACCCTGCCTACTGTTTTTTTTTCTTATTTACGTCCATTACGAGTAAACTGAGATGTATAGGCAAGTGTAGACGCGTAACATTACCTCGAGAGAAAATATCCAAGATGAGGGAATGTGAGAAATACAATTGAACAAACAAGCAGTCGTGACAATATTATTACGGTTACAACAAGTGTGGGTGTACAGACGTAGCTATTAAATTGTTTTGGATTCGTAAATATTTAGCTGATTATGTGGAGATTTTTGAGAAAAAGATTAAAACGCTTAAACCCATAATAATTTAGAATATTTTTTACAGTACTGTCGTACCTATACTCATAAAAACATAATCGATAATGGTTATTCAGGCCAAGATGAGATGTGCGTTATATTAATGAGTATAAGGACAGTAAAGGTCGAATATTGTAAAACCAGTGTTTTTCTATATAATGTCGCGACACACTTTTAACAACCCTAAAATTTCTTTGCACTTTTTTCGACAAAAAAATCGATTTTCTTAAAACTACAGCAAATCCCTTTAAACTTCTTATACAGGTTATTTATGGCCAAATTAAGGATTATTAGACTTAAAAAATGACTTAATTTTTCGTGAAAAATGGAAAAAGTACAAAGGCTATAGTCTTTGCACTTTTTTCGACAAAAAAATCGATTTTCTTTGAACTAAAGCAAATGCCTTAAGACTTCTTATACACGTTATTTATGGCCAAATTAAGGATTATTAGACTTAAAAAATGACTTTTAATTTTTCGTGAAAAATGGAAAAAGTACAAAGGCTATAGTCTTTGCACTTTTTTCGACAAAAAAATCGATTTTCTTTAAACTAAAGCAAATGCCTTAAGACTTCTTATACACGTTATTTATGGCCAAATTAAGGATTATTAGACTTAAAAAATGACTTAATTTTTCGTGAAAAATGGAAAAAGTACAAAGGCTATAGTCTTTGCACTTTTTTCGACAAAAAAATCGATTTTCTTTGAACTAAAGCAAATGCCTTAAGACTTCTTATACACGTTATTTATGGCCAAATTAAGGATTATTAGACTTAAAAAATGACTTTTAATTTTTCGTGAAAAATGGAAAAAGTACAAAGGCTATAGTCTTTGCACTTTTTTCGACAAAAAAATCGATTTTCTTTAAACTAAAGCAAATGCCTTAAGACTTCTTATACACGTTATTTATGGCCAAATTAAGGATTATTAGACTTAAAAAATGACTTAATTTTTCGTGAAAAATGGAAAAAGTACAAAGGCTATAGTCTTTGCACTTTTTTCGACAAAAAAATCGATTTTCTTTGAACTAAAGCAAATGCCTTAAGACTTCTTATACACGTTATTTATGGCCAAATTAAGGATTATTAGACTTAAAAAATGACTTTTAATATTTCGTGAAAAATGGAAAAGTACAAAGGCTATAGTCTTTGCACTTTTTTCGACAAAAAATCGATTTTCTTTAAACTAAAGCAAATGCCTTCAGACTTCTTATACACGTTATTTATGGCCAAATTAAGGATTATTAGACTTAAAAAATGACTTTTAATTTTTCGTGAAAAATGGAAAAAGTACAAAGGCTATAGTCTTTGTACTTTTTTCGATAAAAAAATCGATTTTCTTTGAACTATAGCAAATGCCTTAAGACTTCTTATACACGTTATTTATGGCCAAATTAAGGATTATTAGACTTAAAAAATGACTTAATTTTTCGTGAAAAATGGAAAAAGTACAAAGGTATAGTCTTTGTACTTTTTTCGATAAAAAAATCGATTTTCTTTGAACTAAAGCAAATGCCTTAAGACTTCTTATACACGTTATTTATGGCCAAATTAAGGATTATTAGACTTAAAAAATGACTTAATTTTTCGTGAAAAATGGAAAAAGTACAAAGGCTATATATAATAGTCTTTGCGCTTTTTTCGACAAAAAAATCGATTTTCTTTAAACTAAAGCAAATGCCTTAAGACTTCTTATACACGTTATGTATGGCCAAATTAAGGATTATTAGACTTAAAAAATGACTTTTAATTTTTCGTGAAAAATGGAAAAAGTACAAAGGCTATAGTCTTTGCACTTTTTTAGACAAAAAAATCGATTTTCTCTAAACTAAAGCAAATGCCTTAAGACTTCTTATACACGTTATTTATGGCCAAATTAAGGATTATTAGACTTAAAAAATGACTTTTAATATTTCGTGAAAAATGGAAAAGTACAAAGGCTATAGTCTTTGCACTTTTTTCGACAAAAAATCGATTTTCTTTAAACTAAAGCAAATGCCTTCAGACTTCTTATACACGTTATTTATGGCCAAATTAAGGATTATTAGACTTAAAAAATGACTTTTAATTTTTCGTGAAAAATGGAAAAAGTACAAAGGCTATAGTCTTTGCACTTTTTTAGACAAAAAAATCGATTTTTTTTTGATTTTCTAATGCAAAATCAAATTCTGCATCAATCTGTATTAACGTTTCTGATACCTATCTGGCAACAATTTCCGAATTATTAAGAATTTTTAATAAATATATAAGACAAAAGGTAACATTTTTAAATAGTAAGCCTTGGAAATGATAACAAATGCCAACATTTATAACTGTCAACCACTTTTATTGCGTTTGTCTGAAGTATCCATGAAAAACGAAAATAAAGAGTATTCAAACATGGATCTTTTGAAACCATCGAAAACCCCTTCGTTTAATTTCGTTATTTTGTTAAAGTTTTCTTTCCGGTCAGGCTCCCCGAGGAGAAGTTTGTTTGACATTGACACCAACAGTGATTCTCTTTCGTCGACATTTGTGGTGGTCGAATTTAAACATCCAATGATTTTGTTACAATTTTCGCCAAAATCGATAGATTTTTCGAAACGGAGTAGTTCGCCTGCCCGTAGCTATCGCGATACGATTCTGTTTATTCGATAAAGTTCAACAACACCTAGGTAGGTATATTTCGCACCGAAACATCAAAAATTTGAACGGAAAGAACGATTATAAATGAAAGCATGTGTTCATGATTAAAAAACAGTAATCGGGCAGATTAAATATAAACGATATTATTAAAAGTTAAAGATAAAATTCACACTTTCCGTTATTTAAGTACTTGTTGGGCTTACATAAAATTTGATTCAAAATTTTAATATGGTAATATAAACCGACTTTATTTTAGTTTGGAATAATTTAAATAAAAGGGTATGTTGGGCGAAGTGTATAGGTTAAAACTTCGCGTGTTCTGAGAAAACATAATATGCGTTTGTTACACTAATTATAAATACTATAATGGAATTTAAAAAAAATTTACATAATTAAGTGCTAAACCGATTACAAAACGACATAACTGAAAAAAGTTTTATTTTACTACCTATAAAATGAACATAACACTGCATTAAATACAATTATCATATAATTTCCGGAATAATCAGAGGCGAATTTAATTTCCGGTAATAATTAATGCTGTTACTTAAAAAGGTCTGTCGAATTCATTTCAAACGCCCTAGCTAGGATATAGTATTTTTTTTTAAATCTTGAAACAGCTATAAAAAATATTTTTAATCGGTTTCTAAACAAAATAATACGCGTTACGAATTGCATAAACGTTGTTTGACATTTCTACAAACAATTAGGCCCATAACAAAATATTTGATTTTTTAAGATGTGAAGGGTATACCCTTGGGAAAAGGATTTTTTTTTAAACTTGGATCAGCTATAAAAAATATTTGTAATCGGTTTCTTAACACAATAATACGCGTTACGCATTGCATAGACGTTGTTTAAACGCAAGACGCAAATTTTTACATTGAAATTCAAAATTTCTCACCTCTTTTTAACAACTAAAAGTGTGTTGCGAGGTAGCGAATCGACACAAAGCTTATCAAGAACGATAGTTAAACAATAAACACACGTTTCAAGTCCCCGTGAAACGGCGCCCTGAGGCAGGCTGCCTCAATGCTACACCCTGTTAAATTAACAAATAATTAGTAACATGATTGTCTGATGACACCCGACTTATTGATCTATATAACGGATCTAGTTATTTAAAATATTGAGCTGAGTTTGCGTAACAAAACTGCTTCGAATCGTTTTAACATTATCGCTGTATGGTTAAGTTTATTAGTGTAACAAAAATTGTTATTGCCTGTACTTAATAAATTTTTGCAAACATTTTATATGCGAAAGCCTACCACCTGTAATTATAATCTTAACTATGTAATAACATACGCGTACAATTTTATGCTAACGTATTTACGCAATAATGGAGCAGTGGGAAAATTTATAGCGTTTGTTCGTGATCTTTATTATGCTAAAATTTTTAATGTTTAGGTGATAAAGCTAATGAATTGAACTGATATTACCTAACAACCAACAATTATCAGCATTAAACGAAGCAACAGTAATAACAGTGTAGGTACCAGAAATTCTTGGTACAAAAAAATATCATATTTCGTTATACAACAGGGTTTGAAAGCCGTGGTTTGGCATTTGGATTTATCTTATCTCGAGAGCTAGTAAAATATAGGTACAATGGCTTAAGTTAAAATTATACTGGATTAAAATAAATAATTAAAAAATTCCTTACGTAACTACAAATAAATATTCTGACTACTGATACTAGGCATATTTTTAGAAATACGGAACATGTATTTAATAAAATCGGCAGTGCCATGAAAGATAAAACCTATTTCACGTTTCATGGTTGTTAACAATATTTTTTGATTCACCATGTTTTTAGTCATCTAAAAAAACACGAAGTTAAAATTACAAAATGAAAAGATCTTTCAAACTAATTAAAAGGTCATGGTTAGTGGAAAATCAGCAGGGGTGGTTTTGTAACGAGACAAGTTAATAGCTTTTCAATATTGTTTCAACCTTTCGGTCAAATGCAACAGTTCACACAAATTACAAAAACAAATATTTGAGAAGAGCATCAATGAAAACAAATTATATTCACATTACAATTGACATTTCACTATTATTGTTCGACAGACTTTTGTGGCGATACTATTAAATATTTAACAGTACTATACGAACCACAAAACCATTCTCACTTATTTGTATCATATACGATTCTGCTCCATCACTTGAATCGAACATTGTTAAAAAAAAAATGGTTTTTGCGGCCTGAAGCTAAAAATTCTTGTTGGGTTTGACTAGTTTTTTTAAATAATCACTTGTTTATTTTGGTAATAATGGCTTGTTTCGTAATTTTGAAATTTATAGTCGATATTTAATATTTAAAGCTGGCTGAACTGAGGGTGAATAATTAATTGCTAGTTAAGATCTATAATGAGTGTATGAAGTCAAGAGTTTACTGAATTAGTTAAAGTTTTTCAGGAAGATTTTTAGTGTAAGAAATGTTACGAAGTGTACAATTTTCCTTAAAGTAAAGTCTGCCTATGAAAATTATTTCGTTTCTAAAAATTTTGAGCTTAACAAAAATGTTGCAGGAATCCAATATTTGACAAACTAAGGGTGGATAATTGTTAGGGACTGTATAGTAAATGTACGAAGCGTACAATTTTCCTTAAAGTAAAGTCTGCTCATAAAAATTATTTCATTTCTAAAATTTTGAGCTAAACAAAAATGTTGCAGGAATCCAATATTTGCCAAACGAAGGGTGGATAATTGTTAGGGGCTGTATAAGAAATGTACGAAGTGTACAATTTTCCTTAAAGTAAAGTCTGCTCATAAAAATTATTTCATTTCTAAAATGTTGTGCTAAACAAAATTTCTATCCTATAGAATCTTAGATTTAATTGGCCGTGTTATTTTTCTTCTGTTTGAGTGTAGTTTTTTGTAGCTTGTTCAGTTTCCTTATGTCTATTACCATTTAATTACAAATTCCCGAGCATCTCTTCCATGTTTAATAAAACACATTTCAACTGTTTTTTTGTGCACGTTGCAATTCCTAATTAAATGGTGCGGCATTCTGCAATGGCGTGCGTGCACTTTATCAATCTCCGGCGCATTTACGAGAACATTAATTTTTATTATCGTACCAACTGTGGCGTTCAAATTTTTTCATTATAATTGTTAGTATTTTGTAAAAATAATATAAGGTTAAGAATAAAAGTACAGTTTCTTCTTTAAATACTTGCTAACATAGAATCTGCTACCTTGTTTAACTTTTTGGTGTAGTCGCCTGATTATGTTATGCAAAACGAAAACGGATCATTTATTCGGAAGCTCGAGGTTTTTCTAGTTTCTTATTTCATGCACTACATTGTTAGCGCTATTTCTTTAACATACAAAAGAGTCATGTTAATAGGTTTTCGTTCAACTTGATGCAAAGTTATCGCAAATCTGCGTTCACACGTTTTAAGAAAATGCTTTCGCTATTACTACGTGCAACTAAGCCGACAACTAGGAATGACCTCTGGTTTTTGTTGGGAGATGCCAATTCAACCCAGTTTTTTATTTTGTTTAAGCATTGTCCTAAAAAGGTTTAATGTGTAGTGGAACGTAGTGGGCAGTGATATTTACAAATAAATTTGCTAAAATCACCTACTTGAATTTTATTATTATTATTTCCGTGGAGGTAGTCCTGTACTGCGACCTATTGGTCTTTTGTGGCCTCTGGTGGTAGCCCCTTAAAGAAGTCCTGTGTTTTTGAAAAACTCCAGGATTTTTTCTAAGGGTGTTTTTCTTAACTCTTCTTGGTTGGCTTTTTCCATCCCTAGAAGTCTGCGCCGATAGAGTGTGAATCCTTCACACTGGCATATTACGTGAAGAGGAGTTTTTTCTTCTTCACCACATCCTCTGCATATATCGGTCTCTGAGAGCCACAACATGTAGAAGTGTTTGTTTAGCCCACAGTGACGAGTAAGCATTTCTTCTGTCTTTTCTTTAGAGACCATTGACAGGATAGCCTTAGAATGGGCTTGTCCTGCAACTTTTTTTCAATGAGCATTATGCCGTTGTATTAATATGTCAGTAAGACACCGCTTGAATGTTCCATAGGATGTACCAACAGCGGGTTCTGGTCCGAAGAAAGGTGTCTCGTTGCCAATTTTGGCAAGGCGATCTGCCTCCTCGTTCCCTGGTATATTAGTGTGCCCTGGACACCATACCAGTTTAACATTATTCCTGCTTTCTAGCCCGTTAAGTGCCCGGATGCAGTTCAGAACAAGTCCTGAGTTTACTTCCGACGAGCCAAGAGCTTTTAATGCTGCTTGGCTGTCGGACACTATGAAGATTGTTTTAACTTACTTGAATTAATAAACTGTGATTTTCCGGTTGCACGATTGTATTAACAATTAAGGTAACGATGTAAAATTTATTTATTTGCAGGAGACGCGTGCCATCCATACGAGCCGTTCAAGTGTCCAGGAGATGGCAACTGCATTTCTATTCAGTACCTTTGTGATGGTGCACCAGATTGTCCCGACAGCTACGACGAAGACCCTCGTTTGTGCACTGCTGCAAAACGACCGCCCGTAGAAGAAACGGGAAGTTTTCTGAAATCCTTATTGGCCAGTCATGGACCCAATTATTTAGAAAAACTTTTCGGTAGTAAAGCACGGGACGCCCTTAAACCCCTAGGAGGTGTCGACAAAGTGGCTATTGCCCTTTCAGGTAAATCGTATTAGGCGTGTCGATGCAAGGAAATATCTTCCGCTTCTGTTTCAGAATCTCAAACAATAGAAGATTTTGGTGCTGCGTTACATCTAATGCGATCAGACCTGGAACATTTACGCTCAGTTTTTATGGCGGTAGAGAATGGAGACTTGGGAATGTTAAAATCGTTGGGGATAAAAGATTCAGAACTGGGTGATGTTAAGTTCTTTTTGGAAAAGCTGGTCAATACCGGCTTTTTGGACTGAAGTATATCGGACCCTGCTGCTGTATTTTTCGCGCATCCCCAACCGCACGCACCTCTCATAAAAGGCTTTTACTCTTATCTACCTTTTTAAACCGCAACCTTCGGCAGCAGAGTTCGTAGAATCCGTCCCCTTTGGAATCCCTGGCCAAATTTGGATTCGCGACTGTCTCCGCGGGTCCTTTTAACGATAACGGCCAAAACAATCAGACTAATTAAGATACATATCAAGCACCAAAGTACCTAAACTTTGGGATTTCACATATCATTAGACGTATTTAGTATACTCAAACGAAGAAGCGGTCTTAAGAGAGAGAGTGCAGCCATCGATATGCATGCAAATACACGTGCCGTTCGAATATTGCATAGTATATAACGATAGTGTTTTATAAAATCTTTTATCTTTCCCAATGTTCTTATAACGTGTTCATAAAACGCCAATTAAGGGTGTTTAGTACTACTTACGATAAATCGAATGGTAATTATATATTTTGTGATTTTTTTGTATTGTAAAATAAGGAAGAACTCCCGCGACAATTACTGCGGCACCAGGGGCGTCGGAGCGGTAGGGCTGGCCGACCGGCCCGCTAACTCCCATTTTGAAAAGGCACCAGAAAGCTATACCCCGAGCCCCGCATGTAGTAGTATATAGTGACACGAGAGGGGCGCTGGTCGCGCACGGTGCAGGGCGACGCACAGCGCCGTTCTGCTGAGTCGGCAGCGGAGCGAAGAGCAGTAGCACCCAGGAGTCGCCAAGAAGTGGCTATAGGGATATAGGGAGCAGCGCGTTGATAGGGCCTCGCGCGCACCTACGGGCCGTTCGGCTACCCGCACGTGCTGATCATGTACTACTATTGTGATCTTTCATGTATATAAGTCAAGAGCCAATTGTCGCGCACTGCTGCACAGATAACGACCTGACACTAAACAACTTATTGCAGTAGACGCGTCAATCGTCATTTTTGACGCCTGCACAATCATTTCATACGACACCCGCAACATAGAATTAAGTCAATAGGATAATACTACGCAAATATACAAATATATTTTTTCGACTTATAGTGGAGTTCTTTGTGTCCGGTGTGCCGTATTTTATATATTTATTTAATTTATCTTAATTTTTAAGGAATGCACACTACGAAAGGCTGGTTTACTATGTATACATATCATGATCTGTTATATTATCACTAAATAAATATTTATTTGTCAAATGTAATTTCTAAATTAAATCTATGTTACAAATACATGACTTCTTTATTGTGTGAATGGGCAAGTTTTGAAATAAGTGGGAAACATCTAAAAAGTCGTCTTCAGTTGGTTCATACTAAAAATCACAAACCAAAAAATAGCTTCGGTTCGGGTGTAGCTTTTCAATACCATTAATAAAAAACTGGTTAAGTTTGAGTATGCAAAATTCTTTTTTGTACTGTATAATTTATACCCAAGCCTAGATTTTCGAAGAGCATGTCGACCACTATTCTTTAATGCAAGAAAAATCTTTTTCCAAAATATGTCATTGTGAACCTGTAAAAAAGTTATTAGTTTTGGTTTGGTAAGGATTCCTGAAAAATGTTTCCAAGTATTGCACTGGTTCTACAAATAAGGCGGTTTGGAGCCAGTTTTAGTTCAAGTTTGGTTCTACTTTCGGTTCCCGTTTTATGCAGATATTAGAACTCGTGCTTTTTTTTATACCCACTCTATATTTTAACGTCTGTTTAAAGCCTCCGATAGAGTGCCAAGAAAAAAGATCTGGAAGATATTGAAACAAAGTTGAGTGGGAGAAGGATAATTAAACGCCATCAAGAGTTTATATAAAAGTAGTAGCAATCATGTGCGAACCCATAACAGTAGTTCCCAGGAATTTATAACAACAGTGGGAGCAAGACAAGGAGGCACATAAAATAATTAAAGGATGTAAGCAAAACACAAAGAAAGCCTACTGTGGTTGAAATGAACTAAAACCAATAACCTTAACAGAATTAGCCTTTGCACATGATGTGGTGCTATTAGCTAAAAGCGAAAAGAACTTGCAATTCAATATAGACGTATGGGCAGATACATTAAGTAGATATAATACGAAAATTAATATAACAAAAACAAAGGCTATGGTTATAGCGAAACCATGAACCAGTTACAATTATGCTAAGTAAAAAAAAAATAGAGCATGTAGCGAATTTTAAATATTTAGGAACAATAATTGCAGAGAATGGTAAATTGAAGAAAGCTCCGAATAACAGAATAGCGGCAGCGACGAAATTTTACTACGCCGCTAATAAATGTTTGATAAGTAAGAACGAGATATCAAAAGAAACGAAGACGCGAGTTTTTAAAGCAGGGTACGTACCCGTTCTCACGTACAGTTCAAAAACTTGGACACTAACACAAAAACAAAAACAAAAAATACAGGTAGAGAAAATGAGATTTCTGACAAGAATAGAGGGATGTAGACTGACCGATAAAACCAGTAACGAAAAAATTAGAAAAAATCTAGAAGCAACTGATATTAGGAAAAAGATGGAGACGAATTAATTAAGATGGCTTGGACATTTACTACGCATGCCAGAAAGTAGATACTCGAAATAGAATGGAAAATACAGATGGAGGGAAAAAGAAATAGAGGAAGACCAAGAATAAAATGGGAAAAACAAGTGAGGCAGAGACTAGAAGAAAAGGGAGTCAGCTGGAGAGATGTGCCACAATTAGCTAACGATAGGCAGGAGTGGAGAAACATAACACAGAATTAGAAAAGCATACCTCGACACCGAAAGGTACAAGAGGAATTGATTAAGATTAAGAAGATATTTTAACGTTTTCGTGATACCGCTATGGGCCAATTATGCTAGCATCATGATCTTCTCAAAATTGACTAAAGGACTCAACTTTTTTTATGAATTAGAGGTAAAATTGTCCTACTTACGTTAGCTTTTACTAATCATTGTCCTTTATGAAAGACAAATTGACAAAAATCAAAATTAATAAAGCAACACATTTGTCTTCTTTTTTAAAATAGGTTGATTTGTAGAATGTATACCACCTCTAAAATTTACGCATCGTTTTTCAGTTTTTATGATTTTACGTAGCTTTTTTAAATATTTTACTTGTGGGTTTTAAAAACATGATTTTCAAACCTAATATGCAACCAAGTTAACTTATATGCTTGAAGGTAAACCGGCTAACAATGCATTAGTTCAATTTTTTTAATCAATTTAACAATTACTATTGTTACATTCTTGAATATAATTTTTATAATAGAAAGACATAGTGTACACTTTCTGTGATATTTTACTTCCGTTCTTAGTGACAAAAAACTTAACTTTTCATTTTTAATAAGCAGCCGTTATACATTTTTACATTTTCGAATTCTTTATTAAACTTATTTTAAAATAAGCTATTACGAGTTGCTTTAAGAATGGCAGTATAACTTCTAAAATGTGGTAAACCTAAATAGACTTCAGCAGGATTGTATTTTCAGATTGATAAAAATTGTCGAATGACCGTTTTGGTAAAGTCTAATTTTTGTACTTTTAGAGACGAGTTTTGATTTTAGTAACCCTATCAACGCTGTCATCGACCCGCTACCTTTTGCCATTCTCTTACCAATCCCTATTTCCTCCTGACAATTGTTTGTTAACGTTACTCCCATGTACTCGAATTGGCTTACACTAGCAAACGCATACTGCTTATTATTATCTGCTTTAATGTCCAAAATCTTTGCCTCTTCTTTGTCTCCTGTTCTCACTTCCATCTATTTTGTTTTTTCTTCATTGATCCTTAGTCCATATTCCCTTGCTGTCGTCTCCAGATTTTTAAACATCTTCACCAACTCTACGCGATCTTGTCATTAACACTATAACATCCGCATATGCCATACACTGCTGCCTATAACTGGAGATTAAACCACTTCTTTGAATACCACTTTTTCTTATTACTACCTCCAACACTATGTTGAACAATATCATAGACATTAGGTCACCTTGTCTCAACCCCCGTTACACTCTAAAGCCTGTTGATATATGCCCTTCCACCCCTACCTTATTATATGCTCTTTCTAACGTCATCTTTGTTAGATTTTTTATCTTATTTGGAATCCCTCGTTCGGCCATCGTTTCATACAGTTTACTTCTAATTATCGAATCATAAACTTGGCTAAAATCGATGAAAAGCATATGCAGGCCTAAATTCTGTTCGTGTGCATTATTTAGTATTTGCTTCGTCATAAAAATTTGATCTGTTGTTGCCCTACCCTTTCTTAATAAAAAATGCCAATTGATATTTTAAGCGAATCTGTATTATTTTTTCCAAGCAAATTCTTTTTTAAACCAAACAACCACAAATTACGGAATAAATGGTAGGTATTGGGTTTTAGGAAACTACATCGCAGTGTCTGTACAAGTATTTCATAATTAATTTATAATGTGTGCTTAATAATCATTTTGAAAAACCTAAAGAATTTAAATATCTACATGTTTTGAGTGTAATTATAATAGGCACTTTCACAGCGATAATATATTCTAAGCATTCTTTGAACCTGTTTTAATTTACAAGCGAAAACAACCAGGTATTTATTAGATTAGAATGAGCACAGAGAAACTCTTTAAAATGATTACAATGATGTATATCCATCTACATGTGAAGTAAATGTAAAAATAACAATAGTCTAACATTACAATACGGCTTTGCAGCGACTTATAGAGTCAATCATTGTTTAATAGTCGGTGGTAAATTGAACATGAATATTAACGAAATGGTAAGATAACGCTGGCGAATTTTATGGAACTTTCAATACATTCGTTTCAAATTTGAAATAACTAAATATTTGCTAACAAACAGTTTATGATAATAATGATAATTATGTGTATACAAACATGCAAAAATAAATATTTGCTGTCTTAGTTTTATTTGTAAATGTTATTTTTATTATAACCAAATTATAATGGTAAACTAAAATGTAAGGTTTGAAACTATGTACTTTGCTATTTCTAAACAAATGTGTCATCAGTAATAAGGGTTTTGGACGTTTTACCATTATAAATGGTACTATGGGAAACACTTAGTGGATAAAAGCAGCCAGCATTGGTATACATATACTTCTTCTTCTTCTTAATCGGTTCCTCTTGTACCTTTCGGTGTCGAGGTATGCTTTTCTATTTCTGTGTTATGTTTCTCCACTCCTGACTATCGTTAGCTAATTGTGGCACATCTCTCCAGCTGACTCCTTTTTTTCTAGTCTCTGCCTCACTTCTTTTTCCCATTTTATTCTTTGTCTTCCTATTTTTTTCCCATCCATCTTCATTTTCCAACCTATTTTCGCGTATCTATTTCCTAGCATGCGTAGTAGATGTCCAAGCCATCTTAATTGATTCGTCTCCATCTCTTTTTTAATATATGTTACTCATAGGTTATTTCGAATTTTTTCGTTACTAATTTTATCGATCAGTCTACACATCCCTCCCCATTTTTCAATACGATTTTCCAGTTCTTCTTGGCTATTTTCAAATAGTATTAAGTCGTCACGATACACGAGTTCGTTTAACTTAATTTGTCTTAGTTCCTATTGAACAATATATGAATATCTAAAGTACGAGCCAGATTGTAGATATTCATGAATAAAAAACATTTTTTTTCAAAATACTGTTTTATTATAGTAGGTAGTTCGAAATATTGAATCGTCGATCGTCATATTGAAACCAATAATCTGACTGCTTTTGGTAGATATTATGCAAAATTGAAATTGCGTACAACTGAGACAGTATGACAGCGATGATAGCACAGTAAACATCCTCTACAGCTTGTCCAGTTGTTTAGTTTATTAATTATCATAACACAGTTAAACGATGCACATATCTTTTATCGACATGCACGGATTATTTATACTTATGACGTAAACAACGCTGCCGAGCGTAGTTATTTTATTTTTATGTTCAAATATCGTGGATAACTATGGGTTAATAATAAAAGAATCGATAGTGTCAAAAATAGTTTTAAAAAATTGATTGCTGGTGGAAAACACGAGTACTGCGATTTTTTTTCTAGAAATTTGTCGCGAGTAATTATCACTATCATGGGACTTATCAAGTTAACAATGATAACGATTTGATGTAGCGATACTTCAGTTAGGAATTTATTGCAGTCGGTTCGTCAGTTGAAAATCACGGATTTCATAACGTAGATCGAAGAAACCAAAGCGACCCTGACAGACAGTTCGCGGTCTTACTTTGGTGCTAGTTATACGTAGCTGTACGGTCAAGGAGCGCGGGACGGGCATTCGGGCATTCATTACTTTACCACTACCAGTATCACCGCATTCTAGTTGCCATCGGCCTGATCCGCACCTGTGCTAGTGACGTGCACGATGCCTCGCTAGCCATCGTTCGGTTGTTCAGTAGTGTTGTTTGTTCATCCGTGTAGTGTCCGCGGTGTCAGTTATGTCTACCAATAATTCGGTGATTAACAATCACCAGAACGCTCGCCTTTGCCATATTATCAAATGGGATCACTTCGACGGATACGGTTTTAATTTACATGCTGAGAAGGGTAAGCATGGACAATATATCGGGAAGGTAGACGAAGGCTCTCCGGCCGAAGCTGCGGGCTTACGTCAGGGAGATCGTATCCTGGAAGTGAACGGTGAGAACATCGGAGATAAAAACCACAAGCAGGTGGTGGAAATAATTAAGCAGCATGCCAACGAAACTAAACTATTAGTAATCGATCCTAAAGATGACGATCACATTCCAGACGTCGTCACGAAAACACCAGAAAAACAAGTTGTCGAAAAGTTACCGAAAGGACAAGAAAACGGAACCCTCAACCTTAACATGACTGCGGCGGAGCTCCGGGCTAAACTCAAGCAAAAAGGAAAGTTCGACCCCAAAAAAGAACACATGGATTTCAAAAAGAAGTTCGATATTGTGCAAAAACTTTGAGCGCGTGCAGTGCTAAACAAGTGTATCTCGACACTAAACAGTTTCCTTATCATTCCAAATACTTTAACAATATTGATAAGCACACAATAGTCCTCAACAGTTATTGTAGTGTTTGTTTTCTGAGCGGCCTTGATAAAAGTTGCGTCCGTACAGGCTATTCTCGGGTATTCCGTCATGTTCAGGTGTTGTATAAAAAAAAATTAGAGGCATATACATATGGTTTTGAAATTTGTACAGTAGATTTGTTAGATATTTAAAATTTGTTAATTCTGGTGCTGGGCAAAAACGCCGTTCCAGTAATGTAATTACCTAGACACATAGCCAGCACGTTTTCCACGCTAATATGGAAAACTCTCGAGTCGTCAGAAATAATGACCACATTACAAGTTCCACGAATATCGATGCATTGGAAATGTTTCATAACTGGACACTTTTTTTTGTTATGGAATTTTCGTTTACGAAAATATTAGAATTTCATGTTGATTACATGTGTATTGGCAAGTTAGTGCCCTTTCAATTATAGTTCTATGTAAATATGTAAGCAAATAATAAATATGTTCATTTAATTTGCTTGTCTCTCAAATCGAATCCCTCGCGTTCGCTAGGACGCATCCTTGCAAAGATGTGGGTGAAGGTAAACCCGTGTAAATTACATATAGATAGCGTTTACTACTTGATCATGCTGCTAAAATCTCACTTTTAGAATAGATATGCATTTTTACTTTACAGCAATGTGCAGAACTTGCAAATATTTTGCTTCAGTTTGCAAAATTTCATAATTTAAACGTAAAAACTTGCATTATGCCAAACTACAAATCGTTAAGTAAATATAGCCGGCTGATAATTGATAAAACCGCAACGATGCATAAATGCACATCATATTCCAGATGTCACAACACGAGAGATTTAGGGATTTTGCGAACATATAAATGTTACATATATCGACTAGTTATGGTAAGTTTTAAATCTGACAGTTGCATAAATTTTGTTTAAAGTTATGTTATTAAATATTGTTATTACCATGAATATTGTTCTATTTTATTGGTAACTTTTTCGATTTGTATTTTTAAACTAAGTATTTAAAAAAATTATCTAAAACAGTCAATCGTATTTCAAATAAAAATATTATCCTGTCCTTGGGCAACTTTTTTAAAAATCATGCCATTTTTTCCAAAATAGATAAAAACTTCTGGAAAATTCTGTACATTACCTAAATTAGTTAAGGGCAATTTAATTGATTCAGCATCACATTGTCATTTCGTATTCATGCTTTGTGCATGAAAAATAGCATCAGAATATGCCAAAATGTAAATCGATTGAAAAATTCATAATTACATACAACATCAACTTCCTTACAAGGAAAATTGGATTCAAAAAATAATTTCCTACAACTTGTTATACAGCGTCATTCAAAATGTTTGCAACAAATGGAAAAGTTTGTTTATCATCGATTTCTCAGAAAATTGTATTTCGTATAAAACTTGGTGCATGGTCTAAAACTAATTTTAAGATGAACAAAAAATTAATAAAAGTCATGGGACACTGGATTTTAGCGACTTTTGAAATATTCGCAGGAGTAAAGTGCCCTTATTTTAAGAGATATAAAAAAAAATTATGGGAAAAAGTTGTTTAGAATCCAAAAATAGGGCTAGATTTAAATTTTGATTGACAAATTCTAATTTTTATTTTTTAAGAAATTTTAACATTCAAAAAGTCTGTAACAAATGGAAAACTTTTTTATTATTGATTTATCAGAAAATTTTATTCTTGATAAAAGTTGGTGCATGGTCTAAAACTAAGTTTAAGATAACCAAAAGTTTAATAAAAGTCATGGGACACTAGATTTTAGCGATATTTGAAATATTCGCAAGAGTAAAGTGCCCTTATTTTAAGAGATACAAAAAAAAATATGGGAAAAAGTTATTTAGAATCCAAAAATATTGCTAGATTTAAATTTTGATTGTCAAATTCCAATTTTTGTTAAGAAATTTAAACATTCAAAAAGTCGCTAAAATCTAGCATCATATGACTTTGGAAATAATAAATGTACATTCACAATTGTTGGAACCCTTAAACTGGATATGTAGATACAAAAAAAGTGCCACCCACCATTAAACGAACACAGAAAAACATTTTTGTGTTCTTTGTAAGCGTAAAAAGCGCTGGACATGTTCCATAAAATTAAAAAATATTAAAGCTGTGTAGAAACTTTTTGAAAAGATATTTGCAAAACTTGCAATAATACATAATAAAAGTGATGTCGATATAGTGTAGCTTAAAAAAGATGTTTTAATGTATCGTATTAAAATTCAATATCATATGAAAGTGTCTATGTCCATCAGTCTCGTCATTGTCTATTCGTTCGTTAAAGTAATTTGTGAATGAAATAATCCCAGCCTAATTATTTTAATCCATTTAATTAAGAAACACCCATCTTTAATTTTCATTATTAATTCGTACATTGTTATTAATAATGTTGCTGGTGAGAGTACGTCATATTGTTACTGAAATTAAACATCTTGTATGGAGTGTCACACAGCTATTTTTTACATTTCGCTATATAGATTGTACGTGGCATAGAGTTTCTAGGACTTTTTTACTTTTAATAGTGTATAAAAGAAAATTAATTAACAATTTTTAGTATGCTCCTAAGTGTAAATCGTATACTCAAAATTAAACTGAAACAAATTAACTCTGATTAAGCTACTGGAACCTGCGGAAAAAAACTGCATTAATTTCCTTTATAATTTTTTAATACCGCAAAAATAAATTATGTAAGAACTGAAATAAAAATTTAATTTTTGGACTGCAATCCAAAAGTTACAAAGGTTTTTCAATTTCTTTAAACATGAGAAACAAAAAGTAGGCTGTGAATACAAAAAAAAAACAATAAAAACCAGAAATGATAGAATATATTTGAGAACTGTTCTGAGTTTGTCTCAGAAAACTGCACATTTTTGGTAATTTAACCGTTTCTCTATCTTGACTATACCCATGTAATCCCATCGAATTTGGACCACCGTATACATTTTTCCATGGGTTTAAACGTTTTTGCCAAAAAAGTTTCCAAAACCTGCTTGCGGAGTTTCGATTGAATGTATAACATGCAGTAGTTTTATCTATTCCATCATTGCAAGCAGACATTTTATATTCAACTAATTAGTAAGTCAACCTCCTTCATACTCCGATGCGTATTAATCAGTATTCACAGGTAACAGTTAACATTTTTTTTTGCCATGGCTGTTTTATCAAAACAACCGTTTATCGTGTGTTCAACCGAAAAACTGCAAAGGTGATTTTAAATCTTAGCAGCTACCTTTTAGGGAAACGGTTTGTCGAATACTTTCGGCAATAATAAATTTATTTCGATTTAACAAACATTTTCCCTATTCGAAATTTTTGTGTAAATATAATGAAAAACCTTTGTCACATTCGTCATCCTTTAGATATTTTAATATTGTGACAAATTATCAGACAAACATGGAATTTTGTTTCTTGAATATTAAAAATTTATTTTAAAAGATAAAAACCTGTTTAAAAAGTATAAGTTAATTGTATTTATTAGTTATAGTAGACGAACGTCGGTATAAAAGAACAGAATTGTCGTGTTTTTATACAACCATTATTATTAAATTAACCTAATGTATAAACAACAGCAAGAAATAAATAACGCAATTTTTACCATACCACACAAATAAAAGCGTTTAAAAATGCAAACCGTTCGACCGCTTAGTTTAATTTAAAAAAAAAACACCTAAGGCGAACAGAGTGATAATAAAAATATTTGTAGTTTTGCGTAATTATTATCTTTTATAGATTACAGAAAGCTATATTGCGAGGAATTTGTTAGTACAACCCATGTACGCATATTAAAACAATGATTCCGTTTATTATAGAAATCATAGATACCACATTTTGTTCATGAAAAAAATTAGATAAAAACTAAATGACATTTCTATTCAAAGTACTTATTGCGAAAAATATGAAATACACTATAAACAGATTACAGTGACGATTTGAAAATGACGTTTGTTTATCGAGAATTAGATTACGTTTTCTTTGTTTTTAAATCACTTTTAGTTATAAAGATCAATTGAAGGGCTCGGCTGCTAAAGATGACAAAAAAAATTTGGTCGAAACACACCGATATTTAAAGTGTTACGTAATTTAGGATTGTAGTGGAAATATTTTTTAGTAAAAAGAATCTGTGTCACCATTTCACATTAATTTTACAGAAGTGTAATGAATTTTAATTTGAAAAATTATGGATTATGTTGGGAGTTGGAAAGTTGTAAAATCGTTGCCGATGTGCTCGTTTAATTTAAATCAATGAAAATTATTATTTACACTTTTTTTACCTGTTCATTGCATTGAAAACGAAACCAATGTTTAAACATGCGACTTGAAACTGCATAACACTTGTAAATATTTGTGTGTGTAAAAGATAGCGTTGTTCAGGTCAAATATTTTCAATATTTCGTATGAAACCGTTAATTTGTATTTAAGTTGTTTTTGATTTTAACATTTTACAAGTCTGTTCAGAAACACTAATTATGCAAACAACAACGTTTACTGAGTAAAATAAAATTCATTAAAAATGCAATGTTAAACTTATTTCACTTATTCACAAATTTTTTAATATACTAAACGATAGGACGACTTAAGTATCAAATGTGGAGACTCAGCAAAAACAATTGCTTATAATTTTGCAGAAGGTGCCTTGTTAAAATAACACTTTTATAAGAATGTTTTTTAGCTCTTGTTAACACATTTTATGTTCAGTTATAGAAAACAATTTTCACTTTCAACACAAACTTTTATTTACTACTAACCTGCTAACTAGCTACCAGAAAAAAAGTTACCGGAAACTATAATGCTAACAGCTAATTCGTCGTAAATAATACCATCTAAGTATGTACCTATTTGCACATTAAAATATTCGTCTAAAATAACATACAATAATAAAAATTATCATTAGTGTTCTTGACTTGCATACTGTCTGTTCCCAAAAAAAAAGCCTTAGCTTATTACTCGTAAAATACAGATTTCACATATTTTACCTTAGAACAAAAATTATTTGAGCTAAAATTTTCTACATTTCTGTATTTGATTGTTATTACTGGTAAAATGTCCAAACTATATTTTAGTAATAATTTGAATTGGTATTGTTTTTACTGTTTCTTTTTTCAGGTAATTATGGTGTCCCAAAAATGCTTACAAAACAGTGTATCGCGCGATTGTTTAAAAACTAACATCTTAACAGCGTTACATAATGTTTGTTTAGTTTATTTTCTTTTGTAAAATGATGTAAACCACATAAACTTTAGCGGTAAATATGATTGCCCATAAAAAATTTACACGTTCACGTTATGCATGGATATTACAATTAAAAAGCTAATACTTAAGCGTAACTTTAGTTAATATATTATCGCAAAACAAGCCAATTTTGTGTTGGTACGATTTATAAACTATAACGCATAATTTTATTGTGTGGCGGCGCTTACTTTACATATTATAACACACAACATTTACTAATTTTACGGTTGTAATAGTAATTAGTAACTTTTACTACCTTTCTCGTTTGTAAAATACCTGTTAATGTTATGCATAATTATTGTTTACTGTCGGTTTGTAGCATACTCTGTTACGCAATACATAATTAAAACAAATAAATTTGGTTTAGAAGCTCTTCAAAAATTAACATTTTCATGGATATTCGTTAATCGAAAACATCTACAAGACCAAAACGAACAACATTCTCGTCTCATATTTAAATATTTCCACAACAGCAATTCATTTATTTGTAAGGAATCGTTAACAAGTTTTTAAATGAATGTAGAATCTCTAATAATAATCGTGACCTCGTCAAAGCAATTACATGGTTTGTTTTGAAAGTGATATTTACATAAATTTAGTTGCAACTCTTGTTTAGTTATATTTTATGCATTTTCATCTTTTTATGTAATGGGCCATTTTATTATAAACAGTTTTTATGTCGACGTCATGTTTAATACTGTTTCATTGCGGAATGTTGGATCGAATTATGCAACAATAATTTACTTTTAAAAGTTTGTTGCAGCTTGTAAGTACGCAGATAAACACATACAATTATTCGGAAATTATTATACTCTTAAACAGTTTTTAAAAGAATTCTTAATGCAACCATAGTTGGCTTTGACATAAATCGAAAGCTTACTTTTTGCGCTTTTCAAAAATATATAATTTGCTTATGGTTGCCATTTAAAATAAGAAAGTTAGGTTAATATATCAATATTTATATGAGTTAAAAAAAAATGAATATCGCTATCTTATTAAGGATAAAAAACCATGCCAAAAATGTTTTTAAAGTTTTTCTCCATCTTTTCGTTTTTTGAAAATTGCCAAAAATCGGTTTTTGGCTATATTTCGAAAATTAAAAAAGATATCAAAAATCTGTTTGCAGCAACGAGTTCCTCTCGAAAAAAAAAAATCGAGACTACGTACTTAGTATTTTTCTATCTCTGATAACCGAGATACCCTTCCTGGATGGGCATCGAAAATAGGTCACCCTATACTGTAAATATTTATTTTAGTGCTCAATATAAATTGTATAGCGGAAAAATTTACAAATTTTACATGCATGATTCACGTAATAATACTGGATATTGTTACTTTATGCTAATCTAATTAGTGATTTTAATATAAGCATAAACAGTATTTGTTTAGTCATAATATGTCGGTAATCGTTAGTCATTTTTAGTTTCTTTTTGTTGTCTTGTACAGCAAATCGCCTTAGGGGATCAGAAAATTTTATGAGATTGTTAAAATAGTAAACGTCATTTTTACTTTATGCAATAACTAGAGATTGCAGAGCCAGTTCCAATGATTGATTTAATTTTATCTGTGATCTGGTTATATGCTTATAACTATTTCTAATTGAAATAATAACCTCTTGCATGATAGGAAAAGTGTGCTAATTACTTAGACTTGTCATGTTAGATGATGCAGACAAAATAAACTAATGTTGCGAGAAAATTTCATCATACGTATTAAATATACAGGTTACACCTAATAAAAGGGAAACCAATGAGATGGAGTAAAACATGTCTTTTTCTGCTGCCAAATATATTTTTCTCCAACTGTTAATTTCATTTGTTTGAAAATACATAAACAATCAAAAACAAAAACTGTTAAACATTTAATTACTTTTGTATGTTATCATAAGTATTACCTCACACCGAAAGGTACATGAGAGTATTTCTACGGTAAATTAAACTTGCACTTTATCACTGCTGGCCTTTGGGTGTTGGTGAGGTTGGGACACTTTCTTACTTTTAAGATTCAATATACATTTATTAAAAATAATATTAAAAATACAAAGAGAATGAAAGTATCGCTAGAGCAAAAAAAAAATTGACTTACTAAAAATAAAAAAATAAACTACACGGTACCATTTAAAAAAATGTTTTTCTTGCCATTTATAGTTGATTTTAAAATGACAATAAATCTTGAAAATCACAGTGAGACATTATATGTCGAACAATATTAATCTGAAGATAAAATATGCTAAACCTGTATTTTACGAACGTTTTTTTTTTAGCATATGGTACACTTTTTGGATTCTAATACTTTTACTTGAAAATGTTGGATTTCATTTATATTTCTAGTACAGGGTGTCCCCGTTATCGGCGCAAATATTTTAAGTGGTGATAGACGACCTTTTTTTAAGAAAAATTTCAAGGCTTTATAACTTTTAAACCATTGCCTATAGACAAAAAACAATCGGAACCGATTTTGTAGAGAATTTCATGCTCTATTAAAAAGCTTCAAGGTATTTTACGATAAAATTGATATTTTCGGCAACAGAGCCTTTTAAAATCAGGTAAGTGTTGATATCTGCTTAGCATTTGATTTTAGGAAAAAGTTTTACTTGAAACTTTTTTAGTAAAAGGTTCCCTATTACCACTTAAAATATTTGCGCCGATAATGTATATAAGTTATTGGAGCAACAGAAGCAAATAAAGCCCATAAGGATGATGTTTAACAAGAAACTTAACAGCATCACAGTGCAAGTATTTAGGATCATCTAATATTTTATAAGCCAATTGTTGGAGATTTGAATCATTTCTATAGACATTGCAAGTTACTGAAGTGTTTCAACTAGTAATTCCAAACTGCATTGCCAAACGGTGCAGAACGACCCTTAACGCGGCGTACCAGCAAAATGACGATTAAACTGTGTTAAAAAACTGTTGGTGGCTCAATTTGTAACAGATTCACATCTGGTTACAAGTATTGTTCGACTGGGCAGACAATTAGATTGAATTTAAGTACCTAAGTATTATTTAAACGCTTAAATATTTGGTAACGCTCTAATTTATGGAGACAAAGTACGTCCTAAGCTAGACGTAAATGTATTTTATTTAGTCATGAGTCCTTCTACTGTTTAGTTGTAGGACTGTTGAGTTGTGTTGCTGACGAAGAAAACTCAAGAGACAATTTTTGTTTAGAATAAAATGCTCTACCCAAAAACAGGTTGAGTTTGATTTTGAACAGGACCGTACTAGTTTTTTATAAAATGTATTAGCACTGAACCCCCACAACTCCGCCACTGGTTGCTTGTGGGACTTGAAATTTTCACCGATTGTGGTAACCTGTAAGGTGGTGCTGTATACCAAATTTGGTTTGAATATATGAACTGATTGAGAAACGGTTAAACATTATCGATATTTTTTCGAAAATTTCAACACACTGTATCTTTGAAATGAAGCGTTTTTGGACCCATGTTGACATGGAATATTCGCTTTAAAATAAGTTTTTCTATCGACTGTTATAGTCCTGCTACTAAAAAGTGGACCACCCTGTATACATGTAATATGTAATAAATATTTACGTTATATTCCAACAAAAAAAATCTTACAAAGTATGTCTTTAACCTAAATGTGACAAAGTCGCAAACAGAAAAAGTAACAAAATCAGTTTTGAGTTATATAAATGACATCAATATATTTTACATTGTTTGATAAACATATGTTTAAAAAAAGAATACCGTGGGTGATAAAATAACTATCTACAATAAATGTAGGTTAACTAGTAACAATTACTGAATAACAATATAACGTCTGCTTCATGTATTTTTACCTTTCCTGTAATATATATTACCGTAATTCACATTTCATAGGTAAACACATACTCTTTGAATATTTTTTTTTGTGAAACAAACATCTTTAAACTAAACATTATCTCCGGATCTACTACAATTCTTTTAGACTTGAATTAAAAATCAGTTACTCTTAATTCCACCAAATAACCAGGGGTTTGGAGCGGAGCGCGGAGCTGGAGCGCGGAGCAGTGGAGCAATGGATTTTTGCCCGGAGCGGGAGCGGAGACCGGTGCTAATAATTTTGATTGCTCCACTGCTCCACTTTACTATTATTAACTACAATTACTTGTTTTTAATGAATTATTCTCACGGGTATAAGGTATTTAATAAAATTATAAATAAACTAAATTTGATTTTTTTGAAGTAAAATTATTATAATGTAACTTTTCTGAATATTAATTTTCATTATTTTGTATTTGAATTTTGAAAAATTTTAAAGAACTTTTTTTTCTTTTTTTAACTTTTGAAGATCAATAATTTGTTCATTTATTTAACTTCACTTGTTTCTTATGGTCAAATATTGTAATTTTTTGTCCATTTCCACATATCTCATAAAATTTTGGCTTTGTTTTAAAAAACAAATTTTTAAATAAAAAAACTTATTTTATTAATATTTGGAGCGCGGAGCGGAGCGGGAGCGGAGCTGGAGCAGGCATCTTGATGCCGGAGCGGACCTGGAGCGGAGCAACTAAAAAATTGGACTGCTCCAAACCCCTGCAAATAACTATAAAAAAATTAGTCAAAAACTGAAACAATACAAAACTTGTAAAAAAAAACATTTTGAACCAATTTAAGACCCTCAAACTGTTTACACTCGTTATAGAGCCCAGGGGCGACTTCGCACGGTCCGGGGCAAAAATTGTACATGGACCCCAAGTAAATAAATTATTTGAACATTCATTTACTAAAAAACAAATTGTAAAATGAAATCCGGACCCCTCTGGATCCCGGGTCAGGGGAATTTTAACCCCCCACTCCTCTCGACGGCCTTACAGAAACAATAACTAACCGTTTTTTAAGTTTAAGTTTATTTAAATTACAGCTAAGGAGTTTACATCAACAATTTAAATGTTCAGTGTGTTTAATGTGCTTTTGGAAAAATAAATTAAAGCAATTATTTGTAAAGACCGTAACAATTACTAGCCCTCACTCCTTAAATTTAAGAATAATTTTTTTTGCGAAGTTACAAGGACAAAAAAATGCTTAGCAAAATTTATATCGCTACGTTCAATGTTCGGTTTATTTATGAGTAATCGTCTTTATAAATAAAACATTACAAAGTCGATGTAATTTACGCTCATAAATTTGTGATAGTTATGTATTTTGGTCATTTACAAAGCGTTCCTACAAACCATGGATTGTTATTATTATATAAATGTGACCCACCCAACGACTATCCCAGCTACCTTTCTTGTATTTTTGTTTTAACTGCTTCTGTTCTTAATTGTTCTCTATATGTTTCGTTTCTGATTCTTTTTTTTGGTTTTTTCTTGAATTTGTTTAGATATCTCATTTCTGCTGCATTCACTCGGCTACTATTTTTATTTGTTAGTGCCCACGTTTCACTTCCGTATAAAAGTGCCGGAGTTTTGGTTATTAAAAACATGTTGTGTTAAGTATTAACTTAAGACAGTGCTACCCAAATTTAGCAGGCCCATCTGACATGATAATATATTTAATAATCAATCACTTGAATAATCCAATAATGTACCACAAATAATTGTTTTTTGTAGTGGTTGTTTGCAACATGGTCCGAAAAAATGTATTGCAAATATCTGAAAAATAATCATAGTATGATGATTAGAGAACAGTTGAAAATTCTGCTTCAGCAATGTGAAAATAGCTTCAGTGATTTTTTTTTTCAAAAACTCTTTCGAACAGTCACTTTTGCAGCGAACTCGCACAGTGATTGTAATAAAAGTTGCAATTACCTTATCCATTGTGTATATTCTGTAATTAGCAAATCATTATTACAACCTTATGTTGTTGTTACTGCAAGGTAGGAAAAAAATCGTTAGGATGGTGTTTTCAAGGTAATATTAATTATTACAATGAAACAATTTAATTACTTTGCAATTTTATACCTAAAATGCTAGAAGGATTACTATATTTAGTTTTCCTACAAGATTATTTATTCAAGAAAACTGTTAAGGTCATTAATTTTTAAATAAGTATTAAAAATTTTACGTAATTAACTATAAGATAAATTAAAGTAGTTTAACTTATATTAATTTATAGTATCACGTTAATTACCATTAATATATTGAATAACGTATTCCTGAAATAATGTTGTCAAAATAACATTATTGATAATAATTTATCTGTTTATTGCACTATTAAGCTATTTTTTAAGCGACCATGAGGCCGAATAATTAAATTTATTAAACAAAATATTTAATAAGAATTTTATTAATATTTCTGCTTTGTTGTTATTCAATTAAGCAATAAGTATTTTACAATAAACATAACTTATTTTTGTGTACATTTATTAAGAATTTAAAAAAAAATCCTGTTTTACCCAGAACTGGTAACCGAAAATAAAATGTGAATAGGAACGAAAACAATCAAATCAAATTTACCGAACCCAAAACCGGAACTGAAACGTTATTTCTACCGCTTCGAGACTCCGGTTCTGAGTAAGTATAAGTGCTGAAGATATTAATTGACCGATCAAGTGCGAGTCAAAGTAATTACATTATTAGTAATGATTTTAGACAGTCATATAGTAAAAACCATACAGAATTTTAATGTTGTAGACCCGTATTCAACATTTCAAACACATAACATTATTTTTATCGTGGAACCAAGTTCATCAAACATTTCCTGGCCCGCGAGTTATGAAACCTACAAAATTTAATGAAATTGACAAAACGTTACAGGTCTGTAATTATCTAATAGTATCTATTTCTCAGTTATAAAACAAGTTTTTACATTGAAGATGAAATTACACACGATTTGAGAAAGTGTTTATCCGGATATAAAATTCGAATGTTGTTGACTAATAAAATCAACTAAAACTACCTCGTTCGCTAAAACTTTTTTTTTCACTCTAAAACCGATCTGTAGCAACTGGTTCCAAAAACACAAGTGTTATAAATTACCAGTTGTCGATTTTAAAATAAGTTTACGTCTAAACCGAGCCATTCGCCAGTTGTTCATTTGAACGGAATCATTTTTTAGGCAAGTTCGACTTTTCTATTCAATTGGGTTTTTAAAAAATGACGTCAAGCAGATGGTCAGGGATAGAATCTCTTAAATTTGCGAGTGTTTATGAAAAGAACGAGTGTTTATGAAATCTACAATGGAAATATATGTATAAAAGCCACTTCGCAGGCCGCCTAGGCCCAGAGTTTAGTAATGTTCTTCCACACTCTTCTCTCTTTCGCTATCTTCCTCCAATTCATTATGTTTTCTCTCTTAGTACTGCCTCCACAGTTTCTCTACATCTTTTTCTGGGTTTACCTCCTTTTTTTCTTGCATTTAGGCTCTTTCCACGATATTTCTTTTATCATTCTGCTGTCCTCCCTTCTCTTAATATGTCCTAGCCATTGTTTCCTTCTGGCATTTGTTACTTTGTTGTCTATGCTTCTTTGAAAATTGTATATACCTCCTCGTTCGTTCTTCTTATATATCCCTCATCTGTTCTCTTCCCTCCCACTATTCTCGTAATTATCTTTCTTTCTCATCTTCTTAGGACTTCCTTTGCATTTTTCTTCAGTACCCAGGTCACACACCCATAGGTCTTAGTATTGTTTTATACAAAAGTAGTTTGGTATCTCTGGAGATAAATGTTTTGCTCTTATTGGGTTATTTAAACTCATGTTTATGTCTTTTGCTTCTTCAATTCTGTTTGTGAGTAGTACCCCTAAGTACATAAATTCTTTTACCTCCTCAAATTCCCCTACCACTAGCCTGTCTTTTATTGTTTGTTGTCCTATTGGAAATAATAAAAAAAAGGAACTAGGGCAACTGATAGTTAATATGCCTTAAAGTGTTTTTTATGTTGTGGCTATTACGTGGTGATTAAATATCAAAAAAATCTGTATGTTTAGCTGTGATGTTAGTACAATAGCATAGTCAATTCCAAATATTATGAAATGCATAGAAATGTAGCTATTCATTATTGTGTTTTATTTCCTGAAAGAGACATAATTAGTTTTTTTTTCCACTTAACGATGGTCAACGATATGTTCACTATTAATAATATTTTTGTTTAAAATCTGTATAGAAAAAAAGTAAATTTAATAGGTTTTTAAGAAACCACTCACTGTAAGTCCATTAATGATTGTCAACATACTGAAATAAATTTGAAGTTGATTCATTACATATTTTACGTCGATTCGCAATTTGATTTTTTTAAAAGACCATTGTATTTATTATTTTGCAGTTTAAGTATCGCAATAAACTTGCAGCATATCTTAAACGATAAAAATACACTCGTACATAATTGCGATTTTTAAAATGATAATAAAAATAAAATATTTTATTACCACACATTGTTGTAAGGGGTACACAATTTAATCGGGTCTCTATAGCGATGAGGCTTTATAAAAAAAAGGATTCCATTAAATAAGCAATATAAGAAAGATATTAAACAACAAGAAAGTTTAAAAAAAAATTCTTCTATCAATTTTACTAAAATTTTTAATAATTACATTCTAAGCTCTGTTATACAGTGTGTCCAAAAGTAATGGAATATGCTATATATCTCGGTAAATATCCACTTTAGGGTAAAATGTTTTCAATAAAAGTTTTGGTACTTAGCTTTCCACCATAGGACAAAATTTAACTTCTTTTTTCGAATAACAGAAGTGCAATGAAAAACAGAATTTTTTTAAATGACCAGATACCCCTATATTATACTCATTTGATAGAGAATTGATTTCTCTTTTCAATGATGCAAAACTTTAGTACCCTTACTTAAGCAACTTTTTGAGAAAAACGCAAAAATTATTTTAATTCATTAGTATTTATTTCTAACAATAGTCATAAAACGGAAAGTCGAAAAATCGAGTTATCGGCGATAACTCGAAAACAAAAAAAGATAACCAATTTTAGCTTTCACCATTCACTTTTTCTCGAAAAAAGAGATCGAGGATGCGCGGTCCGTTTTTTGATACCTCTTATAGTTACCGAGATTCCCTATTAAAACATCGAAATTTGCCCACCATGTACACCAAATTAGGGTACGTTTTACTTTAATTTAAATAAATATTAAAACAATATTTTTTTGCCAAATTACTTATGACTGTTTGTTACCTAGAAAATTCCTTGCACTGGCTGATTAGTGACGTAATCAGTTTTGTGTGTTAAGGAGCTATTAATTTTCATGAACTTTTTTAATGTTGCAAAAACAGTTGATTATTTTGCTTAATGTGTTATATATATGTTCTTATATTGTAATATTCGTCATATTAAAAAAAATTGCAGCAAAAACGAATTTAAATCGCAATTTAAAAAAAGGTTAAAATCGATCCATTTTACACGGCAAAATAGCGTTTTAAAAGAACGAAAACGTATTAAATTATATTAATTACATATATTGCTGATAAGTTTTTGCCAGTTATGAGGTATTAGACTCATTAAAAAACAGGTTAGTTGATTTATTTTAGGTTAATTATTTCTTTGATTTCCATTAAGTGTTTTGAAGTCATAGACAAACTAAACAAAACTGGTGGTTGCAGATTTTAGCTTTTTTGTACTCAAAATTAACAATTCTTAAAGTATGAAAGCATTTTAAATGCAACTATAGGACCATCGTAATAATTAATATCATAGTTTTTGAAAGGAAATTCTGTCAATCAAGGTTAATTGCTAACGATAAAAAATATGCAAAGCAGTTCTAAAATTAGTTTACAATACAACATGCATCGTCTACAATCGAATTAATACAAATTGGTATAAAAACAGAAATTATCGCAGTTAAATTAATTGCTGCCTTAAACAATAGCAAATTGTTGTCGCTAATTATTAAATTATGCATTATACGAATAACGCAGTATTCAATGCTGAATATAATTGGAAAGATGATTGTTCAGTATTTAAGGGTCAGATGATATGATTAGCAAGTTTTACGTAAAATGGTTATTCATAATTATAATTCATTATTTAAATACCTTTTACAAGGGAATACTCAGTCTGCGGTTTCCCATTCAACGAATAGATCTGTCACGCACCCATGACTTGGTGAAATGGCCTCGGATTCGCTAGTGCTAACTGTTGATAGCTATCTAAGCCCAAGCAATTACTTTCAATATTACAAGGAAAATTAAATCCAGAATTTTCCGAAAAACTGATTTCCGATAAGTGTCCTTTAGAATCTAGAACACCTTTATTCTGATTTTGGGTCGCCAGAGTCGCCACATATAAATTAGCTATGACTCTAATTAATTGAATCGCGACAGCATTTGTTTGAAAAGCAATATAACCGATAAAGAATAAAAGCAATTTTTTTTGCAACTCTGGAAAATATTTTTGTGTGTTTAAACCAATTGAGTAATACCCCTTCTATCGTGGTGATCCATCGAATTTCTTTTGTAAGTTCTATGCTACTTTGAAACAGTTTTGATTCTTTTGAATGTTCTCATTCAAAGACGTATTGTGTATACAATGAAACATTAATTATCTGGACTAAATGGGGATTAAAATGATCCGGATATCAAAAACCAGGATAATCTGGAGGATAAGAAAGATACATGTGTAAGGAATGGTTGTAAAATAAATGTTGTAATAGTTAAAAGTCGAAATTTGTATTGTTTTTATTGTATAAGTATTTTGATTTAGATCTAGATTTAGTCTAGTAAATAAAAAAAGCTGTACCATAATTATTAGACGAAAAGCTGCTTTTTAAAAAATCAATAAATTTTGGTTTATTTTTGATTTAATGATTTACTTTTACATTAGCTAAAATATGCGTTAAATGACAAAACTAAATTGTTTTTTGCTTCATGGCACTCTTTAGCTTCGTAGGGACTTTTTGATGAATTTCATTTGTTTTGAGCCTAAATATCTAAATAAATATATTCAACCAAAATTTGCAGACGTCCTATACTGAGATCTCGGTAATGGACAAAAACTAAGAAAAACTGACTATGTCACGTGACAGTTTATGCGACTGCGACAAAAAAGTTCCATTGGGCCACCCATCTAAAACGTACAGGGACGGATCTGGAGGGGGCGTCCGAAAACCACATTTTTCGACGATTTGTCCCATCTGACGAAGACCACGTGTTACTTTCGGAAACTTTTATGACGGGTAAATTTGACCAACCCGGTCCGGGGCTTTGTTTCGGTCCGGGGCTTTGTTTCGGTCCGGGGCTTTGTTTCGGTCTGGAGCTTTGTTTCGGTTTCTAAGGCCAATAAGGCCATCTTAGCCATCGTGGTCGTCTTGTAATTTATCTAAGAATTTAAACAATATTGAAACAAATTAACGTTTTCATTTTATAGTGCGTACAAAAATCAACATCAAGTATAACCGAGATATTATACAGTCCATTTTTTTAAAGTCAATCTAAAAGATAACGTTACGTAGATTGGTTCTAAAGTTAATTCACTGTCTAACAGAAAAGTACAATAAACGTATTAATTTATTCGAACTCAGGGTGAATATATGTAACAGTATCTTTAATGAGTCTGGGACTAATAGCTTAAGTTAATTTTCTTTTAACGAAATTGGGAATAATTATCAGCAAAGATGGTTTTGGCGAATATGTTAATAAGTGAATGTCTAGTTTGTATATTGCTTTAAATATTAGTTTGGACGCTTTTGATGTGCCTGCTTATGATTATAATTCACGTAATGACATAATTTTCCATACATTTTGAATTAGCCTTCAGTGAGGACAAAGCAAACTAGTTGGTTCATTAATTAAAATTAGCCGTGTAAGGGAGCATTATATAATCAATAGCTGCTCGTTCAACAAGCATGATGTTAAACAAATCGTGGCCCTGACTCATCGGTTACACTAGCTGACAACTATCAAAACGAATTTATTAATTTGCACGTACAGTTATTTATAAATAGCTCACAGACAATTGTTTTTTCTTCATATGTTGTGTTCTGTACAAAAAGGCAATTTTTAAAATGTACCTAAGTAGTGCAAAACGTTGCAGCATTAAAGCGTTCTTTGTATAATTTAGCTGTTACTTGGTATTCCGAAAATTGTCTGTTATTTATATTTTTAACTTAATTTGCATAAAACATTTAACTGTTACTGAACCTTGGACTATATATTGCAATTTTAAAGTTTGGCAAATATTTGATATTAAATTGTAAATATACTTTCAAAATAACATAGTAGTTTTCAAGTAACAATAATAAGAAATGAGTTCCTTTGTTATTTGTTTACAAAATAAAACGGAATGATTAATTTAATAATACTCCTAGTTCATTCAATAAGATCAACATTTTTAATTGTAAATTGTGTTTGTTTATATTTTCGTCCTTTGCATTTTTGTTTTGTTTATTATTGTGTGTACCTCAAGGAAGTGTCCTTGGACCGGTATTATACCTGCTGTATACACATAACATTCCAGAAATATAAAACGTAAAACTCGCCACATTTGCTGACGACACCGCAGTTCTAACTACAAGAGCAACCATAGAAGAAACAACAGAAAATCTCTAAAGCGCAGTGAATCAAATATATGCATGGACAAAACAGTGGCATATAAAAGTTAGCGAAGAAAAATCTGTCCACGTTAATTTCACCAACAAAAGAATTAACTACCTACCAGTGTATCTAAATAATAATATAATCCCTTGCAAAAAGACTGCTAAATATCTTGGTCTAAGTTAAGACGTCAAGTTAAAATGGAAGGAGAACGTCAAAAAGAAAACGGAACAGCTGAAGATAAAGTACCTATAGAAATATTTATTGGCTGATAGGAAGAAATTCCCAGCTTTCTATCCAAAACAAACTGCTCCTATACAAACAGGTGCTCAAGCCTGTTTGGACATATGGACTACAATTATGGGGGTGTACCTAAAAAAGCAACTACAGCTGTCTTTAAAAATTCCAAAACCGTGTATTAAGAAGCATAGTAAATGCTCCTTGATATGTTCGGAACAGCGATTTACACCAGGAACTCCAGGTTGATCCGTCCAGGAAGAAATTAAAATAGCTGCCAAAAGCCATAAGGAGAGGGGCTCCACAGACATTCCAACATTGAAGTGCTCCAACTTCTCGATAATCAAAAATTAGTGCGTAGGCTCAAAAGGATTAAAAATTGTTTTTATGGCTGTTTAAAGTTTTTAAGAAGTTTCACATCTTTTTTGTAACAAAATCAAATATTTTGTTATGGGCCTAACTGTTTGTAGAAGTGTTAAACAACGTTTATACAATGCGCAAAGCGTAATATTTTGTTTCCAAACCGATTAAAAATATTTTTTTTAGCTGTGTAAAGTTTTAAAAAAAATTCCAAGGGTATACCATTCACGTCTTTTTTTTTGTAAAAAAATCAAATTTTTTGTTATGGGCCTAATTGTTTGTAGAAAAGATACACAATGTTTATGCCATGCGTAACGCGTATTATTTTGTTTATAAACCGATTAAAAATATTTTTTACAGCTTTTTAAAGTTTTTATCAGCTCTCCCGCCCTTTACTAAAGTATATCGACCCTATGGGGGGCGGGGAGTTCTGATCCCCTAACCCCCATATTTTGTTGTTTGCGTCAGGGCGCGATCTAGTCTGTCGACGGCCTTTCGGAAACGTATGTTTTTCTCACCTATGTCATTTTATTATTAATAATAATCATGGAGTAAAGTGTATTTACTATATAACTTGGAGTTGTTTTCAGGTAATAAACTGTTCCCTTCCTTTTTTGGGTTGTTTATTTTAAAATATTGACATCTTTTATTGCCTCCCGGGATCCCGGGAAATCCTGGGAAGCAGACCAATTTCTTCCCGGAATGCCGGGATAAGCAAAAATGTAAAATATGGGACACCCTAATATCAACCTCCGAAAGTCGAGTTAATCAAAGAAAGTAAAGATTGTATTATAGCAGTTTTAGCTTAAAGTGTTGTGAAAGCCCCAAATTTTTAGAAATCCTTATAAACAGAATTATAATACCAAAGTTTTTTTTTTCTTATTGTCTTAACTGTAACGTCCATTAAGTGAATAGTCGATTGCTCATAATTTACGTACAATAAAAATAATAGAACGCTTTTATGGGCTTTCGAAGTGATATGGGTTAAACTTACCTTGACATTGTGTGTGAAGGCGTAATATCTAGAGAATCAACACGTAAAAGTCGAGACAGAATCTTCAAATGTGGCTTGGACTCGACGGTTTCGTCTACGTTATCAAATAAACCGGATTTCTTATGATGCATACATATTTATAAACGGCTCCCTAATAAGATACTCGCTAAATCATCGAATTTACCGGGACTGGCATAACTAATAAAGGGTCTGAGTAAAATGTCTTCCAAGTTTTTAAAATCCGTCATAAATTATTTCCACTGACGGGCGTCACCAAACTGGATACTGCTAGGAAATGACCGAATCAATTATAATTTTTAAAGAAAGTCGTGAATGAACTTTCTCTTTTCATCGATGATAAATTCCTGAACTATAAATTCCAAATTGTTAGAATTGCGTAATCATTTTTAACCAAAATGATAGATATCGTTTTACGTTTTATTCTGTAAAAAAAATACGCTTAAAGACAGAATACGAACAAGATACGTTTAACACTAAGATAAAAATTTGTTTCATGCAACCCGGATGAAATACAAAAATTACGTGTATCGTCTACCCTTTTTTTGATTCGCCTAAAATAAATCGTAATAATTATTGTTACTACAAACTAGGGGGGCAATAATATTTTAGGATATTTCGGAGGCCGCGACTACTAAAACATTAAGAACCACTGTACTAGAAGTTTACTTCTATTTACTAAATCATGAAACAAAAACTTATTGGTGAATTTTGCAAAGTAATACGTATAAAAAATTGGATTGGCTACGTTTTAAATGTGTGATGGGAAGTCTGAGTTTTGATTAGTAAACCAATGGTTTTTCCAATGACAATATAACTGTGTCTCATAGTACCCGCGTTTGGTCCATTTTTTTTACCTCTTGGTATTTCACTATGTATTAAGGTAGATCTGAGGTAACATCCGAAAAATATGACAAGGTCGACTGCTATTGCCTCGCAAAGTTAATACACCAAAATAGCTTTTGCCAATTTTAATTAATGTATGTATGCATGAATGCATGGCTCTATGTATATATACATACGTACGTAAACATGTATGTAGTATGTATATGTATAGCGGGTTGTTCAGTTTGACTGTCGCACACAAGACTCTTTTATATGAAGAGAAAATCCCTATAACCCTTAAAAGGCCCGATTGCATAAAACGAACCTGGGATTAACCCCGGGCGCCGATATTGCCTAATTTTAGAGATTAACTTGTAGGTAGTTTTAAACCAGTGTTGCTGGGTGCAATCAAATCTTTTTTCTACGATGAAATATGTCAGATTGGCGATAGTAAAATTTTTCGTTACGAGTGTATTTACATGTATTTCTTCAACTTAACCAATCGAATTTTAAAAAAAATTGTATTTTATGACACACATTAAAGGTATAAATTTACGTAACAGTGTGTCCAAAAGGTATGGAATATGCTATATATCTCAGTAAATATCCACTTTAGGGAAAGATGTTTTGAATAAAAGTTGTTTGGTACTTAGTTTTCCACCATCGAAAAAAGCGCAATGAAAAATAATTGATTTTTTTTAAACGACTGTTGGAATGTAAGCCGCTTTCTTCAAGTTTCAACAATCGCGCCAGGGTAGTTCGCCCGAACAGGGGACCATCAAACGGTGTTCATGTAAAGAAAGTACGGGCAATACACGATAAATCGACTATTTATATACAGTGTTAGTAGCAATTGCATTTATGATATTTAGTGAAGGGTCCTGAAAAAGTGTCTGAGCCAAAGAGGTCGCCGACGAAAAAAGTTTGAGAAGCTCTGTTGTGGTTCAATAAGAAATTTATATCTGGAACATAAGTTGACAACCTTTGTTACGATGAAATATCAAATTTAATATTTAAAATATACAATATATCACTGTGCCACTTTTCAGCAATATAAAATTTAGATCACGTTCATAAAAATGTCATACAGTTAGCAAATGCTTATGTGGCAGCTATACTTACATGTATACTTAATGCAATGTTTCGATAAGATAAAAGGCCGGATACATGTGTGAGTGTACATTAATGTAATAGATTACGCATCTGACAGTTCAACAAAATGTGTTATCTTTTTGACTAAATGTGTTACAATATAGGTACATATTATGAAAATCAGTTGAACCAACGAAGACGTGCATAATTTGAAAAAAAAAATGAATAATAGTTTCCCCATGCATCAAAATGTAATAATGAATAAAGCACAAAACGTAATATATCAATCTTAGCTATAATGTAAGGAAAATGAATAAATCGACCCCACATGATATAATATCATTGAAATTGGGATAAAATCCTCTTTCTCGTGATGCATCTATTTAAAAAAATACAACTTTGTCACAACTCGAATTACGAAATTTTTTTGAAAAATTGTAGAACGTCGAAATTATTTTTCTTTATTTTCATAAACAGGCGAGATATAGTCATAAAACGAAAAATCGAGTTATCGGTGATAACTCGAAAACAAAAGACGATAACCAATTTTAGTTTTCACCATTGACTTTTTCTCGATAAAAAAAAATTGATCGAGGAAGCGGGGTCCCTTTTTCGATACCTCTTCTAGTTACCGAGATTCCCTATGAAAACATCGAAATTTGCTAACCCTGTACACTAATGATCTAGATTTTGCCAAAACTTCCCTTATACAATTTGCCGATGACACATCTGCTATTATTAGTGACTCGATTCCAAAAATTCTAAACAAGAACTCTTTGACTGCTTAGTCCGACTTTAGCATTGGTTCACATTAAACAATTTAACCTTAAACTCAAGTTTTCACAAAGTAAAATAACCTCCGACTTAAAACTTCAAAATAATTCCACAACTATAAATGTTGTTAATAAAATATCATTTCTTGGTTTATGTACTGACTCTAGACTGGACTGGTCATACCACATCGAACGCCCGTCAAAGCCTGTCAAGGTACCATTTCGCACTAAAAAACCTAAAAAAATTGGTGAATACAAACGCGGCCAAAACTGCATATCATGCATATGTTGAATCTAGGTTACGCTATGCTGTGATTTTTTGGGGTAACCCTAGTGACTCAGAGCGCCTCCTTATTATATAAAAGCGATGCATAAGAAATATTTTTGGTTAAATTACCGAGATCACTGTAAAGACACTTTTCGTAACATAAAAATATTAACCTCTTACGGCATCTCAGGTGATGTGTTGAATTTCTTATATACAGCGCCATTCAAAAAGTCTGCAACAAATGTAAAAGTTTTTTATTATTGATTACTCAGAAAATTTTATTCCTGATGAAATTTGGTGCATAGTCGAAAACTAATTTTAAGATGAAAAAAACTTTAATAAAAAGTCATAGGACACTAGATTTCAGCGATTTTTGAAATATTCGCAAGAAAAAGTACTTGTATTTCTTAAAAAATAAAAATATGAATTTGAATGTCAAAATTTAAATACCTACACAGAAAACTTATCTGTTTTTTCGCAACCGGAGGAAGTCATATTATCGTATTATTTACAATGACAGTTAAAAACTGACAATACCTGAATTGAATCTAACAAACATTTATTTCACAGCCTACGCAATTGATTTATTATCTTTGGTTTTGCTATCAAAAATTACAAAATAGTATTACCAACATTGGATTTTTTCTTTCTTTAGGCGTTCTTTTGTTTCTTATCAGCTAGTAGATGACACCCGACGTTATTAATTTATGGCTTGCTTAATTTTTTAAATCAAAATCGCCGTCAAATTTCAAAATAAATGTATTATATGGCACCATTGAAAAGAGAAAAAAATAAGCCCTCGAATGACACTAAAATCAACTATGGTTTGCATTTTAAAAAAGCAAGTTTATGCTGTATCTCGTTTAATATGCAATATTAAAAAAAAATTATTGCCTCTATTTTATAGCGATCAAAAATATTTACCATTTTTATTAAAAACTTTTTTTGCTGTATCTGATAGCAACTGAGATAAATTCATGTAAAGTTGTAAAGATATGACACATTTTGGGTTTTTCATCAATATCAAATTAGCCTTGATTTTTTTTTTCAAAAGCAAAAGCATCGCTGTATTTCTCTATGAACTAGGTAACTTTTGTCCCTTTTGACCGACCTTACAGTTTAAAAGTTACCCATGGTGAGCCTCGAATTCTGGACACACTGTATACTTATGTATCTAAATACATTTACGATGCAAGCAACTACAATTACTGTCATGTAAAATGCAAAAAAAAAATTATTAATATTTGCAAACGATACAATGATAACAACAATATTAAAAGGTAGGTCCGTGATGTATAGTAGATGACTGGGTTGGTCCCAAAGTTCAAATGAAGGTCGCGATAAAAGACAAGGTCAGAAGATGACTAAAATATCGTTTGTTGTGACGGACGATTCGATAATATAAAATACCTTCAAACACAAAAGCTGAACAGAAAAGTGAGCGTATTAGTAGTCAAGTCACGTAACATGTTATTCAGAAATAGAGTATGCTAGCGGAATAATTCATGTTACCTACAAATTTGAAGGTTTTCATTTATATTTAACAAATAGTCTTTACTGTTTTTAGACTAATAATTAAAGGACTTGGTGCAACAGCGTAACGATGCAGTTTAGTTTATCGTTATAGAAATGATAAATAAATAAAGATCATATTAAAAAATATTATTGCTAAAATTTTAGCGTCATTTCCATTCGCTTAAGGAAAGTTGAACATACCCACACCGCTAGAGGATATTGACGTCCAGACACAATAACGTACCTGTAAAATACACCAGTACCTAACTTGGATTTAAAAAAATGACATCATAATAATAATAATAATCTTTATTTGTTCCAAATATCCAAAAAGGCATGGAACATGTCACAATAAAATACACGTAACTTACAAAAACACTGAAAATTATATTTACGTAAAAGAGTTTTTAAACTAAAGCAAATGCCTTAAGACTTCTTATACACGTTATTTATGGCCAAATTAAGGATTATTAGACTTAAAAAATGACTTTTAATATTTCGTGAAAAATGGAAAAGTACAAAGGCTATAGTCTTTGCACTTTTTTCGACAAAAAAATCGATTTTCTTTGAACTAAAGCAAATGCCTTAAGACTTCTTATACACGTTATTTATGGCCAAATTAAGGATTATTAGACTTAAAAAATGACTTTTAATTTTTCGTGAAAAATAGAAAAAATACAAAGGCTATATAGTCTTTGCACTTTTTTCGACAAAAAAATCGATTTTCTTTGAACTAAAGCAAATGCCTTAAGACTTCTTATACACGTTATTTATGGCCAAATTAAGGATTATTAGACTTAAAAAATGACTTTTAATTTTTCGTAAAAAATGGAAAAAATACAAAGGCTATATAGTCTTTGCACTTTTTTCGACAAAAAAATCGATTTACTTTGAACTAAAGCAAATACCTTAAGACTTCTTATACACGTTATTTATGGCCAAATTAAGGATTATTAGACTTAAAAAATGACGTTTAATTTTTCGTGAAAAATGGAAAAAGTACAAAGGCACTTTTTTCGACAAAAAAATCGATTTTCTTAAAATTAACGCAAATAGCTTTAAACTACTTATGAACAAATTAAGATATTGACTTGAAATTTTCAGGACATGTTTATAATGCTAACTGATAACAAACCAATGTTTCAGGAAAGAATCCAATCTTCTGTTTGTAAGAAACTTCAACAATTAACTGAACAAAGCAAATTTTTTTATTATTAAATGTCATTTCAAGCCACATATTTGCGAATAATTTTTTAACTGCTTAAGATATTGACTTGAAATTTTCAGGATATGTTTATCATGCTTACTGATAACAAACCAATGTTTCAGAAAATAATCCAATATTCTGTTTGTAAGAAACTTCAACAATTAACTGAACAAAGCAAATTTTTTTATTATTAAATGTCATTTCAAGCCACATATTTGCGAATAATTTTTTAACTGCTTAAGATATTGACTTGAAATTTTCAGGATATGTTTATCATGCTTACTGATAACAAACCAATGTTTCAGAAAATAATTCAATATTCTGTTTGTAAGAAACTTCAACAATTAACTGAACAAAGCAAATTTTTTTATTATCAAATGTCATTTGAAGCCACATATTTGCGAATATTTTTTTAACTGCTTAAGATATTGACTTAAAATTTTCAGGATATGTTTATATTGCTTACTGATAACAAACCAATGTTTCAGGATATAATCCAATATTCTGTTTGTAAGAAACTTCAACAATTAACTGAACAAAGCAAATTTTTTTATTATTTAGGTCATTTCAAGCCACACATTTGCTAATATTTTTTTAACTGCTTAAGATATTGACTTGAAATTTTGAGGATATGTTTATATTGCTTACTGATAACAAACCAATGTTTCAGGATATAATCCAATATTTTGTTTGTAAGAAACTTCAACAATTAACTGAACAAAGCAAATTTTTTAATTATTAATGTCATTACAAGCCACACATTTGCGAATATTTTTTTAACTGCTTAAGATATTAACTTGAAATTTTCAGGATATGTTTATCATGCTTACTGATAGCAAACCAATGTTTCAGGAAAGAATCCAATATTCTATTTGTAAGAAACTTCAACAATTAACTGAACAAACAAATTTTTTTTATTATTAAATGTCATTTCAAGCCACATATTTACGAATATTTTTTTAACTGCTTAAGATATTGGCTTGAAATTTTCAGGATATGTTTATATTGCTTACTGATAACAAACCAATGTTTTAGAAAATAATCCAATATTCTGTTTGTAAGAAACTTCAACAATTAACTGAACAAAGCAAATTTTTTTATTATTGTCATTTCAAGCCACATATTTGCGAATATTTTTTTAACTGCTTAAGATATTGACTTGAAATTTTCAGGATATGTTTATAATGCTTACTGATAACAAACCAATGTTTCAGGAAATAATCCAATATTCTGTTTGTAAGAAACTTCAACAATTATCTGAACAAACAAAATTTTTTTATTATTAAATGTCATTTCAAGCCACACATTTGCGAATATTTTTTTAACTGCTTAAGATATTGACTTGAAATTTTCAGGATATGTTTATCATGCTTACTGATAGCAAACCAATGTTTCAGGAAATAATCCAATATTCTGTTTGTAAGAAACTTCAACAATTAACTGAACAAAGCAATTTTTTTTGTTATTAAATGTCATTTCAAGCCACATATTTGCGAATAATTTTTTAACTGCTTAAGATATTGACTTGAAATTTTCAGGATATGTTTATAATGCTTACTGATAACAAACCAATGTTTCAGGAAAGAATCCAATATTCTATTTGTAAGAAACTTCAACAATTAACTGAACAAACAAAATTTTTTTATTATTAAATGTCATTTCAAGCCACATATTTGCGAATATTTTTTTAACTGCTTAAGATATTGGCTTGAAATTTTCAGGATATGTTTATATTGCTTACTGATAGCAAACCAATGTTTTAGGAAATAATCCAATATTCTGTTTGTAAGAAACTTCAACAATTAACTGAACAAAGCAAATTTTTTTATTATTAAATGTCATTTCAAGCCACATATTTGCGAATATTTTTTTAACTGCCTAAGATATTGACTTGAAATTTTCAGGATATGTTTATATTGCTTACTGATAACAAACCAATGTTTCAGGAAAGAATCCAATATTCTGTTTGTAAGAAACTTCAACAATTAACTGAACAAAGCAATTTTTTTTATTATTAATGTCATTTCAAGCCACATATTTACGAATATTTTTTTAACTGCTTAAGATATTGACTTGAAATTTTCAGGATATGTTTATATTGCTTTCTGATAACAAACCAATGTTTTAGAAAATAATCCAATATTTTGTTGGTAAGAAACTTCAACAATTAACTGAACAAAGCAAATTTTTTAATTATTAATGTCATTTCAAGCCACATATTTACGAATATTTTTTTAACTGCTTAAGATATTGACTTGAAATTTTCAGGATATGTTTATATTGCTTACTGATAACAAACCAATGTTTCAGGAAAGAATCCAATATTTTGTTTGTAAGAAACTTCAACAATTAACTGAACAAAGCAAATTTTTTAATTATTAATGTCATTTCAAGCCACATATTTACGAATATTTTTTTAACTGCTTAAGATATTGACTTGAAATTTTCAGGATATGTTTATATTGCTTACTGATAACAAACCAATGTTTCAGGAAAGAATCCAATATTCTGTTTGTAAGAAACTTCAACAATTAACTGAACAAAGCAAATTTTTTAATTATTAATGTCATTTCAAGCCACATATTTGCGAATAAATAATTTTTTAACTGCTTAAGGATTATTAGCTCCTAAATACGATTTTTAATTTTTGGAGGAAAATGGGAAAAGTTCAAAGGCTATAGTCTTTGCACTTTTTGCGACAAAAAAATCGATTTTCTTTAAACTAAAGCAAATAGCTTCAAACTACTTATACACGTGATTAATGAACAAATTAAGGATTATTAGCTCCTAAATACGATTTTTAATTTTTTGAGGAAAATGGGAAAAGTACAGATGCTATAGTCTTTGCACTTTTTTCGACAAAAAAATCGATTTTCTTAAAATTAACGCAAATAGCTTTAAACTACTTATACACGTTAATAATGAACAAATTAAGATATTGACTTGAAATTTTCAGGACATGTTTATAATGCTTACTGATAACAAACCAATGTTTCAGGAAATAATCCAATCTTCTGTTTGTAAAAAACTTCAACAATTAACTGAACAAAGCAATTTTTTTTATTATTAATGTCATTTTAAGCCACATATTTGCGAATAATTTTTTAACTGCTTAAGATATTGACTTAAAATTTTTAGGATATGTTTATCATGCTTACTGATAGCAAACCAATGTTTCAGGAAATAATCCAATATTCTGTTTGTAAGAAACTTCAACAATTAACTGAACAAAGCAAATTTTTTTATTATTAAATGTCATTTCAAGCCACATATTTGCGAATAATTTTTTAACTGCTTAAGATATTGACTTGAAATTTTTAGGATATGTTTATAATGCTTACTGATAACAAACCAATGTTTCAGGAAAGAATCCAATATTCTGTTTGTAAGAAACTTCAACAATTAACTGAACAAAGCAAATTTTTTTATTATTAAATGTCATTTCAAGCCACACATTTGCGAATATTTTTTTAACTGCTTAAGATATTGACTTGAAATTTTCAGGATATGTTTATATTGCTTACTGATAACAAACCAATGTTTCAGGAAATAATCCAATATTCTGTTTGTAAGAAACTTCAACAATTAACTGAACAAAGCAAATTTTTTTATTATTAATGTCATTTCAAGCCACACATTTACGAATATTTTTTTAACTGCTTAAGATATTGACTTGAAATTTTCAGGATATGTTTATATTGCTTACTGATAACAAACCAATGTTTCAGGATATAATCCAATATTTTGTTTGTAAGAAACTTCAACAATTAACTGAACAAAGCAAATTTTTTAATTATTAATGTCATTTCAAGCCACACATTTGCGAATATTTTTTTAACTGCTTAAGATATTGACTTGAAATTTTCAGGATATGTTTATATTGCTTACTGATAACAAACCAATGTTTCAGGAAATAATCCAATATTCTGTTTGTAAGAAACTTCAACAATTAACTGAACAAAGCAAATTTTTTTATTAATTAGGTCATTTCAAGCCACACATTTGCGAATATTTTTTTAACTGCTTAAGATATTGACTTGAAATTTTCAGGATATGTTTATATTGCTTACTGATAACAAACCAATGTTTCAGGAAATAATCCAATATTCTATTTGTAAGAAACTTCAACAATTAACTGAACAAAGCAAGTTTTTTAATTATTAATGTCATTTTAAGCCACATATTTACGAATATTTTTTTAACTGCCTAAGATATTGACTTGAAATTTCAGGATATGTTTATATTGCTTACTGATAACAAACCAATGTTTCAGGAAATAATCCAATATTTTGTTTGTAAGAAACTTCAACAATTAACTGAATAAAGCAATTTTTTAAATTATTAATGTCATTTCAAGCCACATATTTGCGAATAAATAATTTTTTAACTGCTTAAGAATTATTAGCTCCTAAATACGATTTTTAATTTTTCGAGGAAAATGGGAAAAGTACAAAGACTATAGTCTTTGCACTTTTTTCGACAAAAAAATCGATTTTCTTTGAACTAAAGCAAATAGCTTTAAACTACTTATACATGTTATTAATGAACAAATTAAGGATTATTAGCTACTAACTACGACTTTTAATTTTTCGAGGAAAATGGGAAAAGTACAAAGGCTATAGTCTTTGCACTTTTTGCGACAAAAAATCGATTTTTTAAAAACTAAAGCAAATAGCTTTAAACTACTTATACATGTCATTAAGGAACAAATTAAGGATTATTAGCTCCTAAATACGATTTTTAACTTTTCGAGGAAAATGGGAAAAGTACAGATGCTATAGTCTTTGCACTTTTTTCGACAAAAAAATCGATTTTCTTTGAACTAAAGCAAATGCCTTAAGACTTCTTATACAGGTTATTTATGGCCAAATTAGGGATTATTAGACAAAAAATGACTTAATTTTTCCTGAAAAATGGAAAAAATACAAACGTATAGCGTTTGTACTTTTTTCGATAAAAAAATCGATTTTCTTTAAACTAAAGCAAATGCCTTAAGACATCCAATACACGTTATTTATGGCCAAATTAAGGATTATTAGACTTAAAAAATGACTTTTAATTTTTCGTGAAAAATGGAAAAAGTACAAAAAAATCGATTTTCTTTAAAGGAAGCGTCACTTAGGTATTCACTTCTTCCATAGTGAGCTTTAGAAATTGGAACATTTCTTAATTTCTTCTTCAAGTCGTGGGTGGAAAGATCTTTTTTACTCTCAGGTGATGTGTTGAATTTCTTATATATATATATCTTGAATCATTCGACTAATGATAGGCTCAAGCCCCCCCTAACTTCCCCATAACTACGCTAATGCAGTGCAAATTGATCTAACAACACATATTTATTTTCTATAATTTGCTAAAATCCAAGTGAGTGTTCATACTTTTTTCTTTTTTGGAACATGCTTTAAAAATCAAAGTGTAAGTAATATAAAAAAAAATGACAACAACAATCAAACGTTAATAAATGATTAAAACTTTAAATAGCTGTATTGATTGTACAAATTGTGTTTAATGCATAAATGTCAAAATGTTAACTACCAAATATTTAATACTTGTCGGATTTATTTAACCTTCATTTATTTTTAGATATAACAATAAATAAGCAGATAATTAATTCGCGACAAGAAATTTATTTGTTTAGAATAATCATAGAATTAAACAGCAATAACATAAAATATTCTAATCGGATTGTTGATTTACACATTCTAAAGAGTATGATATGCATTAATTAATATTTAATATCAATAATAATGAGTCAATGAATAATTATTACGTACAGCGATTTTATTATGTCTGACGAAGAGAACAAGTTAATTTTGTTTTTACTAGTACACAATTAACTAAATATTTAATAGCCCAATACAAAACCTATCAAACACATGGATTACTTCAGCTAAACCACTTCCAGTTTATTTTGATCTGTCGATAGAAATCAAAATTAATAGGACAGCAAAGTATGATTGAAGCGTGTTTTTAACAGCTAAAAACATATCTAGTAGAAAGCTCAGGATTTATATTTGATGTTTTTTCCAAGAAGTTAATCCCTTAACCAGGACAATGATTGTTTTAGGTTTAGGTAATCAAAATGGGACGCGAACAAAAAGTGACATGCGATAAATCTGTTTGAAGAATCATTATAGCGCCGGTGCTGGTGACCAAGATGAGACCCCTGAATACAGAATAAAGTTACTTGGACCAACTGAGACTCTGCACATTTCATATTTTTCAAGAAATTTTAGATCACCATTTGAAAGGACTGAAGGAAAATAACTGTTAGTCGACGTCTCTATAACGTGTTTATGAAACGTTGTGTGTTTTTTTTTAGGATTCGCCACAATATCTGTTAAAAGTACGATAATATAATTCATGAAAAAATGGAAAAATTATTTTAACTGGTTTAGTTTTTGATGACACAGTTTTGACCTCATTTAAACGAACTGAGAGGAATTGTCAGGGTTTCTTTAAAAAGTGTCTATGAAATTTAAACTACCTTTTTTCGACTTTTGATAAGTAAAGTGCAGACTAGTCTTTGTGGTGATTTTATTATTATAATTCAATAGAAATGAGGGCGAATAATTGTTATTTAGCGTGTAAATAGTGTGTCTACGAAGCTTGGATTTAATTGGCGCGTTTAAATATTTTTCGATTTTAATTCCATACGGACGGAACTATATTTTGTACAGAGTGGGCAAATTTCGATGTTTTCATAGGGAATCTCGGTAACTATAAGAGTTGTGAAAAAACTGGCCCCCCTTCCTTAATGGTGAAAACTACAATTGGTAATCGTCTTTTGTTTTCGAGTTATCACCGATAACTCCATTTTTCGTTTTATGACTAGGTATGGCTCGTTTATGAAAATAAAGAAAAATAATTTTGACGTTCTAGAAGCACTTTTTTGATAAGAATGCAATGGCGTAGACAATTTTTCACAAAAATAATCGAAATTCGAGTTGTGACATTAAGTTGTATTTTTTTAAATGGAATCCATAGTTTGGCTGTGGCATCACAAGAAAGAGGCTTTTTCCCCATTCCAGTAATATGTGGGGTCGACTTATTCATTTTCCTCACATTATAGCAAAAATTAGGTAAATTGTCATATTTAATTTTTTCTAGTAGTAGGCTTATCCTAGTAAGAATAAACCGGTAAAACAAATTGTCATTCTAATGTTTTAACGATAGTTTGACAGAAATAATTACGTTTAATTGTTGATTGTTTATATTTTGGCAATGTGAATTATGTGTCGCAAATAATGGAAGTCAATTTGAAAATACAATGTTATCGGTGATAACTCGAAAACAAAAGACGATAACCAATTTTAGTTTTCACCATTAACTTTTTCTCGAAAAAAAAAACAAGGAAGGGAACTCTTATAAATACTGAGATTCCCTATGAAAACAACGAAATTTGCCAACCCTTTACCCCTTTTATTTTTGATGAGATTTTTTATCGTCATTTGGTTATATTCTGGATTATGAGTATATGCAGTTTAAAGCTGATTGCTGTTTTAATGTAGGTGTAATTTACACACAATAGTTTGATTTTTTCTGTAAAACTAAAATTTATGATTTCATTCCATTTAACAGAATACGCATTAAGTGGTAAAATGCATTTTAGTGCCGTTTTATCGATGCAATGTAAAATTGCTATTTTTAGAAATGTATTTTATTCACGATTAGTTTTTATTGAATAATAAAAATATAATAGACGTTTTTAATTGTTGCAGTTTTAATTTCTAATTCGTGCTAGTTAAAAAATTCTGTTTAATAGTGTAATTTTTCCGTTATACGCTATTAAAAATTTCGTACTTCAACATTGATAAATTTACTTTTTCCAATTTAATTTCATGCAATAACGAGCGTTTTATTTTTCTGTACCAGTGCGTAGCTTTGTCACTTTAAACAGAAAACTCCGTAAATATTTATTTTTTTGATTCGAAATCAAATTTTCCTTCAAAAAGAGGTTTCATGTAGAGATTTATACTAGCATTATTCATGCCATGATGGCTATACTTTTATCAACACATGTTAATTTATAATCTTTTGTTGTTTTCTAACTGATTTTAACGTTAACATACGACCTTTTCTCATACAGTGTCGTTTAATGTTTGGAAATTTTGTTTTTCGTTTAACAAGTTTTCTTACCCTTGTTAATGGCTTGAAATATTAATAATGCCCAGTGGCGTAGTTAATTATGTGAAAGCCGGCATTTTATAAAACGCCAGCAAAAGGAGCATCTCGTGTTTTGACTAGGCAAATAATAAAATGCCGGCATAATTGTTTTTAATAAAAACAAACCTATTAGCTTCATTTTTATTATTTATTTAAAAAAATGTGCTCCTTCAATATTTTAAACAATATTTTTACAGTTCACATTAATATTTTGCAAGTCTCTTGTAAATTTTAATGCGGCAGGATCGCACAGAGACGGAGAGATAATCTCTGCAAGAAAATTATGCTACAATTAACATTCTAGATATCACGAAATTTAAGTCACAAATTAATTACCAAAACTAATCATTACGTTTTTAATCTAATTACAAATTAATTTTTTTACGGATTATTAGCAGAAGATACAACAAAGAGCATGCAAACATATTTGTTTTTTGCTAACTTACGGGATAATGATGATAAAAAGCGACCGGGCTGCTTACTGCTGGAACCAGCTGGAAAATACAAATGAATTAAAATTTATTTAAACAATTTGCACATATTTTAATGTAGGGGGCAACACGTGCAATAAGAGCTCGTGTTCACCCAGGGATGCAAATTTTCATTACTTTTTTAAATCCTTCATTTATCTTAAAATAGATTTTAAAAAAACAAATGCTTACATACATTCACAGACCAAATATTAAAATTTCTTTGTCGTATTCATTGCTGCAAATATGTGTCTGATATCAAACATATAAAGTAAAAACGAATGTCATAAAAAAAATTTTGTGCTATGAAGCAGGGGATGAAAAACAGATCTTAAACAAAAATTTAAGGTACACTTTTGTCTATCAATGATATTATAAGTTTTGCACAATTAATTAAAAGTATTCTATTTTTTTTACGAATTAAAAGAACAAATTTTTGCCGATTAAAAAGGCAAATACAATTTACAAATTAGAAAAATGTTTTTCATGGTCAAAATCAATCCGGTATATAACTTAGTATAAAAAACAGTGGTTCCCAAATTTTTGTACACGGCCCAAATGTTTGAAAACAAAGTTATAACCAATATAATGAATTTCGACTTTGCAACAGTGTCAGACTATTTGAAAGCATACATTTTTCTGATTTGAATCACTTAGTTTTCAAACAGTTCGTGAATTGGCGATTGATGTTATGTCGCTGCCCAAAGGTTGGAAACCAATGCTTTATACGATATTTAAAAAGTACAAAGATCTTTTTTATGACATACCGACAGGTGGAGAGGGTTCGGCACCATCTGCAGAATCAGCAGAAACACTGTTAACAGAAAATAAAAGACAATAAGTTTATGTGTTTGTTTTTATACATTTAATGCAATAAGGACAAGTTCCATCTATATGTCGTCGCTTGTTAAGGCGTCTTCTCCTTGAGTAGCGAGACTCACCCCGTGGCATTTTGCTGCAAATAAAACATTCATAAGTTTAATATGGTCAATAATGAGTATTCTGGCAGTTTTGTGTCTGTTTGTGAATCTTTTCTATTCAGCAGAAACTCTGATATGATTATGTATTTTTAACATCTTGAATGTTAATTTTTGCCATAGGTAGGCTCATTTGTTGTGGTAAATGGTAAAGATATGTAATTAAATGAAAATACAATTTAAAAAATCATACGAATATTTAAGGTAACAGAAACCTAATAAAAATAGACATGTTTCGAAATAAAATCTCAGTTTTTTTAACATCCAAATGGCTCTTCTGCAGGCGCTTCCATTGGGGAGCCTTTTTTTAAATCTCCTTCTTGAAGACAATTACACCCTGTAAAAAAAAAACTCTAGTTTGAAAATAATAACTCTTTAAATAAAATTACTTGATACAATAAAATATGCACTGACTTGCAATTTCATAAATTTCTAATCAAAAGTGTTTTGCTTTTATTTCATTATAAATTCTTTTTCAATCATTGTTAATTTAATCAACCAATACTTTAAATGAGGAGGTTTGTCTTGTTTTGTTTTGTATCCCCTATACAAAACAAAACAAGACAAACCTGTTAATTGTCCAACGAATTTTTACACGGGGTGTTAACGATGTTCGTTTTTTTTTGTATGGGGGTTAATTGTCCGTTTTGTTTTTACACGCAGAGTTTGTAAACAAGGTTTTTTAAATAGATGCTTATTGATGGGGGGTTAATGAAGTCCGAGAAGTTAATGTCTGTGGGGGGTGCTTGTCCTGTTACGCAAAATTTATAACAAACTGACAATTTACGGAAACAAATTGTATTAACTTACCAGAACTGCCAAACTGGCCAAAACAAAGTTCACGTGATATTTAAACACATAATTTAACGCAAACAACTTTTGCATCTTTTCTAATAACGAGCTATAAAATTAATTTGCCATGATTAGAAATACACATTTGTACAAGTATATTAATTAACTTGAGGCTGTTTAAATTTGTGAACGAAGTTATTAAATGTTGAAAAACAATTAAAAAATTCGATAAACAGCTAATTTTTAAAAACTTTGATAATTTGGGTACACAATATTTTTAATCGGTTTTTGAATTAATTCATAGTTGTTATTAGAATTAATTCCACACGCGATAACAGGTCAATTATGTATGACACTAAAGTAGGTATTTTAATTAGTAAACTATAGAGTATAGACTAAAATCTGTGCACTTTTGTACAAAGTGTACAAAAAATTTTAAAACTACAAGCATATGTTAAAGGCCGTTCACACTTATGGTTTTGCCGACTTGTTTTTTTTTTTCTCTTGTTGGCTCAGACTAGGGAAATTAAAAAGAAGTACTAATTAATTAATTAAAAGAGTTGTTATCAGAAACTCGCTTTATTCTGTTTAATTTTTTTTTACATAATTGTGTGGGTCACTGAATCCAATCCAAAAATATTTAGTTCACCTAAAGTATTTTTTAATCATAAATGCAAAAATCTAAATTTTTCAGTTATTTATAAAGAATAACATGCACGATTATCGTTTGTATTATTTTATTTATACAATATGTTTAAATAAAATAAAATATGACAGTACAAATATTATGGACTATAGTAATAACATATGGGAAAGTGGAGGTGAGCAAACAGAACAGTAGAAAGTGCTTTTAACATCACACATATTGTACATTCTATGTGTAAACTTGTTACTAATGATAACTGAGATCATTGACTATAAAATGTAACACTTCATAACAATTATATTACACCCTCATTCATTCAATAACTGTCATTGGTTTCAAGACCAAATATTTCTTTATTTTAAACACATACGCAACAGTACTATTATGTACTTATAAAATTCAAATTATTGGTCATCTTAATATTACTTTCGGTTATATTACTATATTCTCGATAAACTTTTTCTCTAGAAGCTAACAAATAACTATTATTAGCAGCAATTACGTCATAGCAGAAACTGAATCACATTACTTACAAAATCTACTACTACGAACAACCGATTCTGTCTTATCGCTCATTATATGTAGAGGATGTTCCTTGCAATAAAACAAAAAACAATATTTGCACTTTTGTTTTAAAAGCTCTGTAGATCACTAAAATCACATATTTTAAGTGCCTTAGGCTAACTACGCTCACTCACTTTAATAAACTGTACTATTTATGTTAATTGACGACAATCTCTCTATTTTGCTTAATTTAAACGACACAAATACTAAATTGCAATAAATATATGTAGGTAATACTACCAAGTAAAATAAAATAATCTATACAATAGCACCTTAAGATAATACATTAAAAGAGAACAAATTGTGACGTATATTCTATATCTCAACTATAAACTTATTTGGCAGCCTATGGGGATTAAATTATTACTGCTAAAAAATATAAAACTACATTAACAAAATAGCACTTACATAATATTAGTATCAACGAATATCGTATTTATACAAAAACTTTACAAACATCATAATTCTATTCAACATTTACATATATGTAGCAGATAAACAAGCTAAAAAGTGCCATCCTCCAATAAAAGAGATTGCACATCAAAACGAACATCACTTAAAACCAAATGGAAGTAGTAAATTATCAAGCAAATTGAAAATTAATTACAGCCTACAGAGAAACATAATAATTCTAAAATAAATTGCAACTATATAATTTCTTCATCATTGGTGATTAACTCAACCAAGGAGGTAAGGGAAGACAAAATATTGCACACTAACTACTAGAAGACACTTTGACCGGTTCGGCAGGTGTCAAGGGACTGCTCAGACTACTAGCACTGAGCGGTGTATGACTACTTTGAGCCATTAATTTTTGTCGCACTTCACGTATTTTCAACTGCAAACTCGCTTTATTGGGGAAAATGTCTATGTGTTGTTGCTGAAATGTAGAAGTCGCTTGTGACGATGGAAAGAACGTATGTTCTTGAAAAAGTTGCATTACTAATTGACGTCTTTGTTCAAGAATCCTACGGTGACCTTTTTCGGTATCTCTACCCGTTCCTGGTGTTTTCGGTGTACGAGGGGAATTGGATTCACCCATCTCAGAAAAATCTAAAAAGCAAAATGTTAATAGTATAAGAACGAAATAACTATACAGGGTGGTCCACATAGAAGGGCCACTATTGGGGTCTCTTAAACGGTAAGAGCTACAAAGAAATTTAAATTAGACAAATTGTTCCATTTTCGAAGACCTATTCAATGATGCTTAAATGTTCTTAAAAATTTCCATGGTAAGCTAGATAATCAACAAAAATCAAGATAGGCATTTTTTTAAATCGGTAATAACTTGGTTATACTTGTAGATACAAAAACATTTTAGGGGAAAAAGTTGTAGATTTTTTTACGCACTATAAAATGAAAACATTCATTTGTTTCAATATTGTCTAAATTCTTAGATAAATTACAAACTCGCATTTTATTAAATGGAAACCATAGTTGGCTATGACCTCATAAAAAAGCATTTTTTCTTCTCTTTTCAATGGTATAAAGGTTTAATATATTTATTTTGATATTTAAGCTCAAAACAAATAAAATTCATTAAAAAGTTCCTACGACGCTTAACATGAAACAAAAAAAATTTAGTTTTGTCATTTAACGCAAATTTTAGCTAATGTAAAAGTAAAACATTAAATCAAAAATAAACCAAAATTTATGGCACATATTTATCGTTTTTGATATGTTAATAGGTCACCCCCCAAATTTGTTGTACGTATAGAAAAAACTGTGCCCGTAAAATTTCATGTCATTTGGAGGTCGCAAAAATGGTTTGAAATTTAGCATTGCTACGTACATATATTTATGCATTTAGCCTGAAATTAAATAATTATGCCCCAAAATGGCATATGGAACAAAATAACTCTCAGGAGACGACTTGTTACTCAAGACATAGAATCTGTTAATTGGTTAATTAAGGAACAATGAAACAGTTGTGATAAATTTCAAAGTTTAACACAATTATTGTGCTTCAATTATTTCTTACTGTTTAATACAGTGTTCCTCAAACTTTTTATTCCGAGGACCCCTTTCAAAATTAAACGCTTATACAGGACCCCAATAAATTGATTTGTAGACAATATTTTTGTTTTATTCTGGCCTGGCAAATAAATTTGAATAATATTTGAACATTATGAAAAGGCTCAGGGATCCCTTTGGAAGGATTCAGGGCCCCCAGGGGTTTGCGGACCACACTTTGAGAAACACTGGTTTAATAATTAGTCTAAAGCTGTACCTATATCATGAGGCGATATTCAGCTGGTTATTTAATTAAATGTATGTAAATCATTATAAATAAAGAAATAAATATATAAATATTTTGATTATCACCCCTGCCAATATGACATAAAATGATGTGCAGTATTCTCACTTAATAAAACTTATTCTAAGCCATACTTGATTGAATAAAGGTATTAATCTTTCGTGAAAAAAAAAATGTAAAGCTCTGTCCATAAGACTTCTAACTAAAACAATTTAAATTAAATTTAACAAACCTTTCATAGACTCCAAATTAAAATCAGGTCCGAAAAATGTGTTGCCAATGATAAGTCTAGCGCCTGATCCCGATTTTGAAACTGCACTTGATTGCGGCGTTTCAGCTTCTGAATCTTCATCTACCGAAGAACGATGTCCATGAGGAAGGGGCCGTTTTTTATAATTAGTAAATACTCGAGGACTCGATGGTACAGAAATAGCACTGGGTGACTGGCATTCCTCAGGTTTGAACTGTGGTAAAGATGAAAACTTCTTCTCAAAATTGACTTGCTCCAGAACCCTATCACAAACAAATTTTTACTAAAAACAAAGTTTAAATAAAAATGTCTATTATACCTATCCATGCCGTCTTCTTTATTTTTCTTGAAAAAGCAGCTTTTCTTAGTTGAAGGTGACATAGCACATGATTCGTTTATTTCGTCTGATGATGGAATACATGCATTTTCGGCAGGTGAAACACCTCCCGTAACAGCTTCAAAATAAACTTATTAAGAATATGATAAATGAGTAGTGAATATAAATGGCTTTTACCCATGGATTGACGTCTTTGCAGTGGTGCTTTGCCAAGTTGGGCAGGAGTAGGAGCTAATTTAAACTCTTTATCTAGTTCTGGTAAAGATCCTACATCTACATTTTTGGTGCTTGGTGATACTGAAATGTCCAGTGGAGAATTTTCTAGCTTGATATCTTTGTTATCGTTTATTGATGCGGCTGTAAACAATTATAATTAGTTATTGAAATATTATTTTACGATAGATAGAATTATACAGTGTGTCCAAAAGGTATGGAATATGCTATATATCTCAGTAAATATCCACTTTAGGGTAAAATGTTTTCAATAAAAGTTTTGGTACTTAGCTTTCCACCATAGGACAAAATTTAACTTCTTTTTTCGAATAACAGAAGCGCAATGAAAAACAATTGAATTTTTTTAAATAACAAGATACCCATATATTATACTCATTTGATAGAGATTTTTTTTCTCTTTCCAATGATGGGGTTACCTTAAAAATAAAGTTTATACTACGAGGCTGGAGAAATACTATTTTCTGTATAACAAAAGCGCAGTAAAAAACAATTGAATTTTTTAAATGACAAGATGCCCCTTATTATACTCATTTGATAGATTTTTTTTCTCTTTTCAATGATGCAGAAGTTTAGTACCCTTACTAAGTAAGGGTACTAAACTTGGCTTTTTGAGAAGAGCACAAAACATACTCTCAAATTATTTTAATTGTTTAGTATTTATTTCTAACAAAAACATCATGAGAACTAAAATTTTTTGTCGAAATCTACAATAAGTGTTCAAACTGTGAACCATTTACAGCTTGGCAATGATAAACTCGGTTTTTAAACCCGTTAATAACATTCCCAACCATTTCAGGTGTAATAGACCTCATCTCTTCTCTGACACGATCTTTTAAACTTTCGATATTCTTTTGCCTCTTAGCATAAACTTTATTTTTAAGGTAACCCCATCATTGGAAAGAGAAAAAAATTCTTTATCAAATGAGTTTAATATAAGGGTACCTTGTCATTACAAAAATTCAATTATTTTTCATTGCGTATCTCGTCATTTAAAAAAATTCAATTGTTTTTCATTGCGCTTTTGTTATTTGAAAAAAATAGTATTTAAATATGTCTTATGGTGGAAAACTAAGTACCAAACAACTTTTATACAAAACATTTTTCCCTAAAGTGGATATTTACCAAGATATATAGCATATTCCATACCTTTTGGACACACTGTATAAAAATCAAAGTTACCTGTATTATTTGAAAAATTGTTGGCTCCATTCACCAGATGTTGATTGGATTGTGCGCTCTCCGCTTGAATAATAGAATTTTGACTGAACAATCGATTTTGCGCTTGACTGACGATAACCGACTGTGTCGCATGTTTAGGTAACAACTGAAATTGTTGCAAAGAAACACTGTGACCGTTCGCATCCGACACGGGGATGGGAAACGACGGTTGTTGCATGTAAACATACTGCACCGGATGATCTGAAGCCGAAGATGCGACCATAAAAACTGGGTGTGGACGTTCTGCATCACTAGAAAGGCACAGAGTAGTCGGTTGACCACCTAACGTCGAATTTAATAGAGTTAGTGTCATCGACTGTCCTTGCATAGGAGCATTTTGATTCACACGTTCGTTTACTTGAATAATGCCGCTTGTTTTCACGTGTGGTTTTAGAATTGCAAGAGTTGTCGTCGGTTTGCTTATGTTGTTGCTGTTACTGTTTATCGAAGTAACCGTCCACTGTGGATCATTGCTCTCTATCCTAGGTTTATTTATGATTTTAGTCGACAAAGATATTTCGGATTTTGCATTTCCTTCAAATCCGACCGACCAGTTGCTATGAGATTCCCCTGAGTCTACTTTACGTTCTGATTTTATAATTTTAGGTGATATAGGCATAGTTTTAAAGGCACCCCCTGTAGGTTGGAAGCCACTTACACCCGTGGGATTTACGGGAGAATGGTAAGGGTAACTTAAGACAGTGGATGTTGCTACTGGACTATATTTGGTAGCCGACTCGGTTGATGGTAATCGGGCCTTGATAGGTTTTGGTCGACACGTCACTTCTCCAGAACTACTCGTTGACATGGGGCTAAAGCGCTGTTGAGGAAACACTCTATTTTCAATCGGCGGTTCTAGATCACTGTGAGATTCAGAATCGGAATCGGTCACTTTTTCCTTGCATTTCAAATCGATTTCCGACTGTGGTTCTTCGCATATGACCATTTGGTCATCATCGGATACATCTCCAAGACCGTCCGGTTCTTGCGCTACAGAATGAGAAGGTTCCGGTACGGACGGAGGAGAATGGGGCGTGCGAGGACTGATTGGCAATTCACCTGCTTCTCCGTTTTCGCCTGTAGAACTTAATTTACTACGACCTGATCCAGTTGATGATTTTCTACGATCTTTGCTGCACCTAAAAATTACTTCGAATTAGCACACCTAACTTTATTTATTGATTAAGTTACACTATAAAATATTGCACTGTTTAAACATGCAGCACCCCACAAAAATAATGAAATAAAATAAAATTCGGGTCCAAGCACAAGTAACCTAATAAAGTTGGTTTATCTAAAAAACATTTTTTGAAACCAAATTTTAAAAAAACAAGTCAACAATTCCGTTAAAGTATGAATACATTCCATTCACATTATACGAATTCGTGTACAGGGTGTCCCAGTTAATGAGAACAGCATGGGTATCTCGTAAACGATAAGATATACAGAGTTGGTTAAATCAGTCAAAATGATCTACGATTTGAGAGCAATTATTCCATTTAAAATATCTTGAATTTTTTTTATAATTTTTGCGCTATTCATAAAAAACAAAAGATTGACGTTTTCGATTTTTGCTTGTTTAAAATCAAACACAAAATATTTTTCGACATTATTATGACACCTTTTTGCGTAGAATTGGAATTTGTTAATAAATTTTACCTATCTTCATTTGTTTTTGTTATTTTAACATCAACTTTCTTATTTTAAATACAGATCGTAGTTGGCTGTGACACCATAAAAAAGAGATTTTTTCTCTCGTTTCATTGATGTATGGGTTGTTAGGTTTATCTTTAAAAATAAGCAAGTTATAGCAATATTATTGTATTTGTTATGTTTAATCAAAGTGGCCATTGAAAAACAAAACATCACATAAATAAACTAGCTGTACTTAATTAAACACAAAGAAACCTAAATAATTTAAGATATTTTTCAATTACTGTTACTATTGAATCTAAATTATAACATGCGTTCAAAGTGTAGCCCACTCTCCATGGGCAATACAAATTTGAGATCTGCACTTTGTAGATAATTTTTTCCTAAGCCTACTTTTTTTTGTTTGATGAAATGTTCTTAAAACAGCTAATCATAAAAAGACAGTTGAGCACAATTAAAGAATTAAGATTGGCTAGTTTAACAAAAGTTTATCAAATAAAAAAAAATGCTTAGGAAAACATTATTATCTACAAAGTGCATAGGTATCGCAAATTGGTATTGCCCATGGAGAGTGGGCTACACTTTGAATGCATGTTATAATTGAAATTTAGTAGCAATAGTAATTAAAAAATCATAAATTATTAGGTATTGTAAAAAATATCTTAAATTATTTAGGTTTCTTTGTGTTTAATTAAGTACAGCTAGTTTATTTATGTGATGTTTTGTTTTGTTGTTTAATTAAGTACAGCTAGTTTATTTACGTGTTTTGTTTTGTTTTCCAATGGCCACTTTGATTAAACTTAACAAATACAATAATATTGCTATAACTTGTTTATTTTTAAAGATAAACCCAACAACCCATGCATCATTGAAACGAGAAAAAAACTCTCTTTTTAATGGTGTCATGGCCAACTACGACCCGTATTTAACATAAGAAAGTTGGTTAAAATAACAAAAACAAATGAAGATAGGTAAAATGTATTAACAAATTTCAATGCCACACAAAAAAGTGTCCTAATGTCGAAAAATATTTTGGGTATGATTTTAAATAAGCAAGTTACAAGCAAAAATTGAAAACGTCATTGTTTTGTTTTTAATGAATTGTGCAAAAACTATGCATTTTTTTCAAGATTTTTTTAAATGGAATAATTACTGTCAAATCATAGATTATTTTAACTCATTTAACCAACTCTGTATCTCCTATCGTTTACGAGATCCCCATGCTGTTCACGTTAACTGGGACACCCAACCTCATTACTCTTGATTAAGATTAATTTATATTTCTCACCATTTCCATTCCGGATGAGCTTTAAAATGTGCCTCCTTAACTTCCGAAGCTAATTCATGATATTTCTTTTTCTCTTCTGTTCCCAAAGCGTACCACCACTCTCCCAAAATCTTTGATACAGTGCGATTATCTTGGTTCGGATGTGTTTGATGCACCAACGCACGATGACGTTTGGAAAATATCATGAACGCATTCATGGGCCTCCTTATACGATCTTTGCTCTAAACGTTAAATCATTAATATTATATATTATTGAAAGAACATCAAAGTTACCTTTGTCAATACGGGCTCTTTAACGGAATTCTGTAATGCACTAAGTGACTGACTTCTACGCTTGTTGTTTGTCACCGAATTACCAAGATTACTTGACTCAGTTGCATCTGATTCAAACACATCATCGTCGTCTTCGGCAGTGATGGGTACTGACTCTGGATCACCATCTTCATCAGCTAAATCAAGAACGGGAGCTGGTACTTGAGAAATGGTAGATGTTAATGGTGGAGCAGACAAAGGAGGAGAAAGCTGAGATGGTGGTGGAGATGCTAGACCTGATGAAGGTGTTAATATAGGTACTATCGAATGCCATGGAATGGTAAAAGCCGACTGTGTGGTGATGGGTTGTGTAGATGTACTATGAATCTTTACTTGGGGTGTTGAAGAAACGACATTCGATACTTGCGACATAATTGTTATTTGTGGTTCCGGATCGGGTTTTGGCTGCATTTGATTTTGTGATGGCGGAGGTATACTGATGCAGGTTTGTAGATTCAGATTCATAGCATCCGTGGAGACTAAAACATTGGTTCGTTAAAAGATATATGCAGGGTTGGCCTAATTTAAACAGCTGATTTTTTAAAATTAAAATCTTGATTTAAATCAAACTATTTTTTTCACGATTTAACTTCACACGAGAAATTGGACTTGAGTGTTACTTTTATCCAAAGAACAAAGCAAGAATAATTTTTAAGAAAACATTTTTTTTTTCCACGAATAAGTCATCTGTTTTATTTCTTACTAACTTTATCACAATTACTTAATACATTCGCATCCACAATTAGCAACAAAACAGAACGAACTTTGACAACTAATAAAAACAAACAATAAATGATCTGTTGTTGTCCAAATCCAAGGCACCCTTGTACTATTTAGTAATAATTTTTTTTTTTTTGCAAATTTTAAGAAAAGTAATAAAAATAGATACAACACATACATTTTTGAAATCAGAAAAAAATAAGCTCTTTAATGAACCCAACTATGGTTGCCATTTAAAAAAAAGCAAGTTTGGCTTATATCTCAAAAACCGAGTGTGCCATGACTTTTTAGATATTTTTTTATCTACAGGAATCAGTTTACAGTTTGGTTTTACCATGGAATCATTTAACATTAAAAAAATCGCCTGTTTTTAGTTTTTCCAAAATATTTAAAAAAAGTTGGAGTAGGTGAAATGTCAAAATGGCATTAATTTGTCTTGAAATTCTTATAATAACAACGTTTCCCATACAACACATGTAGATTATGGCCACCCTGTATACCTATTACGTTTTTTTTTTATTTGAGAAAATAAAATTTAGTTTTATATAAATATTTTATTGTACTCATGTAATCTGTGATTTAAATCAATGATTGTTTAAAAAAATCAATTGATTTAAATCTGCTCAACCCTGATTTAAATCAATGATTTTTGATTTTTTTAATAAAAATGAAATTTTGCCCAACCCTGGATATATGCATACAAATCAAACAATCACAAACCTTGTTCGGTCTTTACTATAACTGGAGGTGTAGCTTGTGGTAAACTAGTTATAGTGGTAGCAGGTGTGTTCAATACCCGTTTAACTACAGACTGAGTTGCAGCCGGTAAGACTGGAACTAGCTGAGTAGGGTGTACTATAACTGGGAGCACTCCAGCACCACTTGGGGTTGAATTACTTACAGTAGTTGGAGCTATACGAATAGTCGACGTGTGCTGGACCTGTTCAGACTAAATAAAATTAGTTTTTAATGCTTTCTTTCCATAAAACCTACCTGTCTTTGCGGAACAGCTTGGAACATCTGCGAACTAGTTGGTGGTTTTTCATTTTCAATACACTCGTTTTTGATAATCATCAATTTGTTGTCATGAGGCTGTGGCATAACACAGTATAATGTATCTAAAACAAAAGAACGTTATCTACGCTGAAATTACTTTACAATAAAAAATACAACTTGAGGATAGTTGAGAATTTTCTGGTTCCAGTTGTGCCTGACTGGTTTGAGTGGAAAGAGCATGCTGCAATATAACACTATGTGATTCAGAAGCAGTCGGTGTTGTCCACTGACGAGGATTGGGAGATATGCGAATCACACTGGTGGCACCTTGCGCCGGACGAACGAGTTCGGGTCTGCAAAGAAATTAAAACGCAAAATAATTTACAGCGAAAAGTAATGGGTAAATTATACTACCCACCTTATGACTGTTTGATGATGATAGGGGGTTTGAATATTATAAATATGGGGTCCTGGAGAGCTGCGCTTTAATAGTCCATGAGAATGACTGTGACTACTAATTGGCATAAAAACATTTTGTCTGGACCCTACTGTGATCGGAGATTGCATTGTTAAAGGTGAAGTGCCTTGGCAGTTCGGAGAAAATGTCGGGGTTGCTGAACGAGAACTACCTAATGACACTGCAACCAATTTTAGTTATTTAGTACATTTTAAATCTTTCCGTAATAACAGTAGAAATGTAGATACATCTACAATAAGCCAAGGTACAAGAATGTAAACAGAAAAGTGCTTAAGCAATGGAAAAAAATGTAGATTCAATGTTATCAATTCTTGTACATCATTTTTGTAGAAGCAATCTGACAATAAGGTACTGTTCTTAACAGGAACGACCGGTAGGGTGGTGAAAAATATCATTGTAGCCTCTGATGATGAAGGTCACAGCTAAGAAATTAATTACTATGGTGCATTTTTTATGGTTTAATGTACATCTTACATATTTCTACAAAATAATAAATATTGCCATTATGAAAAAACTCTGCTCATATTAAATTTTGGATTTTTAACTAATTTGTAGCAATCTTAAGGGTGGTCCAAATTCGATGGGATTACATGGGTATCTCGCTTAATATTTAAGATAGAGAGACGGTTAAATTACCAAAAATGTACATTTTTTTGCGACAAACTCGGAACAGTTTTCAAATATATTCTATCATTTCTGGTTTTTCTTGTTTTTTTATTGTTTTCACAGCCTACTTTTTGTTTTTCATCTTTAAAAAAATTAAAAAACCTTTGTAACTTGGAATGGGAAAAAATAAGGAATTTACATACCTAGGTCATAGCCAACTATAGCTTCCATTAAAAAAAAGGTAAGGTTCATAACATTTGAACGGCGAGCGTAAAAAAAAATCTTTAGTACCATATTAATCTACATAACGATATCTAGAAATAATCTTCCTAAACCTTTTCGATATTTACAGCAATAAGAAAGATATGACACATTATAAATATGTATAACAAAAAAACAGTTTTTCTCTAATAACTCAAAAACCAGACATGATAAAATATTTTTAAAATCAGTTTTGAGTTTGTCTTAAAAAACTGCACATTTTTGCTAATTTAACCGTTTCTCTATCTCGACTATTAAGCGAGATACCCATGTAATCCCATCGAATTTGGACCACCCTGTACAGTGTACTTATGATTGTGTTAATTTTTGCTTAACCGTTTTACTTGGCCTTACAACTTATGAACAGTGATTATATTCATATCCCACTACGATAAGAAGTACTCTGCCTGAAGTCAGCAATAGTTGATTCATTAACAACAAAGTTCTATAAGACTATTAAAAAATTAATAATTTTTTTCATATCTTTCATATACAAATACTTTAGATTATATAATGATAAGATATTGTGTTTAAACTGTTAATTTTTGTACACATATGATCCATGGGGAGCCATCACATAATCCCACAATACAACATGAAAAAAAGGAACATTATGGAATTACAAAATATATACATGAAAATCATTGCACGCAATCTGTAACGTTTATTTATATCATAGTTTCAATAGTTTTTCAGAGCATTTACGATTTTATAAATTATTTATACAAATTTCCAAATTTCAACAAGTTTTTTATTTTTTCAGAATATTTCAGGAACGCATTTTCAGTTTACATTCTTACTGAGCACATAAAAACACATTTCTTTGCTAATTTATGTATTCTTTTATTTTTAATGGTTCCGAGATCACTATGTTCTGCATGGTGAAACATTTGCAGTTTGCAGTGCTTTTTTTCTGTATCAAAGCAACTATTGTTGAGAGAAAATTCAAATGTAACTGTTGCTTAGTCAAGGGCCATAAGCAAAAAAAAAAGGTTGACAATGTTAAAGCTTTTAGTATTGTTAAGTTTTTATTGAAAGTTGGTATACTACAAAGACAAAGTAGTGGGGTTCGAAGGTGATATCCGGTGTTATGTAGTTTAGTTCGATGAAAGTGTTTTGTTTTAAATTGTTAGTCAAGCTTGATTAAGAAGTTATGAGAACTTGTATCAATTGTTTGTATCAACAATAAACAATAAATTAAAATTACTGAATGATATCAGTTATTAATAAACACAAATAAGGTAGATGTTTTCTAAACATGTTTCATTCATTTTATAGTTAATGTCTTGAAGGTCACAGGCTCAGACGTCTCGAAACTTGAGAGTTTGTTTAAATACATTAGTGCTATTAATCAAAAGCTCGTTAACACTGGATATTAAATATTGAAACAGATTCTTGTGTATAATGAGCACTGGTGTAACCAAGCAAAGTTGCGATGAATAAAAAGAGAAGGATTACCGAAAAACAAGGTAATTTAATATCAAAGTTTCATGCTAATAACCAACCACCATAATTGCCAGCTTAGTAGATCACTAGAAAAAATAAAATATAACACGCAAGAAAAGGCTTTTGTGCTCAAGAAGGATATTCAAATTTAGTTTTACGGCTAGGCGTTGACACGCAATTTTCAGTTGTGCAACAGTTTAGTTGCGGGCGTCATTTACCATTGGTTTATATCAGTGTTTCTTAAACTTTTTTCTTCGCCATCCACTGTCCAATCCAAAAAATTGACGCGGCCCAAACAAATTTTGATACTTTTAAATGATAATGTTAATCATTCGTAACCTTTATTATTTTTATAATTATGAAAAAAGACATACTGAATTTGCTATTAAAGTTATTTATCAACTAAAACTCAAAATCTCATTACACAAAAAAATTACCTTTAAAATAAATAAAATATTTATTTTCGGCTTGGTTAAATAAATAAAAACTTTATTGTTAGTTTCAATATGGTTTGCCACTCACAGTTTAAGAAACACTGATTTATATAACAATACTTCAACTTCGATGGAAAGGACATGTATCACAATTGTCTGTGTATAATAAGTAGTGGGTGTTGTTCCCGACGATTTTTTCAATCCCGGGAGTCGGGATTGAAATTTCGTAAAATCCCGGGATTTCCCGGAAACTGGGAAATTTTATTTTATATTAAAAATTTTATAATATAGAGCAATTTAATTATTTTTATTGAAAAAAAAATATGTAGAAAACAAAGACATATTTATTATTTCATTATTTCAAATTTAAAAAAAAAAACATTCTTTTTTAAAATGAAACATTAAACAAAAATACATTAATTTTTTAATCAAGAAAAAAACAGGAAGAAAATGTTATACCTCATGCTGATTTTTAAAATAAGTAAAATTATTGCATTTGCTAAAGAGAGTCTTAATGAATGATACAATCTTGGTTTCCGGGTTTGGAACCGCGTCTTCTATATTTAGAAGTAGTTGACGTTTCGACCATTGTGTCTTGGTCTTTTTCAAAACGACTAATTTGTGAGGGATGTTGTCTTAATGAAGATTTACTGGGCAAGTTTAATCATTTACTTCTACTAAACCACTAGAGGTTCCGATTCCCATTCTGTATCACCAAAAAAATACTGGTTTACCAAATCTTTTGCATATTTAGCAAATGAGGAAATGGTAGATTTTGAAAACAACTGGCTATATTTATAAGATTGGGTCGTCTGTTTTAAATTTTTTGGATTTTGTAGAAACATTACAAGCGAAATAAGGTCTTTGGAACGTCTTTCTGATTGTCTGTTTTTTAGACGAGACCGGGCGGCGGGAGATACAGTGTGTTTGAATTTACGATTACCATTCGATGCTAATGTATATTTTTAGCATTCTCATTGTTAATATTTCGTTCTTCATAATTGCTATCGTGCTCATCAGTCTCGTCCCGGGATTTAAAACGTGAATCCCGGGAGTCGGGATTATAATAAAAACGCCAATTTCCCGGGAAGGACCCACTAATAATAAGTTACTACTGCACAAACAAATCTTATTAAAGCCAGACTGGACTCATGGGATTCGACTCTGGGGATGTGCAGCCAAAAGCAACATAGATAAGATCCAGGCTTTCAAAATAGAGTGCTCCGAGGTATTGTGGATGCACCATGGTATAATCAGAATGACCACCTACACAGAGATATGAAGATCCCAACCTTCGGTGAAGAGATTAAAAAGTTTGCAAAAAACCACAAGGAAAGACTCCACGTCCACGGCAACACCGAGGTGCTGCAGCTTCTAGATAATGCTGGTTTGAAAAGAAGGCTTAGAAGAGTCAAACCTTTAGAACTCGTGTTTTATTTTAGGAACTATAATACACCAATGGGGACATCTTAGATAAGTACCTAGTCCTTTAAGAATCTTAGATTAAAACTGTAGGTTAGACCTCTTTCAAAATAAAATGAACTGTGAAGCAGAAACCAAAACTCGTTCGAAGTGTTTATTACAGCACCGCCTAAAAACATCAGTCTTGTTTCAACAATGCTATTATAACTTATAAATGATTTCAGTAAAATCTAACGTTTTCAGAAAAGTCTAAATTTCAACCACCATCCCCTCTCTTTATGCATTTCACTGTTTACTTTATCTTGTAAGACCTCTAGTCACCTTAGACTAGTAACAGACAAAAATTATATATTACTTATCTTAAGAGCTATAAAGTCAGTTAAACTGATGCAAAAGTTGATCTAATCATTTTAAACTAAACTTTTATTCTATTTTGGAATATTATCAATTAAATTTATTTTAGGTGTCTTTTTGGACTGTATTAGATTAGTGTTTGGAGTATATAAAGCTGCTTCAAAAAAGTGTTTTCAGATTTTCATTAACTTAAAAAAAAACATTAGCTTTTCCAGAACTAAGAACGGTATAACAATTTTCTTTTCAGATTTAAATACGTTACCATTTTATGTAACTTTGCCCTAAATTAACTGACTTTTTAGCTTTTAAGATAAGTGAGATCATGTTGAGCCCAGTTGTTGTGTAAAGCTACTACTTTTTACCACCTTAAATACAAGATTTTCAAAATCAAACAAATGGGCACTTTTAATTTTTTTTTTTAAATAATCAAAAAAGTTTTTTTCTAATGCTTATGTAATTTTTTTCCATTTCAGTTTCTGAAATCACTGCGATGGTAAGTTATCTTAGACATCTTATTTTGGCCAATGAAAATTTTTCTTGGCTGTTCTTCTTGATTAACAAACAATGATAAGCTATGAGAAAAATCGTCTTCCAATAATAAAATTGCAGATAGCAGATGTGTATGTATGCACATGCACAACCAAGCTTGCAGACATATTCCATCCTCCACCACCAACTTCCAAGGTTAGTACAAATTGAAGCTACATAAATTGTTACGGTTTTTTTTTTTTGTATATGGCAATTTGAAGTTAAAAATTTGCCATAAAATAAATTTATGGTTATAAAAAAAACCATTGTAGCAAAAAATGTGCATTTTATAGTTTTGAAGTTAGCAGCTTATTAATAACAGGCATATTTAGAGCAACATAAACGTTTAATAAAATAAAATCCTCAAAATTTATCAACAAAAAAAATAATTGGATTACATTACCAGTGTTCTCCCTGGGCCAAGACAAAATTTTTTTTGCCCGCCTGGCTCAGAAACTACTTAAGCAGTATATACATTAGTTATTTAATTATTCTAGGGGGTGTTACTAGCGACCACACGCCAAAAAAAAATCCGGGGAGAACACTGAACACTGATTAAATATATTACAGATAGTTATGCATCATGAACAGGAATTTAATTAATAATTAGATAAGTACATCAAAAAACAAACAAATTTTTTTCACATACACAAATCAAATTGCAATTATTTTTTTTTTAAATCACTTTAGTGCCATGCGATCCTAAGCAATGTGCACTCCTAGGCGCAGTGGAGTAGGCAGGATGCTTCCATGAGGAAGGTTAATAAGCGCAAGAGCTGAGGACCTATTTTTTAGGTCACCACTCCCTTTAAGTTTTTTAACAGCAGGATGTTTCATGGTTTCATCATGGGGGGGGGGGGTTAATAAACGGCAAAAAGAAGCCTTTTTTTAGCACAAAATTTACAGTTCTCCAGCTCTAAAACGACTTATTGAGAACCTATGGGGGGTTCTGACCCCCCTGCCTACGCCACTGCCTAGGCGGTAAAAGATTTTTAATGCGTGCGTATATATGCGTCACGTGCATTAATTAAATAATTTTGATGTTTTTTTTTTCACAATCGTTAAGAGATAAAAATAATAAACGTAATATACAATATCCGAAACATGAAAGGAACATTTTGTACTTAATAATTTATAATATACTTGAGTGATTACATAAAAATTGCACGAAACAAAATAGCCATAAGTTAACACAGGGCTGGTCAACTTCTATATAAGAGCGGGACATTTTTGTTCTCCAAAAGTTTAGCGGGCTACTAGTGAGTATAATTGTAAATGGCTCAACGAAATTTAAATATATTGAATAAAGGATTACGTTTAATAGTTTTTTGTTTGATTTTCGGGGGCCACAAAGTTCTTCGCGGGACTGATGTGGCCCACAGGCCACCAGTTGGACAGTCCTGAGTTAACATATGGAACTTTAACAAAGTCTTAATATAAATGAACCAAAAATTATGACCAAACAGTAATTGTAGAAAATAACGGGACAGTGGTCATGAGGTTTATAAAAGGTTTGTTCCAACATGCCATTTGTACGGTTCAGTAAACGGTTTGAGTTTGCGCAGTATCAATATCGCGTTCCAACACAAGCTTTGACAGTTTACCGGACGGTCAGTAATCCGTTCCAACACATCTCAAATCAATTCGTGTACCGGTTTGCGGACGATCAGAACAGTACATGGACTGAAAGATGAATTGTTCCCAGGATTTTTAGACACTTGCGCTGTTCATAACTAACGTGAGTTCAGCTAGCTATGCATCGGTCTTCAACCCACTGAGTGCTAGATTATTAAGGTGTTTACCCTAGCGATGCGTACATTTGTATGAACCCAATAGACGCAAATGTCATTTACAGTTAGGCCAGTCGTAAAAGCGTTTCAACAACCTTTAATACTGTGCAGTAAATTTCGTAGTACATAGTTCACGCATGCGAATAAAACGGTTCATGAACTAGTAAGAAATCAGTCTTAAACTGCTTGTAGGAACAAACCTAAAGAAAACTCTTTACATCAGCCCTGGTTGGTGTAAAGAGTTTCTCTCACTGTCCCATTATTCTCTAAATATAAACTGTATCACAGCAAATAGACAGAAACAAGTTCATAAACACATCACCTAATGGTACAGATAAAGATAAACTAATCAAAATTTGCAAGAGATATATACATACAGTTCATAGATTCACGCGAATTTGTAGAATGCAAATATGTCCATCATAAGCGCAAGTTAATGAAAATGCTTACAACAATTATATATGACACACACACTCAAGGGGTTAAAATACTAGCACAACCTTGCCAGGAAAACTTGGCAAACATAATTAAACATACTTAACAACTTAAAATTCCTACAAAATTAAGAAAATACAACCATACCCTTGAAATTATGTGCAAGCGAAATGAACACTCACCCAACATATTGGCAGCTTCAGTTTCATCCTGATCGAAACGACCAGCAATGCGACGATCGGTACAATTGGGTGATGTTTCAGAGTCTCGAGAGGTATCTTCCCCTTCACCTTTACTGTTAGATCTCGGGAAACTTGGACCACTACGAATACAATTGCCCTTAAGACTAAGGTGTCGTGAACAATAACCTCTCCGCTGAGATTCTTTTGTACAACCGTCTTTTGAGCACAGTCTCCGCCACTGTTTACCATTAAACTTTTTTCTAATACCATTAGGATTGGCCACTACGTCACCCTTTTTGTATTTGTGTGGAGTAGCGGCCTGACTACGAGGTGTTGTGGGTTGAGATCTCGGTGTTACACTGCTAGACGAACTGGCACGACTCTGCATGCTACTGCGCTTACTACTACCCGATAACTTAGTACCATCACTTTCAGAAGGAAACATAATGTCTTCACGACGCAACTCATCCTCACTTTCACCAAAATCATCGTAATGACGACCGTTGGATATCGGCGTACACACGGACACTGGAGTGCTTTGCTGAGGAGGTGGCGACGAAGCTGTATGAAAATATTCTGTCTGCAGAGTAGGTAATACCTCGTGTAATTGTAAAGGACCACGCAGATTTTCCAATTCGTCCCACCACGGTGGCCGTAGTAGACGCAAATCAGCCCTTTTGACAGTAATTTCACGCTGCTGATCACCGAGAACAGCTACACCGAAGCGAACAGGCTGCCCTTCTAAAATACTACACACTACACCTTCGACGAACATTGCTTGATCATGTCGAACACACACACGCGTCCCTAATGATAATTGATTCACTGATGGACTCGCATCGCCAATAACATCATAACATTCTGTAGCCAGGACATCCAAAAATTTGACCAATTTCCCCTCTCGGCCATCAAATTCAACCATAAGCTAGAGTAAATAATTCGTATTATAAATGATATTATAAATTCGTTGCTACCTGCAGCAACAAATGTAACGACAAAATTATATACACTAATTCTTTCACTTATGCAATTAAATGATTCAACTCAACATTGCATAAATAGAGCAGTATAAGTTCTTACAAAATAATTAATCTATTTCACATTCTTATATGTTTCACTCTCATTATAAGTTTTTTATTTGTACATAAATAGTACAAAAAAAAATCACTTCATAATGGTATATGGTTTCAGTAACTGAACCAACTCAAGAGTATATACACTTTTTAGTTTTATGAATTGTAGATTCGTTAAGACTGTACACAAACAGAAAGTTTCCTTAGGTGTCTGTACAAAATTGAAATAAAATTGTAACTGTTTATGAACTTCGACAATATAGTGTTACTCACTTGACAAAATATTTATGTTTATGGATAATAACAACTGTTTTAAGCAATACAAGTGAAACACAAAACCGTTTTTTAATAGTCTTGTAAGATTCATTTTTTTTTGCTTGTAAAAATATATACTTGATAGCAATTTTACAAAGGCAAATAATTTACAAAGCAAATATAATGAACTGTTATAAGTAACGATACCTAAATAGATACATAAAACAGAGTAACTTACATCGCTGCCGTTGGCTTGGCGTATAACACCTGGATAATACCAGTCTCCCTGTTTGGCTAATACACGATGATCACACCATTCAGCTAGGTCTATGGGCAAAGGCTTGCGAATATAAGCATCTTCTTCCACTGGACGCATGGGACATGAATAATCCACAGCGGCAATTTGAAGAGGAGTCGATACCGCACTTTGCACCACAGATATAGGAACACAAGCGACACTACTATCAGATTCTTCCAGTTCGGATGGATCAAACTTGCGCTTTTTAGGTAATTTTCTGACTTCTGTATTTGATGACATTTCCTTGTTAAAAATATTTGCTTTATTTACACTAGTGACGATAGTTGTTCTGCACTTATAATTGGTTACAAACATGGTATTTTTGTAACATGTTGTCAATATCGTAATGATAAGAAAACTGTATTTCTTAACATAATTACTTAAGCATTAATAAATTCACAACCATACTATGTTCCTTGCTTGTAGACAAAAGCGACAAAATCCCGAAGTACATCCATGCTTCTAAATAACCTAAAAATAATTTATAACGTGTATATCAACACTTAATAACCGTGAGACAATTAAATTTAGGTAACTCAAAGTTTAAATAAGAAAACTTACAAGATATCCTACAAGACATTTTCTTGCAGCATCCTCTGGTAAATAAACATTTAGCTGTCATATGGGACATAACAAAAGATGTCTACTAATCAATTGTCTTAACATAATGACAATAAAGATTATGTTAACAAATCATGCTACACCTATGATTTTACCTCCTTTGTCATTACATAAAATAATCATAATAGTGGAACATGACACCCACTGGACGCAGACATCAACTGTTTCCACCCTTTACTCCACTACGCCCCGCAAAGGTCCAGTTAAAAACATTTGATCAAGCCTGATTTACATCACCGAGTTACATTTAACGATCGTATCAAAAACTAAAGATAATTGCGAATTTTCTTTTCTTTATATTCAAATTAAGTTCATCAATGCCCGAATATGTTACACTGTAGAGCTTTTCTTTGTTTCTCACATCAAAGATTATATTTTCCCAAAGTCAGTCTCACACTGTCAAAGTATAAATTGTAAATAAAAGTAATTGAGCCGATAAAAATTTTAGCTGTTTTAATTGTGTACTTAAAATCAATATCGTGTCGCAAATGATGTTTCGATTAAGTGGTATATTATATTGGTCGTAAAATTTAAGTAGAAAAAATATGATCGTTAAAAAATTATTATTGGGTGTAAACAGGGTTACCAGATTTTTAAAATCGCCGTTGCGGGACATGGCGACAAAAAAAAAGAGAGAGAGACAACTTAACAAACATTGTAGTGGATTACTCTTCGTGATGATTATTTGTATTTTAGGTAAATATCGAAGCTTTTTTGCTGATGATACGATTTTACAGGGGCTAACGAGTAACGACTGACAGATATAAAGATTTTAATGTACTCACGTAAGCTCATTTGGCGCGAAAGGTTTACAAATGTCAGATTTTATCAATAGAGATCGCCCAAATCGCCGAGTAAATCATAAGGAACCGAGAGAGGCTCACTAAGCACAAAACAAACTTTAATGTGTAGCCCGATACTTTATTCAAAACAGTACTTGTCGGGTTGCATATTTATTAAAAACATGCTGCCTCACATTAATATGCAAAAAAAACATTATAAAGTTGGGTTTGCGGGACATATTTATTACAGTGCGGGACGCGGGACAAATCATGACAATGCGGGACAATCCCGCAAAATCCGGGACGTCTGGTAATCCTGGGTGTAAACTAGTTCGACATCTGTAACCGTGTAACCATGTATTACTACTGGGAGTGCGTTCAGAAATTCGAAACTGGTGTTGGTACGCGCCTTGTCCGGTGTGCATGGTCATTAGTGTCGATTTAACTTAACCTTAAAGTACAAAAACACAAGCCACACATAAGGTTAGCACTTCTTCTATGGTTTGCACACCCGCACACCACTCCTAGGTGGGGTGTAAAATGTGCATATTGTGTGCACACTAAACGAATTTTTGAACGCAATGCATTTTGTTCACAATGTCCACATAGCTTATTTCTGAACGAGTTTTTTGATACACAGCACACCAGTTATCAGTTTCTGAACGCACTCCTGTGTTCACAGATGATGAGTTCAATGAAAATTCCAAGAACTTAGCGACGAGAACCGAATGATCTCAAACCAATCTTGTTCGTGTGCGCAAAAGTTAGTAACACATTTGAGCTGTAACAAGTTCCATCTGTATTTAAGTAATGTTTACGTAATGTGCTTGGTGAATTTTATTTAAATAGTTTTATATTTTTATGGCAAATATTATGCCTTTTAATGATGTTAAACAACTGTTTGTTCATTTCCATGTTGTAATTATTTTATATACATTATTAGCAGGTAAGTTAATAATAACAACAAAGTAGAAATAGTTTAAAAAATTGTCTGATTTTAGATATACAAAGCGTTGCTACCCTACAGTGCTATATTTGTGGAGCCAATGATAATTTATTAGGCTGTGAAAATTTTTTAGCGATCAATGAAACAAAATATGCCAAAGAATGTGCCACTTCTGCTCAAAGTTGTAGTATTCAACAACAGGGTAAATAATAAATTAAGCATTTTTAGCATAAAATAATGCCCATTGTTTCAGGAAATACTATTATTAGTAGATCTTGTGAAGATATCAAAATTGATGATTGTGAAATGGCAAATAACATAGAGTATTGTTACTGTACCTTTGACCTATGTAATAGAAATAAGACGACTAAGAAGACAATTAATATTAGCAGTTCAGACGTAAGTGATGATGAGGATTTGATTGAAGGAAGTGGTTTTAATAACATTATTTCTAAAACTGACAAACGTTTAGTTACAACTCTGCAACCAACTACTAAAGCAACTAATAGTAGTTATTGTATACATACACAGTATACTTTAATCCTTTTTTTGCTGCAGCATTGCATTATTCAAACAGTCATTTGAGAATGTCACTATCAAGTATTATTGGCTTAGCAGTTATAATTTAGTTACCAATGATTAAGTAATTATTATTAAATACTAGTCAAATCAAAATAATTCACCAAAGGTATTTTGCTTATGTTTAAAATTAAGGCACGAAATTTTTGTTTATTATTTTTTACGAACGTCGTTGCATAATCTCAACGTGTTTATAATTATATTTTTATTGATGAAATAGGATGAGTAACCATAACATTAATAAAATAACTGATATTGATGTGTATATTAGTTAAATTGGCATAAATACAGTAAATTCTCAATTTAACAGAAAGTGTATGATTGTAAAGTTATACCAAAAAAGTCTTTGTAGTTGCGATAGTTTGATAAACTAAACAAAAACAAGAAATAAAACAACAGGCAGTTGAAAGTAACTTTTTATTATATTCCATGCAGTTTTATTGTCTTGTTACTTTATTAATATTATTTTATTGTTCAGAATTGCAGTGCCTTTACTGCTTCTTTTATTTGATTAAGTGTTTTTTTTTATGTTTTAATTATCACACTGCTTATTGTAGACGTTTTTATTAGTAAGAACTTTAAGTGTCAATGGTTTAGTCTGTTAAATTGAGATATTACCGTATAATATTATCGCCATGTTGGTGTAGCTCACAATTTAACAGTTATTTTAATAATTTCACCAACGTTTATTGAAATTCGTGACATCAATGCTTGGGTACAAAAGTAACAATATTAATTTAAAGCTTAAAATGTAAAAGCCAGTGCGGTGGTGAAGCAGAATGTTAAAAACATGAACATTAAATTAACTTTGCATTTTGTTGTCTTGCATGACTATTCTGTATGTTGATGAAAATAATTTGTACGTAAGTAACCAGTATTTGTCGGAGAACATATTGGGTTTTTGTTCTCGTGACTGTTAAAGTAAGTAATTATTTTTGATACTAAATGTCACATTCGAATTTACAGTGGTTTTATATGTAGCCCTTGTCCATCGATGATGCAGTGCTCAATTTTTAAAACTAGGTTACTATCATTAAGTGGAAACACAATTTAAAGAAAGTTAATTGAATCATTGGAAATGAAGCTAACATCCAATATTCTAAAAAGTGAGAATTTTGTAAACTATCTTATATCAAGTGGCTTGCAGATGTAAACATTAAAATTTTGGTGAAAAAAAAACTGCAGTTCTGTAGATATAGAAGTACCTATTGTAATCATTTGTTTATGAAAAATGTATTTGGCGACGGTTTTAAAAATTAAAATTACTCAAAATAAAATTGAAGTATTTGTTATCAAATCAATGATGTAATTTTCAGCTTATGCATCATGAAGCAAATTATTATGTAACTATTGTTAAAAGTACTTGTGTGATAAGCTATTTGTGCAGAGAATTTTGTAAAAAAAAATAATTGTGACATTATTAGAGATGTAAAAATTTCATCATTATCGCCAATTACTGAATGTGAAAGATGTTGATGTCATATAATGTTAAATTAACTTAATTATTTAAACGAGTATATATTAACAATATTAGTTTTAATGTCTTATATTAACGCATGCAACAATTTGCATAGTGATGTTGTAGTCCAAAAATTTTAAGGTATAGTTTAATGCTGTTGATATTAATAAATGTTTTGTTTAATTAATGTGAGACGGTACAGAGTGCATTTATAAAATAGAAAAATATTGTGTGTTTCTGTGATTCAGGTTGTAATCTTGCCAGTAATGTAAAGTAAAATATGCGAAAGCTATGCTAGTATTCCATAAAAATTTATTGTTAAGCAGTTGTGATTGCAAAGCGGTTCTTGCCGACTTCTTACAATTACTAATTCACCACGCTAGTCAAAAGAACTATTAATGTTGCACTAACTTGCAGATACGACAACAAAATTATTAGTTTTATTGTTTTAGTATTAGATTCATGTAATGGGTTTATAAATAATAATATAAATAAAACACTATAGTTCATGTTGTCAATTAAATGTGCATTTAGTATGGTCAATATTATTTTTGATGTATTTATCGTAATGCAATTGTGTACTTAAAGTGTTCATTAAATGGTGCCGTAAATTAAAATTGTGCCGTTGTTGCTGTAAACTAAATGTTTTATTATACAGGGTGTTTCTTAAGTATTGCGAAAAAATTCGGGAAGTAATTCCTCGTCGAAAATTAAGGGGGGATATAAAATTTTTTCCCTTAGACGTCTCCTTTAGGAGTTACACCCCCCTAAAGGGGGGCGGTAAAATTAGGTTTGTATTTTATTTCACAAATTTGGAGATGTGTAGGAGAATGACATTTGATAGATGTTTTATATTTATTGAAAGGTTTTCTGTAGTAATATTTTCAAGCAACTTCGACCTTCATAAGGGGGTGAAAAGTGCGACCCTTGTTGGTCTTTTAATCAGAACTTTTTGGAGGGTCAAAATTTTGCAAATTTCAACCCCTTGTGAAGGTTGGAGATGATTGAATATAGAAAACCTTTCAATAAGTATAAAACATCTACCAAAATCATTCTTCTACATATATCCAAATTTGAGAAATAAAATAAAAACTTAATTTTCCTGCTACTCTTTAGGGTGGGGTCTAACTCCGGAAGGAGACGTCTAAGGAGAAAAAAAATATGAAAGCCCCGCCTTAATTTTCAATAAGGAATTACCTCCCAAAGTTTTTCGCAATATTTAAGAAACAACCTGTATGTACGCTTCTTGCCAGTATTAATGTGTTAACCAGATATTTAATTATTTTAAGCCAAAGCTGTTGTATTTTATGATAATTATATGTAGCCACGAAGCAGATTTATGCTTTAAATTTTCCTGGACTCGCATCATTATTATTCAGTATTAGCTTTAAGCAATGTATACGCTGCTGGTATTAGCATACAGTATTATGATTATTTAATATTTTTAGTGCATGATTGCTATATGGTCTTCCTTAGGCTTAAGCTTGAAATATATATATATATATATAATGTAAGGATTTACATGACATTTACTCGATATATTGTACAAAAGTTTATTAAGTTAAGCCACTTTAATTAAACATCAAAATACCAAATTTTTTGGTAAAAAAATGAACAAGGAAAATATTTTAGATTTAAGAATCCTAAAAACAAGCAGTTATAGTGTAAAAATAGATTAGTCATTCATTCATAACTTGTTATGATAATTTTTTGAGATTATTTGGTAGCTGTGATTTTATTTGAAAAATAATTTATTTAACTTAACGTAGCTCTTAATTGTTCACAAAATGCGCAAGATGGTAAACAACATCAGGTTTACTAGTTATGGAAATTCACTTAAAGTTTTCTTTGTGAATATATTCCAAATTTAAAGTTTTATCAAAGTTAATGTAATTTATACAGTGTGTCCAAAAGGTATGGAATGTGCTATATATATAACTCAGTAAATATCCACTTTGGGGGAAACTATTTTGAATAAAAGTTGTTTGGTACTTAGTTTTTCACCATAAGACAAAATTTAATTTTTTTTTTAAATAACAAAAGCACAATGAAAACCAATTGAATTTTTTTAGATGACATACCACTATATCATACTCATTTGATAGAGAATTTTTTTCTCTTTTCAATGATTCAAAACTTTAGTACCCTTACTTAAGCAACATTTTGAAAAAAACGCAGAAAATACTCTCAAATGATTTTAATTGTTTAGAATTTATATCTAACAAAAACATCATAACTAAAATTTTTTGACGAAATCTACAATAAGTGTTCAAACTGTGAACCATTTACAGCTTGGAAATGATAAACTCGGTTTTTAAACCCGTTTATAACATTCCCAACCATTTCAGGTGTAATTTCTCTAATACGATCTTTTAAATTTTCGATATTCTCTGACCTCTTAGCATAAACTTTATTTTTAAGGTGACCAAATTATTGAAAAGAGAAAAAAATTCCCTATCAAATGAGTATGATATAAGGGTATCTTGTCATTTAAAAAAGTTCAATTGTTCTTCATTGCACTTTTGTTATTCGAAAAAATATAATTTAAATTTTGTCTTATGGTGGAAAACTAGATACCAAACAACTTTTATTCAAAATAGTTTCCCCCAAAGTGGATATTTATTGAGATATATAGCATATTCCATACCTTTTGGGACACTGTATAGTTTAGTCTTGTTTCAATATTAATGTAAAACTATGCCCTTGGTTAATACATTTTCACCAATCTTGGTAAACTAGTTGATATTATTGTTTGAAGACACTGGTGCATATTTTTGATAAAAATTTGATGAGTATTCAATTAAGAACTCGTGAGAATTACAAACAAAAATATATATAACTCAGGTTTTCTAGGTAACTGGTGATTTTATTAATTAAGGTGCTTGATATATTAGCAAAGTTTAGTCGTATAACTTTTAAACCCACAAGTTTTTATGTCCAGACTTTTAAATTGATGCAAAGATCTCAAGTTAATAATAAATAAACCAAAAAGCTTAATGGTGTTTAGAACACGTTTATGATGTTTTTAAACAATTTTGAAGTAGTTTTAAAATACATAAATACGAGGCACTATTAATGTAACAGATTGCTCAATATACATTATCAGAGTCAATTTTTTATATTTTATATATAACTGTAGTTGAAGTTACAAGAATGTCATGTGAATCCTAATTGTTGAAACACGCATCCAAAAATGTATTAAACACTCATGTGCAATACTCATCCTAGTCTATTAAAAGGAATACAGTAACGCAGCTGTCTCGGAGAAATATTTAAAATGCATAGGTCTCCGTTACAGATCCGTTATTCGGTGCAAATATTCCTGCCTTTTGACGTATATACAAGTATTATATAATATTTATACCTGCAATAAAGATTTTGTATTTTCGAGAGTCTTTATTTTAAACAACAAATACAAATTACAAAAGCAAATTGTTAGTCACAAGAAACTTATTTACTTAACAGTAGGAATGTTTTCATGGAATAAAATATTAATTAAATGCATTGTCAATAGCACAAAAATGCTTAAATTTCCCAGCGTAAAATATATTAAAATAATAAATTAATACTTGGAAACCAACAACGAACATCCCATTAGAAACTTATAACCGATTTCTGATTAGAATTAAAAAACAATTTTTATCGTGTAACTATTTTTACTTAAATTGCACCAAAGTTACATTAGAAACAAAGTACAAACTAACATCTTAGAACAAATAACATGTATAACCAGCATTTTTATGATTATTACACAATAAATAATACCCTTACTGTTGTAGTATTGTGATTTGTGTGTCATTCTTAACAGTGAAATGAAATTTTCTTTTGAACTTCCAAGATATTCAAAGGTTAATATTTATTTTATTTTATGCTGTCACCTGCATACTTAAAATTTTGTGTTAGTTATTTTTAGATGTCTAACTTGGAACTGGAACAAGATCATTAGTTATAATACATTCAAAATAACAGTTATATTTAATAAATAGATACGAATAATATATAAATGTTTCATTCACGTATTCCTTTCCTTTTAATTTAATTCAATTACATTTCAGTAAGTGTAAAACTATATTACAAAGCAATCAGGTGGGGGGAGCCAAATGCATTATGTATTAGGCGGATTGGATTTACAATTTCAATGTACGCCTACTTTAACATTGGCCAAGAAATGAAATTTTTACTTGAATAATGAATTAAGTATTTTTAAATTGCAATAGTTAAACCAAAGTAGCTTGTTTTGATGTTTAATTGCAAAATAAAATGCATATATTTTTTTGTAATATTAAAAAATATGCCATCACCTATCAAGAGTCGAATATTGTATTTTTAAGTATGCTTTGGTCTCAATTCATTAATGAAAACGTGTATGATCAAACTGTTTTGACTGTTTTATATTTTGAATAAACATAGACATCTCAAAAACTGTAGAAAGCATTTGGTGCAAACGTTCTGAATGAAGCAGTGATAAAAATATTTCATAAACATTCTTTTTAGTTGTAAAAAAATTCCAAAGAATAACAGTATCAAGTAATTGAGTTTACTTGTGAGGCACTAGCGGTAAAATTAATTTGATTATAGTATAATGTACAACATGTGGAACCAAAGAATACAAAGTGTTAGAATATATCGAAATATTACATCAATAATAATAACATATTTAAATAAACTACAAAATATCAGAGTAAAATAATCCAACCACTGTTTGATGTTAAAGATTTTTTGGTTTGGTTTAGCTATACATAGGGATTGCAATCCCGGGATTCGGGATCCCGGTCGCTTTTTCGTCCCGAAAATACCGGGATTTTAAATGTGGAATCCCGGGAATTTCGGGATTTTAAATTTAACTACAAGTACATTATTTTGTAAAAAAATTGCTCATAGTTGGTATTAGAGATTCTGAGTCTCGACAATTTTTGTCAAATCGAGAGTGCTATGAAAATTTCGTTAACATATTTAAAATCTACGTAAAAATATCTACAAAAGCCAATTTTTATTTTTGTTTTTAGCTCATATGGTTACGGAATTATTCAAGTTTGAAAAAATCGACATTTTTCAGTTTTTTCAAAATATTTCAAAAAGTTGATGAGATAGGTCAAATTTGAAAATGGCAGATTTCCCTTTAAATTCTGCACAAATTTGGTAATTTAAACGTTTCTGTATCTCTAATATTAACGGAGTTACCCATACAACATGTTAGAAAAATGGGCACCCTGTATACAATGTGTCCAAGATAAGAATGCAAAGCATGGGGATTTCGCTTATTATAAGAGATACAGGTTTGTTTAAATTAGATTAATTATTCCCAAGTGTGAGAGGAGCTACAATAATTTTTTAAGAGCACAACATTCATCGTGCTTTAGCAAAAAATATGAAAATGTCGAATTTTTTTTTTCTCATAACTTTTTTGTCTTAATCATTAGATCAATTTTATTTGTACTTTCTTGAGGTACTTTTTTAACGTAGCATGTAACTATTATTTCAGTTTTTTTTTATCACTTTCCAAGAGATATTACCCCCAATTTCATTTTTTCTTATGGGCTGCCAAGTTACCTTTGAAACAGTCTAATTTAAGCAAACCTGTATTTTTGATAATAAGCAAGATCCCCATGCTGGAAATGCTATCTGGGACACCCTGTATACCTGCCAAGTAGCAGCCTTGACTATAATATCCTTATTATTATATAAGGATATTATAGTCAAGGGTAGCAGTAAGTAAGCAGAATTTATATACCTTAGGCAAAACTCTCCCATTTCGTTTCTTCTTCTTCTCTTCATCCTCCTTCTTCTAGAATATCTTGATTGATGGTCCAACCCACAAAATCGCAAATTTTGAGTTATGACTGTTATGAGTACCAATGTATAGTACTTATAGTTTATTTTCGATATCAAAAATGATGTATTTTTTTGTAATTGGTCAGACGCACTAGACCATTTCATTCATGTGGAACTGAAAAATATTAAAATTTTGATGGAGGCGTCAAATAAAAGAAAAGGCTAGGAGGTAAAAATGAGATAGAAATCGAAATTAATTGCAAAATGATGAAATGGAACCAGGACGAACAAAAATTGCTTGAAATGAAAACAACTATAACTTATCAAAACACTCACAAAAGAAATCGGCGTCAACCAGATTAAGGCGCTGTGAGAAGTGTATGTATATACAATGTGTCCAAGATAAGAATGAATGCACAATTCATCGTGCTTTAGCAAAAAATATGAAAATGTCAAATTTTTTCCTCTCATAACTTTTTTGTCTTAATCATTGGATCAATTTTATTTGTACCTTCTGGAGATACTTCGTTATGTAGAATGTAACCGTTATTTTAGATTTTTTTTATCACTTACCATTTTTGAGATATTATCCCTAATTTAGTTTTCCACGATTAACTATGAAATGTGCTTTTTTTTTTTCTTCTTTTAAATGTGTAGTTGGCTATGGAATAGTTAAATGTTCTTTATTGTCTCTTTTAAGTGAGATATTACTTGCTATATCTATTTTTATAAATAAGTCACAAAATCAAGATAAATCGTACTTTACGCATTACTTATCAAGCTATCTATGAAAATAGAAACAAAAAACAACTAATTAAATGTCAAATGACAATTGCCATTGGTCTGCGGTATCATTTATTAAAATTTTATATTATTGTTGTGTAATTCGATAGTCTTTGTAGTAATTGTTATAACATTTTACGATTTCTCTTCATTTTGTGACTTATTTATAAAAATAGATATAGCAAGTAGTATCTCATGGTAAATAGAAAAAAAAAGCACATACAAAACTATTCCATAGCCAACTTCGCGGCTCATAAGAAAAAACGAAATTAGGGGTAACATTTCAAAATTGGTAAGTGATAAAATAAAACTTACATTCTCCATTGAAAAGTACCTTTAGAACATACTAATAAAATTGATCTAATGAAGAAAATAAAAAAGTTATGAGAAAATAAAAAATTCATCATTTTCATATTTCATAACATCCGAAGTACAAGAAATGTTGTATTTTTAAAAATTGATTCTGGCTTCTCTCATACTAAGGAATAATTCAACTAATTTAAACAAACCTGCATCTCTTATAATAAGCGAAATCTCCATGCTGAAAATGTAATCTGGGACACCCTGTATATCAATATGTTTGGCCTTACCTCTACTCTGACATAAACATTTTATAACAAATATAACAATAAAGCTAAGTAATGCAGAAAATCGATGAGTTCTAAGGATGAAAAAAAAGAGCCCCCATGATACTCAAGACACTTGGCTTGAAGGCAAAAAAGTGAAATATATTACGATTTAAACTTTCATTCGGTTAGATTTAAAAAAAATAATTTAAATACTATAATGTCCACATTCAAAAGTATTTCTGAAATGAATTCTGTAAACAAATAACATCACTCACCATCATAACACATTAACTTTTGGTAGGTATTCATGGCTAGAGGTCTTTCAAGATAAACTAAACTGTGACATGGAAACCAAAACTTGTCTTAACCGTTAATTACTGTGCCACCTAAAAACATATCTATTCAACAATGGAGTTATAACCTATAATAATAGAATGTGTTTAGAAAGGTCTACATTTCAACCCCTCTCTTTGCGCATTTCGTAGTTCAGTTTATCTTGAGAGACCTCTAGTTGTTGAATCTTACTTTCTTTGAATGAAAATGGTTTAATATAAATGATAAAATTTCAATTTTGTGCCAATGTTCAACAAAATCAAGGCCTTGTCAATAAATGTTAAAACTTTGAAATTATTTTTAAAATTGACTGTAAATTTAAAATATACATTCAAACAAAATTAAGATAACGTATTTTGAATAACAAATTTTGCTAGCCAAGCTGGGACTCGTTTACCCACATTCAAAAACTCATCACTGGCTTTTATTTATAATACACTAATTAGTTTTTAACAACAAAATAATACACGTGGAAACATGTTTTTTGTACTTGTTTATATTAACAAAAACTATAATAGTAAGCGCACTTCACTAGCATGTACAAAAAATTCATCTACTTGGCTAAGTAAATCTCTGAAAGCTTAATCCAAGATTAAATTTTTCACCCCATATGCAAATTATTACATTGCCATATAACCGATTGCTTCTACCGCACCACTACAACTTTATTTTAATATATAGATTCGGTTAATATCACATTATTTATTCAAATGAAAGGTTATTATTTATCATAGTTATCAAATCATCACCAACACTATCTCCACTTTTTTTAATACCTTTTTTCAGACAATAAAAGAAAGTGTAAGCTTTAACGCCGACTTGACGGTTTGATATGTCCAGTAACGAAACATCTTCATCGTTAAATTCGTACCACCTACAACAACAACATTATCATAATCATGTTAATGCCAAGTAAGTAGGGGTTGGCCCCGTGTTACAAATAAATGAATAAATAAATAAAATTCACTCACGTGTTGTTTCGTGGGTTAAGGCATGCCGCAGTGTAATGGCCAGAGTCTAACGTCCCTTGATGCAAAGAAATCGCATGTAATTTGTAAAGACATTTTCCCACCCTCAAGTTTTCAGTTGGGAAGTAGCATATCGCATTGTTTCTCTTGAAATTTGCTTCTTTGTTGATTGAAAATTCTTGCATATACCTGTTAAAACAAAATATGTCAACGGAGAAGCAACCAAAATCTCATTCGACTATGCATGTTACTTTCTTTCTACATTTTAAAACTTTAAGGAGGCAGAAAAAAATCCTTTTGGAATTTAGATCAACAATAAATTAATTAACACTGCATTAGTCACACACTTAAAATAATATACAGGGTGGTCCAAATTTCATGGGATTACATGGGTCATAGTCAAGATAGAGAAACGGTTAAATTACCAAAATTGTGCAGTTTTTTGAGACAAACTCAAAACAGTTCCCAAATATATTTTATCATTTCTGGTTTTTCTTGTTTTTTTTTTTGTTTCACAGCCTACTTTTTCTTTTAAAAAAAATTAAAAACCCTCTGTAACTTGCGTATTATTGAAAATAAATACATCAACCCTTATATATTTGGAAAGGGAAAAAAATAAGGAATTTAAATAGGTCGTGGCCGACTATAGCTTCCATTTAAAAAAAGGTAAGTTAGTGTCTTAAGTTTTGAAGGGTAAGCGTACAATTTTTTTTTAAGTACCATCAAAATCTACATAAAAATATCTAAAAATAATCTTCATAAACTTTTTATTATTATTATTAAGCGAGATACCCATGTAATCCCATCGAATTTGGACCACCCTGTACAGGACGTTTGTTCACTTGGTCAAAAATGTGAAATTTTAAAAATTAAAAAACCTTTGTAACTTGCGTATTATTGAAAATAAATACATCAACCCTTATATATTTGGAAAGGGAAAAAAATAAGGAATTTAAATAGGTCGTGGCCGACTATAGCTTCCATTTAAAAAAAGGTAAGTTAGTGTCTTAAGTTTTGAAGGGTAAGCGTACAATTTTTTTTTAAGTACCATCAAAATCTACATAAAAATATCTAAAAATAATCTTCATAAACTTTTCATTATTATTATTAAGCGAGATACCCATGTAATCCCATCGAATTTGGACCACCCTGTACAGGACGTTTGTTCACTTGGTCAAAAATGTGAAATTTTAAAAATTAAAAAACCTTTGTAACTTGCGTATTATTGAAAATAAATACATCATCCCTTATATATTTGGAAAGGGAAAAAAATAAGGAATTTAAATAGGTTGTGGCCGACTATAGCTTCCATTTAAAAAAAGGTAAGTTTGTGTCATAACTTTTGAAGGGTAAGCCTACAATTTGTTTTTAAGTACCATCAAAATCTACATAAAAAAATCTAAAAATAATCTTCATAAATTTTTTCGATATTTTAAACAATAAGGGGGAGATATGACACATTATAAATATGATAAAAAAACAGTTTTTCTTTATTAACTCAAAAACTGAAAATGATAGAATCATTTTGAAAACGGTTCTGAGCTTGTCTTAAAAAACTGCACATTTTTGGCAATTCAACCGTTTCTATATCTTAAATATTAAGTGAGATACCCATGTAATCCCATCGAATTTGGACCACCCTGTACAGGACGTTTGTTCACTTGGTCAAAAATGTGAAACTTTAAAAATTGATAACTAATTTTTCCTTAACACAAAACCATATATTTTTTAACACAGTAACAAAGTTTAATTGCCTTTCACAAACATTTAGCCTGTTTAATACATAAAATTGATATTTTCCAAAATAACACGATTTTATTGTTAATTATTAAAGTAATATTTTTAAGGAGGCTATGAAGGTAAACAGAGGTAAGTTAGAAAAATTGGAAAAAAAACAATCAGAAAGAGACCCAAACCTAACCTTTTTTTTTTTAATTTTGCACAGCACTGCATAAATGGTAGATAGAATGATAGATATATACATCTATGTAAGCAGTTCTTAGTGTTAAGCCTTGAATTTGGGACACCCTGTATTAACAACTCCACCATATTTTTTTATCGAAATATTGTTTTGTTGTATCAATAGAAAACCAATACACTGGTCCTAATCATTAACGAGGTGTATACATGGTACGATCAAATAATACCCGGATTGCTTATGTCACTCCATATTTTGTATGCGTGGATAGGGAAAAATAGTGATAAGGTATACTGTAAGATATTCAGTTTTGAGTTTATAACCGTTTTGCTACGTATAAAAAAATCATTTCGGTTGGGAGTGTTGTAATTTAAGTTTTTCCAAGTTTCTTTAAGGCTGAAGAATAGTGCCTGTGTAAACTTTTGTTTTAGACTTGGAAACACAGGGACAAAAACATATACACTTTTGGCCTTTGGGGACGATGCCCTGAGTTGGATCACGTGTTTTGATTGATTTAAACGTTTTAAAGGAAAAAATTCAATCAAAGTGATGAAACCTCTACGACGAAAACGTTTTCAAAGTTCTTGGACTGATTTATGTCAACCAGCGACTGACTGTTGGAGAGGTGGCAAAAAAACTAGGAACATCATAGGGTCTTGTCAAGACAATTTGACCAATATTTTTGGCGCAAGTGATGTTGTTAAGTTTGTTCCTCGTCTCTTGACAGAAGACCAGAAAGATTCTTACTTTTTCCTTCTGCTTATGCAGTATTTGGCGAGAAACTGTCACCTTTTTTCCTCACCCTCCATATTTATTTGAGTTGCCCCTTGTGACTTCTCTTTGTTTCCCAAAATATGAAGCTTGTTAAAATTATGTTGTTTTTAAACCACTCATGAGATTTAAAAAAAGTTGTGAGCTACCCTAGAGTACCTCTAGAAGTTAAAAAGGAGCTAGCAGCAGTGTGCAGGAGATTATCTTAAAGGTGACAACTTCGATTTTAAATAATTAAATTATAAATAAAGTTTTATGATGCTAGTCCAGGGGTATTACTTGATCAAACCACGTAAGTGTATAATAAAAACAATAAAACTTACCGTTTAAGTACGAGAACTAATATGGTCGGATAGCAGCAAATTGTCTTTTTGGAAAGTACTGGTCCTTTGCACTTTTTGCAACAGTATCCTTCGATAGGGGTAGTGTTAAAGTACTCCTGAGTAATGTCTTGTAGGTGGAAATCATACTTGGGTACACTTAAAAACAAAACATTTTCCATTTCAAACTTGAATCCCGAATAAGAGCACTGTGTACATGGTTGATCGATACGTATTTGATGATAGAAATTATTAATGAAAAACGATTGCTTTCCATCGAATTGTTTGAACCACGCTTTCGTTGACTCTGGCATGTTTCGCTCTTCGTTTATATCTCTGCGACAATCGTCACTTAGATGACACAAAAGCGAAAGAAGAAATTGTATACAGTCCTCATGTTGGCCTAATCCAAATTCCGATTCAAAACTAATTAGTTTGCTGTAAAACTCTATTGGGGATATGATCGAATAAGCATTACTCCATAAAAAACGAATTAACTTTGCAAATTCATTAGATAACGTTGGAGGGTGTTGAGTAATATGTTTTCTAAAAATTCCACTGCAGTAGAAGTTCATTAAAACAGGAATATGGCGAAGACACTGTATGATGCTATTCATATAACACGTATTTTTTATGTTTCTTAAGCCAGTTAGACCATTTTCCTAACAAAAACACAACACTGTTAGATCAATAGGGCAAATAAAATCTACATACCGTAAATTACTAAAAGTTTTCCAACGAATACATACAAAAATTATCACTTATGGTATGTTCGTTCAAAAGGTACGGAATATGCTATATATCTCAGTAAATATCCACTTTAGGGAAAAATGTTTTGAATAAAAGTTGTTTGGTACTTGGTTTTCCACCATAAATTTTTTTTTTTTTTCGAATAACAAAAGCGCAATGAAAAACAATTGTTTTTTTTTAAATGATGAGATTATATATTATACTCATTTGATAAAGAATTTTTTTCGCTTTTCAATGATGCAAAAGTTTAGTACCCTTACTTAACTTTTTGAGAAAAACGTAAAAATACTCTGAAATTATTTTAATTGTTTAGTATTTATTTCTTACAAAAACATAAGAACTAAAATTTTTTGATGAAATCCACAATAAGTGTTCAAAATGTAAACCATTTACCGCTTGGCAATGATAAACTCAGTTTTCCGTTAATAACGTTACCAAGCATTTCAGGTGTAATAGACCTCATCTATTCTCTAATACGATCTTTTAAATTTTCGATATTCTTCAGCCTCTTAGCATAAAAAAATATTTTAAGGTGACCCCAGCATTGAAAAGAAAAAAAATCTTCATCAAATGAGTATTGTCATTTAAAAAAATTCAATTGTTTTTCATTGCGCTTTTATTATACGAAAAAAAAATATTTTAATTTTGTCCTATGGTGGAAAATCAAGTACCAAACAACTTTTATTCAAATTTTTTTCCCTAAAGTGGATATTTACCGAGATATATAGCATATTCCATATCTTTTGGACACACTGTACAATATGTATTTAATCCCTTGAACTTTACGATCAAATGAACTCACGTAGCATTTATTTATTTAATAATAAACTTAAGTAAAATAACTTATTTTCCATTAAAGTACATACACATATTAAGAACCGAAGGCTAAATTAAAGTTTGCATAACAACTCAACACTAGTGACAAATACCACTGGCATGCAGTGATATATTTCCATTACTACGATTTTTATAAGCAAGTTTGGGTAGAAGATTAATTAACTACAACAGAAATGTGACAGGAGCTAACTCTTATTTTAGAATTTTTTTATCACTTTTCATTTTGTAGATATCACCCATAATTTGGCAAGTTGGTTTTGGAATAGGTAAATGTGCTTTTTTTTTTGTTTCTCAAATGAGATATCACTTGCCATATCTGTTTAAATAAATAACTCGGAAAAACTAGAAAAATCGTATTTTACCAAACACTTATCAAGCTATCTATGAAAATAAAACCAAAAAACAACTAATTAAATGTCAAATGACAGTATCATTTACAGAAATTTTATAATATTTTTGTGTAATTTGATTATTTTAATTATGGGTACATTAACAATTAATGAAAAGTTTGAGATGTTAAAATGCTACATTCTTTGCTATAAAAAATGTGTAGAAACAGCAAATTTTAATTTTTCATTGATTTTATTGGATTTCTGGATTGTTTTTCGAAGGAACCATATTCTTTTAAATTTATTGTCAAATTTCTAATCGTATGCGCACTTCGTTGCCTTATCTCAGGAGACTGCTCTGAGTACATTCGCTCAGCTTCTACACAATTTTAATGGCAAAGAATGTAGCATGCATCTTAACACGTCAAAGTTTTCATCATCTGTAAATGTAGCCATAATTGTAACAAAATTACTACAAACTGATCTAATGACTAAGACAAAAAAGTTATGAGAAAAAAGAAATTCGACATTTTCATATTTTTTGCTGTAACTTCTGAAGTAGGAGAAATTTTTTACTTTTAAAAATAAGAAGATCCCAGTGTTGGACCATCCACCTTTCTCGCTGGGTTTAGCTCCATGCGACCTTTAACTTTTCTCAAAGTTGAAATCCGCATTGAAGGCACCCATTTTTAGTGGATGAGATAACACCTGTTGACTTGCACCGTTTCCAGCAATGGAAAATTCATATGCAACAGTGTATAGATAGGCAAGGAAAGTATGTTGAAGAGGATAATGAATAATTGTATTAATAAACCACATTCTTGCAACGAGTCTCGTTATTTAATATATGCACCTCGAATATTACAAATCTTGAAATTTGATATTGGTTACCACTTGAATTTTTGTGCCAACAAATGATACAGTGGGGTATGCCAGAACAAATGAATTGGTTCCAGAACCTAATTTCATCCGTTTGTTTTAGTGTACATTGATATATGTATTTAGGGGTAATCCGTTCAAGGTGCACACCCTAGAGTAGCACAGTTGCAATTTAAAACAACCATTTTAACAGAAAAATTATAGTTCTAAAAATGTTTTCACTATTAAACATGCAAATAAGTAGATACATGAACTAAACTTATAACTGAACACTAAACTTTAATGGTAATGGAAGTACCCCGACACGTCATTTGCAAGCGCATGCTGTTCGTCCATATGGTTCGTTGTAGCATTTGCGCTCGTTGTAATATCGTGATTTTAACAAGTAACAACTGTCCGTTAAAATTTTTGTTGTTGTAGCATACCCCACCGTATATCCAATTAAAAAAAAAGCTGTGTACCCACCCGGAACATAAAATATGGACGAATTTCGCAGATATTCAACTTTAAACAATATTCGTACATGAAATAGAGCCACATGTTGCACTAATGCAGCTATACTTTGTGCAGAGCAATGTGAAATTAAATATTCTCAAGCTATCAACATGAACGAATACATCCAGATAACATACACCTCGTTTTTAATACAATATTTATAAACTGTGATTACTTGCCGTATAAAAGTTAGTAACTTTATAGTGTCTTTTATCAGGATTGACAACAAACTGACAACAATCAAGCGTTATAGGTTGGTTAAACTGATATGAATCTGTATATTTAGGAATGATACAGTATTATTTTACACAGCATTTTTTTTAGAAACGTGATGCTAAAAATTAATTAGTCATGTGATTAAAAGTGACATTGTTCCTTTTAAAGGCACATAAGTATTTATCAATTTCATACTAGTAACTTTTAGTATACAATCTTATAAAATTTTCACACGATTTTTTGGGTATTTTGTGCTAAATGTAGCCATCATTATAACAATTACTACAAAGACTATCGAATTACACAACAATAATATGAAATTCTAATAAATGATACCGCAGACAAATAGTAACTGTCATTATACATTTAATTAGTTGTTTTTTGTTTATATTTTCATAGATAGCTTGATAAGTGATGGGTAAAATACGATTTTTCTTGATTTTGTGACTTATTTATAAAAATAGATATAGCAAGTAATATCTCATTTAAAAGAGAAAAAAAAACACATTTAACTATTCCATAGCCAACTTCGTGGTCCAAAAGAAAAAATAAACTTAGGGGTAATATCTCAAAAATGGTAGGTGTTAAGAAAATCTATAATAATGGTTTCATTTTACATTAAAAAAATTACTTTAAAAAGGTACAAACAAAATTGTTCTAATGATTAAGACAAAAAAGTTATGAGAGAAAAAAGAAATTGGACATTTTAACTTTTTTTTTTTTGTTATAACATCTGAAGTACGAGGAATTTTGGACTTTTAAAAATTGATTGTGACTCCACTTATACTAAGGAATAATTCATCTAATTTAAACAAAACTGTATCTCTTATAATAAGCGAGATCTCATGCTAGAAATCTAAACTGGGACACCCTGTATAATATTTTTATGAACCCTGATATGCAACATTAATTTTACAGTCATAAGATCGCAACCAGGGTGTCTTACCCAAGACGAATTATTTGATAGCTCTGTTATAAGTAATAACATTAAATTTTTTTTTATATAAAAGTGTTTTGTTTTTGTGCTCTGATACCAAACATTGTTTTAAAAAATATAGAACACCCTGTATATTTTGTAATTTTTGGATGTAAAATCAAATTCTTTTCCAAAAATATTATAGGTTGTTTATGTCTAAAATGAACCGTTTTTGAGTTATTAACGTTTTTTTGAAAATTCTGACAGATGCAGACCTTTATAAAAATATTTATATTTATTAACATAAGAACACCAGAGCAATTTACTCTGGTAATTTATTAGACAATAGTGTCATAGTGATTGTTGACTAGTTACATTTTTAAAATAATATACAGGGTGTTCGTTATACTCGGTCCATTTTGCTAAACTTTAAACGCATATAAATCTTTTTTGTTTTAATGGAACACCTTATATATTTTTAAATTTTCTTGTAGAAAATTTAATTATCGTTCAAAGTTGTTCAAAACAATTTGCATGAACTGTCAACCAGAAGAGTTAATCGGCACAATTTCCACTATTATGCCACTAAAAATTCATATTTTTTGAGAACTGTAGATACACAGCATTCTGGTGTTATTTGGTGCCATTTATGCTGTGTATCTACAACTCTTAAGAAATGTGGATTTTTAGTGGCATAATAGTGGAAATTGTGCCGATTAACCGTTCTGGTTGACAGTTCATACAAACTGTTTTGAATTTTCAAAGGCTACTACTGATATGTTAGGTAAAATACTCGCAAATAATCATAAAAAACAAAATAACTCCAAAAGTATTATATTTAGATATAAAACATGCTCAATAACTTTGAAAGATAATTAAATTTTCTACAAGAAAATGTAAAAATATATAGGGTGTTTTATTTAAAAAAGATGACTTATATGCGTTTCACGTATAGCGAAAAGGACCGAGTATAACGAACACTGTGTATATTATTTTAAAAATGCAACTAGTCAACAATCACTATGACACTATTGTCTAATAAATTACCAGAGTAAATTTGCTCTGGTGTTGTTATGTTAATGAACATAAATATTCTTATAAAGGTCTGCACTGTCCAAACTTTCAAAAAAACGTTAACTCAAAAACGGTTCATTTTAGCCATAAACAACCTACAATATTTTGAAAGAGAATTTAATTTTACATCCAAAAATTACAAAATATATAGGGTGTTCTATATAAAAAAAACAATGTTTGGTATCAGAGCGCAAAAACAAAACACTGTATAGTTGAAAATAATTTTAGTTTATGTAGTAAATGATTACAAACAACTTTTATATTAAACTTTTTTTAATGTTATTACTAAAAACAGAGCTATCGAATAATTCGTCTTGGCTGGGACACCCTGTATAATAAATAGGTATTAAAGGAAACAAAACACTTACCACTATTTTATATATTCCTTCTATGTACAATTTCTGGGGCGATATTTCGACTGGTTTAGTGCGTCTGTCAATGATAGGTTTTGATTTTGGCTGGACCATTTCATCAATTCTAAGGTCGGACGGTTCTCCAGATATCGAAACAGTCGGTTTCTTGGCCTGCCTAACTTGATCTAGTAAATGCAGCCGCTTAGCTTCAGCCGCCTTGCGGGCCTCCAAAATTTCATTATGTTCGATTTGCAGCTTATTTATATCGTTCAACCTGTTCGCAACACCAATTCCGACTTCTTTCTCGGCGTTTGGGTCCAAACAAACAGAATCGAACGACTCATCGAGTTCCGACTTCTTTTCTAATAGCTTCGATTCCTGGTCACGTAATCTGGCAATGGTTTGTTCCTTCTTTACCTCCTCTTCTTTCAATTTCGGTAAATCTGCTTCGTTTGCATTATGTATTTTACTTACTATGGCATGTAGCAACTGTTGTTCATGCAACAGCTCTTCGGATAGCTTTTTATTCTGGAGCATTAGTTCTTTTTCTTGTTGAAGTATTTCTCCTGGTGATAATTTTTGGGCATCGTCTAAGACTACTGTTTCTTCTTTCACGTAGGCCTTAGGTTCTGCGTCAGTGGGGTACACAATATTATCGAGATCCAGAAGTTCGTCTAAATCATCGTATGTGCTGATATATACAACGTGAGGGTTCGTAGTCAGAGTCGGATAAATATCTTTCCACTCTTGATAGCCTCCATTTAAAATTGCTGGTTTTTCTTTATAACTCCTATCAAAATCCCACTACGAAAAAATAAATAAATTAAAAACCATGGGTAAATAATTTTATATTTCTTACTTCTGTAATTATGGTGAGCAATTTCTTTAATTTTGAGGTAACAAAATTTTCGGACGTTGTATTCCAGTCGAGTAACACGATCGCATCAAACGAATCTCTTATATCCCACAGCTGTTTACTATAGAGCGATAATAATTCTCCCAGTTTGTGAGCAGATAATCTGAACAGACAATAGACATATTAAAGGGTAATCAAATCAATTTGTTGATAGAATCTTACCCTAATTGAATATATGAATCAGGTATATTCAAACATATCGCATTCTTGACTGAAGACTTTTGATAATCCGCCTCGGGCCTACAGTCCATTATTAAGATTTTAAATTCTTTGTTCATTAATGCGCTAAACAATTCTGCGCAAGTTATCATTGACACTAAAAATAAAATTTTAATTATCGAGATCTGAATTTTTGTATTAAAAATTAAACGAATCACAAAGTCACAATATTTTGACTAAAACTAGCAAGTACAACTCACCATTATTAAAAACGGTCGAAGAATCTTTAATAGGAGGAGGTTTAACCGGTACTTCCTCAGATTGTTTAGCTAACAACTTCTCCTTTCTATTTTTTTCGTATCGATATGCCAAACTGTTCTCTATTTCGGCAAGCTGTGCTTTTGCTTTACGTACATCGGAATCCAAGTACACACGAACATAAGCACTATCTTTGTGCCTAGTAACTAATTGGTCAAAGACTAAAAGGAATCTAACAAGTAAAATGTACGTCTTCTCTTGATCTAAAAGATCCATTTGACTACTCCTGTACAACTTTGCCGCAGTTTGTGCCGATAACCTGTAACAATCGAAACTAAATATAAATAGTTAACTAAATGATACCAATTTACATTTCGGGATTCACTTTCTTAGTTCCGGCTTTATTTATCTTCGCTAAAACTTGTAAAGCTTCTATACTGTCTCCCAAATACAAGTCTTTATAAGTTTTCATCCTGAATGTATAGGTTAGGTCAGGTTATCTCAAAACAAGTTTTAATAAACAAGAATTTGGTGAATACTTATAGCGCGAAATCACAAAATTTACGCAGGGCAACATTAATTGCGCTACATAATTAAATTGCACTTGTTGACAACCATCACGAAACTAAATAAACAATTTCAAAATTCTAATACTAAATTTTGACAGCTGTAACACTTGGTGATGGCTACGTTCGCGATTGCAATAACTGACTTTGAACACAGTCAATAAATCCATATTTTAATTGCAATAATTATTAATTGTAGACATTAACATTCAAATTTACTATTCATCCATTTACTCTGAGCAGAGAACCACTTTTTATAGCTATCATAAATATTTACATTTCATGTTTTTCACGTTGTAAAAATTATGTAGTAGTATTTGTTGTCAACAAATAGTGAATAATTTATTTTTTCATTCAAAACAGTTTTTTTAAAATAAGATTTAGTTTTGTATAGAAGCTATGAATTTTATATTATTAAGATTTAGGGGATATTCGTTCCATTAAATCGAGATGTGACATGTACTTTATTTCCATAAAAAGTGTTAAAAATAATATTTTTTTTCATTGCCTGCAATCTTAATAATGTAATTAAGGGTTTCATTCGGATAACACCATCTTGATGTAAACTCCACAACAGTTTACACATAATTTAAAATGCTTTTCCATTGGTATCTAGGTTTAAAAAAAAAACGCAAAATTTTATATTCGAAAATAAAAACAGCACATCATCACACAAAAGTGAGAAATAACATAATTGAACTTAAGCCAGAAGTTTCAAAATTTAAAAAAGCCCGGCGATACACTTTTAAAAAAGTTTAAAATATTAAGTTAATAAGCATGTTAAAATTTTATTTTTTCTTAAAAAAATCTGCATGATTGTCTAACAAAAGAGTGAATGTCTTTAAAAAATACGTAACATTGTTCACTTAATTTTTAATATATTGATGTGTGTGTTAGACTGTCTTTTGGGTTCTTGCAAACTCTCGTAGAGGTAGTTCATCGTTAACCAAGTCTAATTAACACACTGAGCAATCTTATGGCCTACTCGTACGTCTTACTTGATAAGTGATTAATAAGTTTACAAAATAATAATGCACGTTATGATTTAAATAAAGATTTAATTACCATAAATGTAGGCTAAATATATGACACATAAGTGAAAAATAAAAACATTATTATACTATAACAACATACTAAAACGCTTAGCAATTACAATTAACATGGTATTATGTACAATTCTATTTACAATTTCAAATGTTCACATATAAATGCGTCTCAAGTCAGCAGGCGACGTTATCATATTACACTGTGGACAGAGTTTCTTAGCGCCCAAGGTCTGCAGCCAACATTGTTCACAATGGACATGCCAACAGCACACCGAAATAACTGGTGTTCTATAACGCTCCATACAAATTAAACACTTATAAATATCGTCTTTACTTTGTTCACGACTTTCTAGTTCTCGTATTCGACATTTAAGAGCTTCTACTACCGGATCCTCTTCTGTGTTTATGCTTGCTTCGCTTTTTAACTTGGAACCTTTTTGTAGTTGGTCAGTTCCAGGACCTAAGACTGCTTTTCGTAACACATTTTCTTCTTCCCCACTAAGCATAATTATATCCTTCTCTGAATATTGTGGTAAGCCATACACATCGGTGTCGTCTCCATCGACAACTAGATCTTCATCTTCATCGGCCATACTTAATGTAGTGCCCAAGTTGGACACTCCGCCTTGCAGGAGCGATGTTGCACGTACACGAGACTGTCCTGCCCATTCGTATTCGTCAAATCCACCTTCCACGTCTATATTTTCATCGCTATCTCCACCATTGCTTTCTGAATGACGTAAACACATTTCAACATGTAAAGTTATATCTTCCGATGTTTCCTTATTGCATACCGGACAAGTTACTTCGTCAGGTTTACGTTTACGAGATTTTATTCTTTGTCTGCTTTGTCGGTTAGATCGAATTTTTTGATATGTGTCCCAATGTTTTTCTCGTCCATTTTCTGTCGAGCCATTGATGCACGTTGGCGAGGAATTATTACTTTTACCATTTTGTTTGTGTTTAACAGCAGACAATTTGTATAGTTTGTCAATTTCTGTAGATAAATGAGAGTCTACTTCCGAACTTCTTAAAGTAACACTACATACTGGACAACACACTGGTTCCATTTGTTTACGTTTATTTCTGCAGCTTCTACCAACATCTTCTCCATTACTACCGCTTGCAGATTCGTTTTCATCTACTGAACAATCCATTATTCAATTATTCGATTTTTAAAGAGTATTGAGAAAATGATTATGTTTAGAGCTGTTTCTCAATCATTATGATTTTTTTAAGGTTATGTTTCTGAAGTTACATTTAAAGCAATAAAACTGGCGAAAGCACAAACTTTAAAGATACGATGTACACTTTTATGTTAAAAACTTGGAGAGTTTAGTTTATAATACACGTTGCTTATTAACCAACTAACATTTTACAACCTGGTGGACAGTAGGTGACAGCTATCAACAAAACAACACACAAGAATAGGAACGTTTTGTCGCAGAATAACAAAATGTATTGGAAAATGTAAAATTTAAAAAAGGCTTAATGGATAATAAAAACTCAATTTGTCTTAAGGATCTCAAATATTTTATTCAATTTCATTCAAATTTTAAACATAAAGCAGTGTAATCCTTACGAATTTAATTTTTTTAATTAAAATGTGTTACTGCATTTGAATTATTGAAAATGTAGCAGTATAATGTTTTAAAATGATATAATCTAACATGGACAAAATGTATATGTTATCTGCAAATCAATAAAAATACTTGAATGACTTTTGAAGCATACTGCTCGTTCAACTATCACTTAACATTACTCGTTATCAGTATTTTCTGCATGTCCATGTTCTGTTTTCGATACATTTGAATAATAACAAATATGTTTATTTGTAAGAACATGGGAAACACAAAGCCGGTTTAAATCTTTACTTATTCAAATAATGTAAAATAAATTATGAATAAATTGTTCTTAACTTGACCAATAATGCCAATGAGATATATAAAGATGTATTTGTTGAGTAAATACATGTGTCTGGATTACAAAATTATAAAATTCAATTTACAAAAGCTTTTATGAAAAAAAACTTTTACTTGTAATTAGTTAAAAATGTTTTATTATTGTACTAAAAATCTAACCACTTACTTTAATTATCAAGAAGTAAAGTGCAGAAATTTGTCTTAATACATTGGCAACGAACCAGTTAATTCAATAATTGACCCTGTGACGAGTGAAAAATTATGTTGTGCAATAAATCTTTTCCAAACCCCTTGACAAGTAAAACAAAATTTTCATAAAACGAAAGTTATATATACTTAATGATGAATCGTAAGAATATTCTGATCCATGTTATCAGGTACCACTAAATAACAATGTTTTTCAATACTTTCAATATTTTAATTAAAGTGCAGGTTAAGCTAAGATACCGAACATTACACCATTAAGTTTATAAGATGTAGGTTTATTATCAACAAAACAGTTAAGTCAATTTGTTTAGGTATGCAATGACAATTTTAAATTCAGTTTGTTATATTATATGGTTAATTACACAAAAGGGAATAGAAATAAACAAGCATCAAGCTATTTAAAATTAAATTTAGGATGAAAAATCTTTTGTAAATTAAATAATTATGAATCCAAAACTAACTAAAAAAAGGACAAGCGTGACGACAATTTTTCATTAATTTTAAGACGAGACAATAATTAACATCAGGGTTTAAATACTGGTTGCCAAAATCAGATACTTCTCCATAGTATTTCTAAAAAAATGTCCCAACTATTTTTTAACATGACCCGCTATTACTAACAGTTAAATTGTCTAAAATCTTAACACTTGTTTTTAACCACAGGTACATCGAAAATAATAATTATAATACATTAAAATGCTACAAAACTTGTTACTGATGCCTGTATTAAAGCAAAACAGTAAACAATATGGTTGCCAAAGCAACAAATAGTTTATAAGCGAGAACAAAAAACAATCATATTAGTATTTGATTAAAAGAAATAAAAAAGTATCTATTATATTTTAGCCTTTATTGATACTGTATTGAAATAATAATCAATAGATAATAATAGCAATACCAGACATTGGCAACCAACATATATAATTAACAAAAATAAACAATATTAGTCAACTGATATGTAACTGGGTTAAAAGTAAACAATACCTTGTTTGTAACATGCAATTATCACAAAACGATTATATATTAGTATATCAGTTAACGTTTAAAGGTGTTGCAACTCACTATCTGCATTTACAAAATGAAAACTATTTAGCTGATTATATTACGGTTATTATTTTTTGGTTTTGAATAGAAACTAAATTTCGTATTCCTTTGTATGTTAAGTCTATTAAATACACTGATTATGTATTATTGTGCAAAATATATATCAATGTAAATTTAAAAAACTTATTAATCGCTACCCTGAACTTGCGACAAGCTAATCAGTACTCATTAGGTCTAAGTATATAAAATTCACAACTCAGATAATTTGAATAAATTATAATTTTTAACACTTTAGTTATAAAATGTATTTATAATTGTGATTAATTAAAAACACAATAAATTGTTTACCATTAATGCTAACACTATAATAATTGAGAAGTTAATTTAATTTCACAAGTACGCCTCCCCAGCTAAGCCAGAGGACCCAACCAACTGCCCTGGTAGAACAACTGGCCAAAAAAAGTAAAACTAAATAAAATACACATCGTTGTTATTCTACCAGTGCAATACATACATTACAAGATAAATACTAGGTGGCGCAATACTTCCAAACGACTACCCTTTTGGATTTGTACAGCTGAACTAATAAAACAGGCTGTATGATTCATCAAACAAAACACAAAACAACCATTGAGGATAAAGCCGTGGTTATATTTGCATCTAAATGTTTCAACTTCTAGTAAATTATTTCATGATCAACTAGGGCTTAAATTTAAATAATAAATTGAAAATTAAACCCTCAATACACATGGTTGACACTGTTAAAAACAAGTGATTCATAAAAAACTTACTTCATGGTATTTCCAAACAATTGATCAATCAGCAGCACAAACCTTCAACCATGTGAAATACAGAAGTTTACAATTTCATTATTTTATTTAATAATCATCCAGTTATCTGAAATTATTTATCAAAATGTCGAGTCTCTATAGGTAATGAATATAATTTATAAATAAAATTTTGTTTTTCAGTATATTTCATAAACAAATATTTACAACAAAAAAATAAATTAAAACACTTGCAAATTAACTACAGTTTTATCTTCAATGACTTTTGGATACACATAAAAAGATAACGAAGTCTAAAATTTAAGAAACTATACATCATTCTGATAACGTTCAAACGTTAGTGGATTTTGACAAGCTACAAATTAAAATTAATTCTGTAAAGACGAATGCACTGTTTATATTGTTATTGCGTCACCTTGCAACTACAAATTTGGACAACCGATAGTTAGAAATAATATTAAAAGGTAAATAATTACAGTGGTCACTGCGAGGTTTCCACTAGTCGATAATATAGTAGAAAATCCCAGTCTCATTCGAAAGGCAGCGTTCACAAGCCACAATATGGAAAATAATCACATAGGCGTATAAAACAGCTTATCAAATCCTCCAGAGCTCAGCTTAGAACACGAACACACAACGGAAAGTAGGGTATTCTAGCGGGCTCTGACTGCTGGCACAAAGAAACCATATTTGCTAAGCCAGAGACCAACACCAGTACCAAGCAGCAACGATATCAAATTAGTTAAAAACAATGTGCACAATCCTTTTCGTGAAAATACACTGCTATCCCCCACGCGGGCATAACGGATGCTTAGAACATCTCTCTTGGGATGACGAAAACTCCAGTTTTTGGGTGGCAGTTGGTCAGGACGACTGCTCCAATCGCTGAACAAGTCACCATCCTGGAAGTTCGCTTTCGTTATTAAAAATAATTAACACGATTTACATTACCTACGTCTTTATTTTCACTGTTCATGTAGTAAGACTGCCATTCCATAATGAGAGGGGTTTCTTGGACAGGACTGTTTGGTGGTGATTTCGGGCTACTTCGTGGTGAATCTCGTCGTGAGCCTGCTAGCGACACTCGAGCAGATGACTGATTGGATTCTCTCTGCGCTTCTCGCAACAGGCGTAAATACTCTTCTGGTGGTAACTGAGGTGTTACTGATCCAGGAGTACCGCCACCTTGCGAACCACAAGTAGAGGATACTGACACATCAACCCATGATTCTATGGATGAAGACATCTTATTAGCACACTGCGTGTTAAACATTTGAAGAAACAAAATAAAATACAAACAAAAATTGATAGCAGCAACTAATCACTGTGATAAAAGCCAACTAATTACTAATATCAATGGTTTAAAGCCTTTGTTTTGATTATAATGCGTAATAAGTAGTCAAAGTTTGTCAACAAATTTGTTTTGTATATATTTTGCATCTCAGTGACGTGCCAGCTGGGACGTAAACAATGCAGTCTCACCTCCAAGGAGATCGTCAACACTAGATTTTGACGATGACATTTTCCAATTTACACAAAACTTTGCACAACAAAGAAGTACTTGGTTTAAGCTGTACAGAACACCACAAATAACAGTCAGTTTACAATTGTTAGTACGACTCCATCTGCAAAATTAAAGTTAACGCGTACGTGACTTGACAACAGTCAGCAACCAGTTGTGTGATTCTTTCTTTGTCTTTAACGTAGACGTCAATGGTCACATGACTGCGTGGGCCAATGACATCGATATTCAAGGTCTGTCAACATCCATCCAAATACAAAACATGCATAGAATGCATCTTCAGTAATAAATCATTGTATGATTAGCGATGATTAGTTATTTTATTTATAGGAACAATGTATTGTGTTATTTTTGTTTATGACGTATGACATCAAAAAGTAGCAAAATATCCAAATATTTAATAAATGATAACCAACGGATTCAAAACGTTATTGTTTAATTGTGCTATTGTATTAGTAATGTTGTATAAATATTTAAAATTAAAAATAAATAAATTTAAAATTGTCAAAACAATCGCCATCTGTATGTTGATAGCTGTACTACATGTGGGAGACCATAGGCGGATCTAGGGTATGGTAGATGGGGACTATAGTTTATTAAGTCTTTTACACAAATTTAAGATAAAGAATTATTTTTTAAATTGCATTCAACTTTAGAATAGATGAGTGTAATATTTACCATAAATAATTCAAAAATCTATGATCAATAATAGATTTTACGGCGTTTAAGGTTCAACTCTGTTTTATTATTTAGTTTAAAAGAAATATCTCTTTTAAGGGAATACAAAATACGCTTGCAACCTTAATAATTCTATTTGTTGATTACTATGCTAGTAATAGTTCGATATTTATTTTCCAATAAACTATCCATCCCTGTTTAACAAAAAATACACAAAACTACAATTATCTCATTGTTCAGATATTAATATTATATTATAATAATATTCACGACACTTGTATAACTATGAATTATACATATTTAAAATATATGTAGTTTTTGCTATATTAGGTGCGTTACGTATATGGTTTTGTAACTTTTCTCGTGAAATATATGTGTAAAAATGTTTTGTTTTTGGCCTCTGACAAGTAAAAATATTTGACATGCCATTAAGTAACTTAAAATGAATATAAAAATTTCAGTTTGAACCTTGTACTGCGCGGCTGGGTTTAAAATGTCAAATCAAGTAACGATAAAAGTTTTTTGATTAAAGGTCGAATTTATTAGATTTATGTACGCAGAGTTGATGCAAACAAAAAATGGCCACGCATATTCTGCAATCAAGCATATTATTTCGTTATCAGAGGAGAAAAGACGCCCGGAAGTCAATGAAAACGTTAGGTCTGTGTACCAGGTGCTTATAAAAGATTATATATGAAATAAGTCAATGTGTGTAGTGCATAATGAGTAAAGTTTTTTATTTAACAATAAATAGATAATTTAGACTATATACATATAAAACTTTCTAATGATGCAAAAAAAAAACAATTATTATTAATCTTTAAAATAAAAAAGTGTAATGTAGCACATTGGAAAATAATTAGAGACGAACTGTTTTGCAAGAGTAAAACTTGACGTGTAAATATGTTCAGTTCATAGGAATTAAAATACTAAATGGAACACTTGTTTACAGCAACCTTTTAAATTTTTAACTTTAATTGCATTTGATACACAAATTAGTCTGCTTTGTCAGTTACGTGTATTGTAACTATGATGATTTAAATGCTTACGTCACTAATTAAATAGTAACATTGTTTAGGAGCATGTATTAACATATTAAACAGATACTAACTAGTATTTCGAGTTTTACCGGAAATCGTGTTATTGTTTTTAGCATAACGTACTATAAAATTGTAAAATGTTACCTATTTTTGAATTCTCATCATATAACATTATCGTTACAAATTGTAACTTTAAAAACATAGACTTTAAATGAAAAAAAAAAACGCCACGAATAACAATTTTACAGACTGATGTACAAACCTCAGCGTACAGCAAGAAAGGCAGATCGTTTTACTGAGTATTAACACCATTAACACCAGAAAATTCTTTACTGTGAAATTTTTTCCTAAAATCAAATGCTAAGCAGATATTAACACTTACTCGATTTTTTTATACTTTTGCATTTAAAAGGCTCTGTCACAGAAAACATCAATTTTATCGTAAAATACCTGAAAATTTTTAATAGAACATGAAATTCTCTACAAAATTGGTTACAATCATTTTTTGTCTACAGGCAATGGTTTAAGTTATAAAGCAGTTTGTACAAAAAAAATGTAAAAAATGTAAAAACGAAAGGCTGTACAAAAAAAAAACGGACGGCCAATTCCGGATAGCAAATTTTACAACTTTGGTCGAGTGAAAGTTTTCGAAAAATCAAACCGATTTTCCGGAAAAGCTGAAAATGAGGAACAGAGTGTATTATTTAAATTCATAAAAACGTGGGCAAACTTTGTTAATCAAGAGAAATGTAGACCTATAAATATCTCGAAACACCGAACAATGAACTGACAACACGTTTGTAATAAAAGGTCCATTTGTTCACAAAGTTGAGACTTAAAATAAAAATAAATTAGTTGGTTACTAAAGCGATAAATTGCTCTACAAGTGTTATAAAGCGTATGAAAGAAAATAAATAAATAATTTATAAATTAATGGATAAAATAACTTTGGCGAGGTTTAGCTTTTATAATTTGTTGTTAGTATTCAGTGTTGTAGTGTTTTAAATGTATGTTAACGTATCAATTGTAATTAAAATTTTAGGTAAGCCTAAATGATGAATATCTAGTATTCTTACCAAAAAATTTGCACGTGGTAAAAAGACACGGAAATTGTTAATATGCCTAAATAATCAAGTCAAGGCCAATATGCCTACCTTTGTTGATTAATTGATTATTGTTACTTCGACATTGTTTCATAATTCTGTAAAATATTTCAAGATGTATGTTTTTTAGTGAATCTACAAAATAAATTGTTACCATTTGTTTAACGGTAGCTATTAGCTGTGAGTCAAACAATGAGGGTTTTATAGAGACCGCCGTGTTTGACATATATAGGAATTAATTAAATTTTATATAGGTTAGTTACTCGACCAGAATTTGCGTGGCTTTTTAATGAATTTTGGTAACAAGGACATTACTGGATTTACAAGGAAATGCGCGCAACTATATAAATTGCGGTTTGTTCAGTTAAGAGCACAGTTTCTGTCTAGAGTTCAACAGAAATACATTCAAAATCACAATGAAGGTATACATTTTCATTCTTGAGGTGTTCTATCGGATAATTTGTTTTTTGACCGATGTGAACTAACCCTACAGTGGAGGTGTTGCAAAAAATTGAAATTTGTTTTGTGTTGCAGGTCGCTGTAGCTATTTGCTTAGTCCTCATCGTAGGTCTCGCCCAAGCTGGTCTTTTACCTGCTGCCACTTTGGTGAGGACACCAAGTTTGGACAGTGCCATCATTAAATCTGACCGTCTTGGAGGCAACTTCGCTTACAGTACAGTAGAGGGACACGCTTACGCCGCCGTCGCTCCTGTTGTGCAACGAGTAGTCGAACCAGTCGGTGTTTCCTACACCGCCCACCAGGTGCCTCTTGGCTACGCTGCCGCCCCTATTCTTGCCCCAGGTCTTGCAGGTCTTGGAGGTCTTGGAGGTCTTGGAGGTCTTGGAGGTCTTGGAGGTCTTGGCCCCATCGTTGTTGCCTAAACACTTACCGCCAAATTCTAGACGTCGGACTATGATACAAAATTGAAGCTAGATGGATACATAAATCTATTTATTGTAAATACAAAATGTACAGCCAAATTGTAAATTTAAGCGGCATATAAATACAACTCTGTATGTCTTATTTGGTGTTTTTTTTTTTACTTTTGCCGAACATAATTCTGTACATCTGCAGATGTATGTATTTAAATAAATTAATCTGATAAAAAGCGAATTTTGATTAAATAGCAAATTGTTACTCTTAAGAAATCTAGACAATCTAGAATTTTGAATTTAATATAGAAGTCGGGGATTTAAGTACTGAACATAAATTGATAATGAACTTCGTATGCTACATTTTTTGAATCACCATACGCGTTTTTTTTTGCAACCACGCCCGTCCCAGACCTTGCCATTTAGATTTTGTTCAGACCTTGTAGGTTGACCAGTACATAAAAACGAGATCGAAATTTGTTAAATAATAAAATACTGGATATTTGTTGTATTGTTCCTGGTCAGCTTGAAGACAGAGGCGGATTATTCATTGCTTTGGACTTACGATTGAAGGTTTACTTGCGTTTACGAACAGGTAATTCAAACAAAAAATTGTAGTCAATGAACGTACTTGACCATTCATGTTTAAATCAGCAATGTTTTATCAGCCCACGGACATTATTTTTACAACAAAAAAATGCAAAAAGGTTACCATAATATTATTTTTAAGCCTTAAAATTCGTTTTCATCAAGTCGTGTACGAAGAGAATCAACTTATCTTTGTTCTGAAAGTTTATTTTGATTTTTATTTATAATTGAAGGACGCATTGTTGAAAATGATCTGACAATGACTTTGGGTGTGGTGATGGCAACAACCGGATTGTCCTGTTCAATTGACTATAAGTAAGGAATATATTTAAACGTGCCACCGAATAATGATTTGTTACAAGCAAGTATTTCACATAAAATCTAATTGTTACACGAAAATACTGAAATGTGCCAAAAGAAGATTAAGTTCACATGCGTTTACTAATTTGTACCAAAATAAAATTAAATGACAACTGAATTAATGATTTGTTACATGGAAATACTGAATGTGCAAAAAAAAGTTTACATGAGTATATTCATAAGAAAAATATACACACTGATTAATGACATGTTACATGAAAATACTAAATGTACCGAAGGTGGTCCACATTTTGTAGCAGGACTTTAACAGTCGATACAAAAATGTATTTTAAAGCGAATTTTCCATATCAACATGGGTCCATAAACGCTTCATTTTAAAGATACAGAGTGTTGAAATTTTCAAAAAAATATCGTTTTTTTTTACCCTTTCCCAACTAGTAGATATATTTAAACCAAATTTGGTATACAGCACCACCTTACAGGTTACCACATTCGGTCAGAATTTCAGGCCCCGCAAGCAACCAGTGGCGGAGTTGTGGGGGTTTACTTTCAATAAATTTAATAAAAAACTAGTACGGCCCTGTTCAAAATCATACTCGAACTTGTTTTTGGGTAGAACATTTTATTTTAAACAAAAACTGTCTCGACTTTTCTTTGTATGTACCAAAATTTGACAAACTGACTATGAATGAAGGAAAGCAACACAACTCGAATTTTTATAAACGATGTAGAAACTCAATTAAAATTAATCTTTCTCGATTTTGCTTCAGCAAAATCATTTAATAGGTTATCGAAGTCCATCTCCCTGATGACTTCACTTTCAATTGACATAATTGCGAGTGCATTTAAACGTTCTTCAGAAATAGTGGATCGTAAATACGTTTTGATTAATTTTAATTTTGAAAAACTTCTTTCGCCCACAAAAACTGTTACCGGTATAGTAAGTAAGGTCCTTAGTGCAATAAATAATTTGGAAACGAGGTTGGACGATTATTACAAGCCAAATATTGAAGTATATTTAAAGGATTGCAACAACTTTGTGAAATAGTTACTTTTAAAGCTTCTATTTCTTCTGCCAACATGAATCCATTTAAGTCCACCGATTCTCCGTATTTCAAAGAAATTTGTAAATCAGCAGCACATTTTAATGTAGTCTCTTTGGATTGATTGTGAAAGGTCGATAAAAAACTAAATAAATCTATGGTCTCTTTTAATTGTTTGAATCGAAGTTGAAGAGACTGCAGTGTTTTATTTAACACTTGATTAAAACTGTTTATTTTGTATGCATCCTTTGCATCTGAGAACTCGTAAGCAACTTGCCTTTTGCGTTTCCGTAAACGTTTCGACTGGAATTGTTTCACGAAAGCTTTTGTTAATGGATTTGATGATAATATTTGATAAATAATGTATTATATTATTGTGGTATAGTTTATTTATTAAGTTTAGTATTTCACTATTGAATAATAACTTTTTTAAGTGATATGATAGAGAATTGCTTTTTGTTTTTATGCTATTAATAAGTATTGCATTTATATTATTTATTTTTTGAGCGCGGGGCCCCTTTAAGCGCGGGGCCCTAGGCGAGGGAATCGGTGGAATATGCTTAAGGCCGGCCCTGTGCAGATCAATATCAATAATGTATGGAAAATAACATCTAGTAGAATGTGTTGTCCAACATTATTTTTAAAAATGAATTCACTTGATTTTTGTGACAGTCCACATGAGCAAATTGTAGTCGTGCTTAGTTAACTGTCACTAAAACGCAACTTGCTGTTAACCTTACAACAAATTTGGTATTCAAATATATTAAAGTTCTTTGTAAGCGCCTAACGTATTATTAAATTATAAATTTGAGATTTTGATACCGTTTCAAGCTTGTATTGAGATATTTGTTCCTAGAATGCTAATATAAAGGTTAAATAATTTTAACTAATATACAGTTGCTTAAGATAAATATTGTAGAGACAACAATATTCGTTTATTTATCCTTATGGTGAATGATTCCAACAGGGTGTTTATTAGCAAACTTGTTTATTATTCATACAAGCTCTAACTACTTAACAGTTAAGTTCCTAATATATTCTTAGGGCAATTTATGTCTTGAAAATTATGCATTGTTTTCTTGAGTGTCAAAATCAACTGTGTTTTTGTGTTCGTAGTTAATTTATTTTTGTTTAACATTTTTTGTGTTAATTGCTATGAAGCCTAGAGCTAATTGCTGTAGTTGAAAGAAAATTGATTTTTGTTTCAAAAAAAGGATAACAACTGTATGTAGTTTTCGCGATTTGAACGAACTGAGGATTAATAATTTTTATTTGCGATCTTTATAACGTATCTATAAAGTTTTAAGTGAATTGCTTCGGTGTCTTTTTTTTGTAACTCCTAAATTTGACCTTTTTTCCAAACTTTAAAGGTCTATAACTCGATAAACATCGAGTTTTGGACTATGATTCATATAAAATTTTTTGCTTAAATTGACTCAAAGAACATGCTCCTTAAGTTTGGCCTTTTGGTCATGCAACACCCTGTTAAACTTGGGGAAATAACTCTTTCAAAGCTAAAATTAATAAAAACTTATTTGCAGTGTCTAAAGAACGTCTTACGGATAATATCAATAATAAATATTATTATGAATACTTTAAAGTATATATATAAAAGATCTAATTAGGCCTTTGAGCCAGGTAAAGCTTGGAGGATAAACATGTAATAAGTGACATTATAAATACCTAAACTTCCAAATTTATTGTTGTGTTATGATTTTTTAAATAAAATAAAAATAAACATTTTTTTACCGTCATTTATCAGAACCAAGAAAACGATAAGGGGTTACCATTTTTTTGTCGATGTTGTTATTACCCGAAATCAAATAAAGAGCAAGAGGTAAGTCTAATAAAAAACTTTAAAGAAAATTAAATCGGCATGTCCGAAGATTTTTTCCAAAAAAATATTTGAATGAATTCATTCCACACTTTTGCCGCGCACTGTGTTATTGTTATGTATGAGCCTTTAATAATAGGTGACACAGAGTTTACAGACTTATACGTAAATAACAAGTCCAACAGTTATTTCAACTATTAAATGCAAAAAAGTTATATGCATATTTTTTCAATCAGGTGACTTGAAAACTAGCTTTACCTAAACTTCTGTAACACTCTTTACTACACTTGCAAGGTAATTTTCAATGTCAATGAACAACTTTTGTTAAAGCTATTCTGGGAGTGCTGTGGGTCCACTCGAACTAGATTTATTACTGGCACTATAAATACAAGTATGTATGTACTGGATGTGCATCTATGCATTCGAAGACTATTTAAATGTCATAGTAAATTTTTAAAACACAAAAACAAAATTTTAGTGCAGAGAATATAAAATTGAAGCAATTAATAGGTACAATGTTTTAAATATTTTGCCTTAAAAGCAAAATCGTCAAATTACATGGTCACCAGTAAAATAAATTAATTTCAAGTTCAAGTTTACTATCGCTTAACAACATCGACGCGTTAAATGTAAATTAGATAACAAAACCCGAATTAAGAAATGTAAGGCATTTATATCTACAAATCTACAGCGTCTCAAAAGTCTCTGTTTCATTAAAAATTGAAAAAGTGCAGTGGCGCTCGTTTATCGGAGGTAAATCGAAAATTTTCTAAACTAAGACTATTAACGTAAAACCACGTTGACACGTCATAGTGACTCAACTACTATAGGCCCATAGCCATCCTCAATACCATTAGCAAGATATTTGAAAAAATAATATACAACAGAATTGAAAATTATGTAGAACACTTTGGCATAAAAAACAACGCTCAAAATGGATTCAGAAAAGGCAAAACAACTACCCGCGCTATTTACATGGCAATCCGAAATGTACTTCAATCCCTCAATAAAGACCACCAACACCAACACCATGGTCATGTGTGTTGATGTCTCGAAAGCTTTCGATAGTGTTCACCACAAGATACTGCAAACGAAATTAGAACACTATGGTATACGAAGGATCGCCCATAACCTTATAAAATGTTATTTTTCGGAAAGAAACCAATATGTTGCCGGAAAAGACTCGCCAGGTACATTACTAAAATCTAACAAAAAAATAAATAAAAAAGGAGTCCCGCAAGGATCAATCTTATACATACTGTTCACTAATGATCTTCCAGATTATGCCAATACTTCTCTTATACAATTTGCCGATGACACATCTGCTATTAATAGTGATTCGGATTCCAAAAATTCTGAACAAAAGCTCTTTGACTGTTTAGGTCAACTTCAACATTGGTTCACATTAAACAATTTAACCTTAATATCAATAAAACTCAAGTTATAAAATTTTCACAAAGTAAAATAAACTCCGACTTAAAATGTTGTAAATAAAATATCATTTCTTGGTTTATGTATTGATTCTAGACTGGGCTGGTCGGTCATACCATATCGAACGCCTGTCACAAAGCCTGTCGTGGTACCCTTTTGCACTAAAAAAACCCTAAAAAAATTGGTGAATACAAACGCGACCAAAACTGCATATGTTGAATCTAGGTTACGCTATGCTGTAATTTTTTGAGGTAACGCTAGCGACTCAGAACGCCTCTTTATTATACAAAAGCGATGTATAAGAAATATTTTTGGTCTAAATTACCGAGATCACTATAAAGACACTTTTCATGACAAACAAATATTAACTTTTTACGGTCTATTCATTCTCGAAGCCATCCTTTTCGTAAAAAATAATGTAGATGTTCGAAGAGAATATAAGAAACCATGCAGCCAATACAGACATAAAAAAACTCTAAGAGCCGTGTACAAAATTTCAAAATTTTAAATAATACAAATCGTGTATACAGTTATAAAAAGCATAACTTCCAAACGAATTTGGGTTGTCACCACACATTTCTTAAATATTAAACATTTTTGAAAATACTACATCGCTCAAAATTTTCAAAAACAAGTGAATTACTCGAAAGCGGTTAATTTTAGGCCTATATGACCTTTCACATTTTATAAAGTAAATTTAAAGAGGAAACCAAAAATGTAATAATATATAGGGTGTTCTATTTAAAATAACTAGGTCGGTTGCCCTAGCAAATAAATCGTAAAAACAAAACAAAATCGAGTGCACCATAAGGCGCAAGAAAGATGGCGATGCATCTTTTACAAAAAAACATTTTTTCGGTTAATCAATATTTTAGAAGATAAAAGCGGTATTTCATACTTTTTTATGTTTTAATTGACCTTTTTTTATAAACTTTAAAGGTCTATAATTCGATAACCATCGAGTTTTGGACTATGGTTTATATAACATTTTTTGCTTAAATTGACTCAAGGAATGCTTCTTAAGTTTGGCCCTTTGTTCATGCAACATCCTCTATATAATAGAGTTATTTAAAGTCTAAAATACAACTCTATTGGATTTAGAGTTTGATTTTTTTTTATGTGCTTGATTGAAGTATATTGTATATCAATACAAGAACTAATTAAAGTGACAAAATAATTCAAAATATTGTAGCAACAACGATAATTTCCATTAATTCAGTGATTACTTGGAAAAAATCCGATCGGCAAAATGCTGTTTAGCTAAAATTATGTGTAATATTTATGTTATGAATAATGGCTCTAATTACGACATTTACGGGATACATTTACATTCTATACACTGTCGCAGTCGCATCAATAATGCTTGGTTGCTTATAGCTTACAACCGTATGTATCGACTAATGTCAAACAAATTACTACAGTGACATCAAGCCAAACTACATGTATTTACGACTTTCCGTTGTGTTGGTTTTAAAATCAATAGAATTTTATAAACTGATATCAACACGATTTTTGGATTGGATTTCAAATTTTGATTTTCGTTTGTATAAATATAACATAAAACGCTTACATGTTGTATACACGGTGTCCCAGATTACATTTCCAGCATGGGGATCTCGCTTATTATAAGAGATAGAGGTTTGTTTAAATAAGATGAATTATTCCTTAGTATGAGAGAAGCCACTCGCCTCATGCATGCTTAGTAAGTGAGTTATAGCGCACGGTAAGCAAAACGCGTACTTGCCTAGAAATGTCAAAGTAGGCTTACGTCAAAATTGACAAGACAACGTATACATGTGTATATTAGTCAAAAAAAGCCGTTAAAATCGTAGGTATTATGTGATCGTAGAAAAAGTAAGCTACATAACACGAGTTGTAAAGCAATTACGTACTCGTGCGCAACTTTCCACTCGTGCGTAATATGCTTCTTACAACTCTTTTTATGCAATATACTATTAGTACACCTGTGCTTTTATTACAAGCAGTTGTAATATTCCAACTTATTTACTAGTTTTGTCTAATACAAACATTCGCGGCAATTACCTTCCTTCATGATAAAAACTCAGCAACATCGGTACGTAGGGAATATGATTGACGGCCGGTTTAATTAGAGTATTCATTTGTAACTTCAATTAAGCTCCAAAAATGGTTAAGCATTGGCGGGTCATAGAGACTCGTTGAGAATTATTGGGTTTTTAATTGCGGCTAAATTTGACCGGTTGTACTGTGCAAATTCATCGCTTATCAGATTTTAAATGTATAACAGAAGCTTGTTTGTTTAATTAGTTGAAAGAATTGTTTTAGTTTTTCGACAGATGGACATTTATTATTTCTTGTAAATGTAAAATTAATAAAAACATAAATTAATAAAGTGGTCATTTTTATTTTAAAGCGACTATTTCGCAGCTTAATTTATTAGTAGTAATCTTTATTTGTTTTGAATATCCAAAAAGGCGTAGAACATGTCACAATAATGATAAAACACATATATACGCATATATACAACACAAAATTATATTTACTTAAACGAGTTTTTAAAGTAAGCGTAATTAAGATATTCACCAACTCCATAGTAAGCTTTAGAAATTAGAACGTTTCTTAATCTTTTCTTCAAGTCGGGGGTGGGTAGATTTTTTATACTCTTAGGTGATGTGTTAAATTTAAGTGTCATTGATGGACGCAGAAAAAATATTGCACTTAACATACTCAAAAAGTGTCTTTACTGGACTCGTATGCTTCAAGGACTTGTCTACGGCTCGTCTCAGAACTGTCTACTCGTTCAGTAAAGTACCACTTCCGGCCTTGTTACATAACAGGAGTTGTAAGAAGCGTATTTGCTTAAGAACTTGAGTTTTGTACTATACTTTTTCTACGATCACATAATATACGATTTTATAGTGCGTGCAGGTTTGGCGTGCGCCTACTTTGATAATTTCTTGAAAACTGTGCTTTTTACTTACATGCAGGTTGTGCAGTAACATTCATTTAAATATGTGGTCGTAAACAAAATACCTTTGCGATGTTTTAATTTCTATGAATCAATAGGCGCAAATGTCATTTACAATGTCGTTAAAGCGTTCCAGCAGCCGACTAAAACATTTATCAGTCCATAATTGACGCATGTGTATAAACCAGTTCATGTACTAGTACAAGAATTAGTATAGAATGCATTGTTGGAACAAAGCTAAAATATGCTAGGTAAAATTAAGTCCTGTAATAAATATGTATAATGAATAGGCGTTTTTTTTAAAAATATACTTACACAAAAAATTATCGCCTTGTATAAATCTAGTTCAGTTTGTTGTGTTTAAAAAAAAATCACCATTTTCTGAAAGAAAAATAATTTTGCTGTAGAAGTTTTATGTCCATAATTTCGTCAACGAAACATTGTTTTATTTCGTCCAATATATTTTCACTATAATATTTGGCCTAGTTTAATTAAGCGGTAGTGGCTACATGTAACCGTTCATATTTAATTTTTTTCGTGGCGCCGAGCACAATGGTCACGTACGTTATGCCGGGGTTACGTACATAGCTTAATTAAAAAATTACTTACTTTTTCATTAGGAAAGGGTAAACAGTTATTAAGTAGACCTACTTCTGGGTAAATTTTTAATTCACTGAACATTGTGTATATCGGGGTGGGTTATCAAGTTTAACGCCCCAGGACAAAGCACTGTTTGCTTCCTTCGGATTTTTTTGGTTTAAAGTCAAAAATATTCAAAGCATGGCAGGACTTTAAAGGTTATCCAGAAAATATTTACGTTTTGGTTATTTCGTTTGTTGGTTTCAGAAAATGACAAGAATTTGGGCCCAATCTGAATTGTTTATTATAGATTTGAAGTTTATTTGTGCTTATAAAACATGTTAATAATTGGGTTTGTGATTAAACTACTTTTGGTTACCTAAAAAAAAATGAATATTGCGGTCATAACTTGATTTCTACAACGTCAGTATTTGGGTTTCGTCAATCAACAAACGATTTCTAGATAAATTTGTACATCTCAAGTAGAACATATTACTCGTACGCAAATGTGCTTGTAGGAAAGACAGGGATGTAACTAAAATAAAAAAAGGATGACAACAGGGAACCAAAAATCTTGGGACAGTCGCGCTGGGGTAGTTAAGAACCAACCCTCGAGAAATGTACAGCCGGTCGAAAAATAAAGGAGTTTGTTGTTAAAATTGTTGTGTTTTATTTGTTTCTTACTGTGCAATAATCGCTCTAGACCTGCGTATCAAGTAAAACAACGTTTAATGGCCCAACCACGCTATAAAGATGATCACGAGCCATAATTACAAACGATTAACATAAGAGTAATAAGAACTCTTCCACAACAGTGCTGCCTATGTACAGTACGGTCTGTCACAATACCCAGCAAAACATTCGAATTTGGTCCACCCTGTACAGTTCATTTTGACAGAGTTGCGTTTAGTTCGAATTTTCAAAAAGGCCTTTTGGCGTTTTGTCTTACTTAAAAATATGGGAGTAAAATTTTACTGCGCAAATAGACAATGAAAAACGATTTTTGCTTTTGACGCGGTGTTTATAAATAATTAAAGCTATAATTATTAGAACGTCGTAATCTAATGAGGAGAGACAGGTGCACTTGGAAGTTTTTTAAAAATTATATCGTACCAATCGCTTTTTATTTGCGTTATCGTTGCTTAAGTGTAATTCATGTTAAAGCAATCTTCATGTAACTTTTTGTTGAAAAACTGTAAGGAAAGTAGGCAATTAAGTTAATTGTACTATAATATGCTCGAGAACACCCTTATAAATAGAACACGTCCAGCAATCTACCCTGCTTTAATCTTCACCTAGAGCAGCCCCGCTTGAAATTTATTATACAACGAGGTTAGGGTGGTACACGCACTAAAACGTTTCATACCGTCAGCAATAATTAAGCAATAAGTAAATTCTCTGTTCGAGCTTTTTAATTTACAAATTATTGACTAACCAAGTTTTTTCACCAAAGATAAAACATGTTCAACTAATGCAAATATTATTTTTTTGAAATCTCCTTTCTACCCGAGATCTGCTCCAGAGCAATAATCGGTTGTTTAAATATTTTGCATTTTGGCAGTGTGACTTGCTGCAACTTACATTAAAGCCCTAACAAATAGTAAAAATAATATGATTAATGTAGTATAGTCTAGTCTTATCTGTAACGTATTTCTAATGGGGTGTATCGCTTCAGCCGATGTGTGACTTCGCAACAATCAAACAACTCCCAGACAAGGTATTAATTGTTTTACTGTGTTCACTTACATTTACAATGCTATGCTAAGAACAGGACATTTCTCAACCCAATTGAGAGTACCTCAGATAATACTAATCCATAAACCAGGAAAATCGGCTGAAGAACCTGTGCCATATAGTCTATTGCTCGTGCTTTTAGAACTATTTTAGAAACTATTTCTAAAAAGACTAAAACCACAACTTGAGGAACTCAATATCACATCACAGCACCAGTTTGGGTTCAGACAACAATGCGCCACAGTCGAACAGGTGCACAGGGTAGTCGAAAACCTAAATAAAACTTTTGAGAAGAACTTGTACCGCTCAGCTGCATTTTTGGATATTACCCAGGCGTTTGACAAGGTGTGGCACCGAGGTCTGCTTCACAAGTTAAAATCAAAACTACCAGAAACCTATTATCTGGTCCAACAGTCATACTTAAGAAACAGACACTTCATAGTAAAATACCAAGAGGAAACAACAACGCTGTACCCTGTACAGGGTGGTCCAAATTTTATGGGATTACATGGGTATCTCGTTTAATAGTCAAGAAAGAGAAACGGTTAAATTACCAAAAATGTGCAGTTTTTTGTAACAAACTCAGAACAGTTTTCAAATATATTCTATCATTTCCGGTTTTTCTTGTTTTGTTTTTGTTTTCACAGCCTACTTTTTGTTTCTCATCTTTAAGAAAATTAAAAAACCTTTTTAACTTGCGTATTATTCAAAATAAATACGTTAACCCTTATACAGGATTCTCGTTTTTCGAGGGCCACTATGGGGATCTCGTAAAAGGTAAGAGTTACGACTTCGGCTAAATTAGGGCAACGTTGTATATTCAGGTGCTTAATAATTTGACGCAAACAGAACTTATCTAGCTTTTTAGTTTTTGAGATATAGGGGAAAAAGTACAAAAATGGATTTTTGTTTTTCGCCCGTAACTGTTTCATTTGAAGTCGAATTTCATTTCTGTAAAAACTTTTTCATGGCACTTTTTGCAAGGAATCAGAATCCCCGATTATATTTTCCATGTGACGTTTCGATTTTTTAAAACCATCATGAGGTAAATGTTTTCTTATGGACGCTATATTTGATTTTAACGCTAAGTTATAGAGCATTTTATTTTGAATTCGACAATGTTTAACACTTGGTACTTGGAAACAATTGTTGTTAAAAAGGGCAAAATTAAATATTTTATTTTAAAAAATGTACTTTAAACTCTAAACAATGATTATCCAAGCCTTATGTCGTAAAATAAAGATTATTTCGATATTCTAAACCTTTCAGTGTAAACAAAGTATGAGCATTTGTATTTACTAATATTGTATAAACTAGTTTACTGCAGAAACTATTTTAAAATAGTTGCCTAGAAATTTATGGTAAATTTTCGATCTTGTTTTATTGTAATTAGGTCAGGTTATACACTAAACTGTAGTTTTTCAATCTGTAACACTGAACTTCGCCTTGAAATTTTTGCATTAATTTTGTTTATATGTTGGTAATGGCTAGGTGCACAGTTTGTACCAGTATAAATAATTGTACTCCTGTTGCTAGCATACTATCTTTTTCTTCTTCTTCTTCTTCTTAATCGGTTCCTCTTGTATCTTTCGGTGTCGAGGTATGCTTTTCTATTTCTGTATTAAGTTTCTCCACTCCTGCCTATCGTTAGCTAATTGTGGCACATCTCTCCAGCTGACTCCTTTTTCTCCTAGTCTCTGCCTCACTTGTTTTTCCCATTGTATTCCTGGTCTTCCTCTATTTCCTTTTCCCTCCATCTTCTTTTTCCATTCTATTTTCCCGTATCTACTTTCTGGCATGGGTAGTAGAAGTTCAAGCCACCTTAATTGAGTCGTCTCCATCTTTTTCTTATTATCTGTTACTCCTAGGTTATTTCGAATTTTTTCGTTACTGATTTTATCAATCAGTCTACAACCCTCTATTCTTCTCGGAAATCTCATTTTCTGTACCTGTATTCTTTGTTTTTGTTTTTGAGTTAGTGTCCAAGTTTCTGAACTGTACGTAAGAATGAGTACATACACTGCATTAAAAACTCGTGTCTTCGTTTCTTCTGATATCTCCTTCTTACTTATCAAACATTTGTTAGTGGCGTAGTAAAATTTCGTCGCTGCCGCTATTCTGTTATTCAGAACTCCCTCCAATATACCATTTTCTGCAATTATTGTTCCTAAATATTTAAAATTTGCTACCGGCTCTATCATTTTTTGTCCTAGCATAATTGTAACTGGTTCATGATTTTTCGCTATAGCCCTAACCTATGTCTTTGTTATATTAATATTCATATTATATCTTCTCAATGTATCTACTCATACGTCTAGATTGAATTGCAAGCCCTATTCGCTTCTAGCTAATAGCACCATATCATCTGCAAAGGCTAATTCTGTTAAGGATATTGGTTTTAGTTTATTCCAACCCCAGTAGGCTTTCTTTGTGTTTTGCTTACATTCTTTAATTATTTTATCTATAAGAGTTAAAAGAGCAGAGGACTTAATGTGCCTCCTTGTCTTACTCCCACTGTTGTACACTATTAAATGTAATAAAAAAAATTCAGTTTACACTAAAATTAGTATTTATACATATGCCTACGCAGATTCAGTATTTACATTTTTATCTATTGAAATAAAACTTGCCTTAATCATGGTAAAAGAATGGTCCAATCCGGTTCTAGTGTCAATGAACAATGGTTTTGTTTCTTAGAAAAAGCAATATTTTTAAGTTTGGAGTCGATATTTTAAAAATTGTGTAAATAACTTTTCGATTTTTGCGAAGGATTTAGATAATAGGATGAGTAGAATAATATAATACTATATTTTGTCGAACTAGTATACAGTGGGACCGTTCAAGGAAGAATTTAGGAAAATAATAGATTTGGATTAATATTGACAGAGAAAAATTAAGCTAAGCGAATAATACTTCATTATCATTAATAAAAATTCCTGCTTTAAGTTTTATATTAGTTGTATGCTGAGCTTCAAGTGAAACGAAAAGATGAGATAAAAAGGATTAAAAAAATTATGACAGGGCGGTCTTAGATATCAAAATACCAACAGTCAGGGCGCAAAACTGACTCCAACAACTTAAGATTATAGCTGAAAACCATAAACTACGCCAGACTCTATAAGCTGATCCTGGATTATGTGTGCAAAAGGGCTGCTGAAGTGGGCAGAGAACGTCAAAAACGTTTTAAGCTAAGAAAACGCAATAATCGACTGCAAATATAATATGAATCGGAGGGCGCTTCGGCACTTGAAGCACCAACGTATTTAAAATAGGCGCCCCAAATTCACTCCACAATTTTTTTAACTTCTTGGGTTATATTTGCAATCTGCTTGCTATGAAGCATTAAGCAAATTTGTTGACAATCTAAACTTAAGGTTTACTGTCCAGTGACAGTAAGCTAAAAAACTATGAAATGATGTAAAAGTTTAGCAAAAGACAGGTGCGGATTCTATTTCATTGTTCCGCAATCACAAAGGCCTCACAAAACATTCCGGATTTTGTAATTCAATTTTAACATAGCGCAAAGGTTTTGAGTCTATTCGAATGTTTTTCTAATAAGAATGGAAGTTTAAATATATTAATTTAAATTTACTAAAAATAAATCGGTGATAACTCGAAAACAAAATACGATAACGAATTTTAGTTTTCACTTCTAACTTTTCCTCGCAAGAAGAGATCGAGGAAGGGGGGCCCGTTTGCCCATAACTCTTATAGTTACCGAGATTCCCTATGAAATCATCGAAATTTGTCCACCCTGTACATTATTTACATAAACAATTCTATTTAAATTCTGTTCTTTTAAAAAATTGGTATTAAACAAACGTTTTCAGAGTAACGTAAATTTGTATTCTGTAGTTAACAAAAACGGTTTCATAATTAATTATTGCTTGGATTTTTTAAATTTTAAATGTTTTTAAATGACGAAATTATTCCTCAGCTTACGTTGGTATAAATAAAAAATTCAAATTGTGCATTATGCTTTGCATTAAAGAGTTTTTTTGCAGGGGTGTGACGTTATTTTAGATTAGACAAATCATTACACTTCTAGTGATTATAATTGTGTTAAGACGATAACAAATTTAATACATATTTAATAGGGCAACGGGAGTCGGTTAAGGGCATCGAACAATGGACAGAAATTCAGAAGTTTAGACGACAACAATGATTTCCTATTGATAAAAAGAAACAAGTTTTTTGTTGTTAAAATATAAGCAGTTTAGGCGTGCCGTTTGGTCTTTATCGAACTGATTTATTTTAACTGGGGAATAAACCGGTGGGTTGGGTATAAAAGCACTCCTGGTTCGATTATATATTATAATTGATTTTAACATTCGCTGGTAAACAACAGTACAATAACCAAGATGAAGGTATAGTGATTTATTGACGAGTTTTTTTTTTTAACGATGGGTCTAAGATTAATTTTGCGATGCGTGTGTTGTAGGTTGCCGTTGCCATGTGCCTTATCCTTGCCGTGGGCTTCGCCCAAGGAGGTCTACTCAGCTCCACTTTGATGAGAACACCAAGCTTGGATAGTGCTGTTATTAAATCCGATCGCGTTGGAGGAAACTTCGCGTACAGCACAGTTGAAGGACACGCTTACACCGCCGTCTCCCCCGTCGTCCAACGCGTCGTAGAGCCAGTTAGTGTATCTTACACGGCTCATCAGGTTCCTCTTGGATACGCCTCTGTACCTTTCCATCATCATGTTGTCGCCGCTCCCTCTTACATCACTCACCCATTCTTTGGCCATCCCGGAATTTCTTTCGCTCCAAGCGTAATTTCCGGAAGACCCATCTTCGGCAGCCCAATCGGCGAGATTCCTTCTTCGGTTGTAGCCGACGCACCCGTGCCAGCACCTGCACAATCACCCTCTCAAGTTGCCATTGATGAAGATACTGTTGCCATAGAATCCGCTTAAGCGTTTATCTTGTAGAATCTAGAAATTAAATCCTTTTTTATAACCTAAGTGTTTGTTTTATATATTAACAGAAATTTTGCGCCGCGTCATTAAAACGTGAGTATTTACTGATAAATAAATCAAATTTTGATATTATTGGTAATTCAATTTGATTCCATTAATCTTGGACAGCTGCCGTTATTTCATTTTAAAATTAATTATTTAATTAGTATTTACATTTTTGTAAATAAACTTATCTTGCTTCTGTAATTAGGCAAATATATTTTTGATAGAACAGGTATTATTCATAAATATTTCGACAGGCACTCTTTTGATAAGACAATTTTTCAGAAAAAAATTCGAAATTCGAGTTGTGACATAAAGTTGTATTTTTTTGAATTGAACCCATAGTTGGCTGTAGCATCACGAGAAAGGGAATTTTTCCCTATTTCAATAATATACATCATGTGGGGTCGGTTCATTCATTTTCCTTACATTACATATAGCAAAAATTAGGTAATTTTTCGTATTTTATACTTTTCTAGTAGTAGGCTTGTCATTAAGAATAAACCTGGTAAAACAAACTATAATTCTGTTGTTTTAACGATAATTTGATAGAAACAATCACGTTTAATAGTTGATTGTTTTTATTTTTGTACCTTAAAAACACGAAAGGGCTTACGAATATTACAAAAGTATGATATGTAAGAAAGTTTTATTCAAAGTAATAATAATTCTAAAGCTGCAAGTGAAACGTATTTTAATCGTTACACAGAAAGAAGGCAACCTAACAAATCTATTTTTGGAAGATTAAAACAAAATTTCATTAATTGTGAAACATTCAACAAACCCAGAACAAAGTAATACAAAATAAATACAGTGAAGAGGTTGCGCAGTTTTTTTTTTTGGTTACATACAATAATTAAAACTTGCAACTAAGAGCTAATATGACATTGTTCTCTTATAGTCATTGAATATAGCGTCGAATCTGCAACCATTTCAACTTCGTCAAAGTTCAGACATGCATCTTTAAAGTTTATTGTTCTTCAGCATTCAAATATAGGTACTAGCAGTAACAGTTCAGTGACATTGTTTCACATGCCTTAAAAGTGTTTAGTGTTTGAGTCAGTTTTAGTTGAATCACCTGTAAAATACACGCGAAACTCCTTTACAAGAAAAAAATGAGATGTACTTTGACCGCCAAATAGATGTTCAGTAAAAACCCTAGGCTTCCCACACAGTGCCAAAAGTGCAACGCATCGAACAAAAAAAAAACGCACCCGCTGTTGCAAAGTACGAAAAGCTAAATAACTTGTGTATAACCTAATAAATTTGTGTTATTTAATTTATGACGCATTCGTATAACAAATGATTATTGTATTAATTCAACTGCACTGTTTTGAGGTCGCAGGTCATCGATAGCATAATGCATTTATATAGTCTATTTTTGTTGTAAAGGAATTTTAGTAATAAATTATTTTGTGTTAATTATGAAAATTAATGCTCTATAAAATAATATTTCCCGTTTTTTTTTTAATGAGATGCGGTAATATAAATTAACTTTCTAATTTGTTAAATAGGATCACAACATGGTTGGAATAAAATGTTGTAAAAAACTGCATCTGCGAATATGGGAAAAAACGAGTGTTTATTCCCTTAAGAATATAACTTCTCCTCGATCATGATCTAGAATCTAAAGATTCCCAACTATTCTGAAAAAACTTAAAACAAAATTAACATCAACTTCTTATTATCGACATTAAAAATTAGAAATTTGATATAAGTATGTAGCCTATACAAGAGCCTTAATGGCAGTACGGGCATCACATTGCGGTTTTAGCAGATTTTTATGAAAATGCAAAAGTTATAGATTCAAAAAATTGTACATTTAACATAGGATGTTCCGAATTATTATAGCATATATATGGGTTGTTTCGGGGTTGGAACCGCGTCGAAGGTTTCTTCATAACCGACGTTTCGTCCTCCTTCATCGGGACATCTTCAGGGGATGTTGGTTAAACAGCAACTGGCGAGTCATTTGTGTCGGGTGTATTTATATTAGGCTGTGGTTGATGATGTGTGACGGGCGCTGGAGCGTACAATCTACTGGTTATCAGTCTCTTCCAGGAATTTTGGAGGGGGTAGCCTTTGTCTCGGTTGATGTTGTTTGGGTTTTTGAATATCTCTATGGCTTCCCTAATTTTGCGGGGGTAGTATCGTGATGTTCTCGATATCACTTCTGTTTCGGCAAATTTGATGTTGTGGCCGGTATCATGTTTGTGTTCAGCTAATGCCGATTGAGTGATGTGTTTCAGTCTGCTGTCCCTTTTGTGCTCACTGATTCGCGTTTTGATTGTTCTTCGTGTCTCCCCAATGTAGACCTTGCCACATGTGCAGGGTATTTTATAAATCCCCTTGGTTTGAAGGGGGAGACTATCCTTGAGGCTAGGTAGGTACTCTGATAATTTTCTGTGGGTATTAATTATTGGATTGGTCTATTGTACCCTCTGGTGATAGATCGTTAAAGAAGTCCTGTGTTTTTGAAAAACTCCAGGACTTTAAGGGTATTTTCCTTAACTCTTCTTGGTTGGCTGTTTTCATCCCTAGATGTGTTCGCCGATAGGGTGTGAATCCTTCACACTGGCTTATTATGTGAAGAGGAGTTTCTTCTTCTTTTCCACATCCTCTGCATGTATCGGTCTCCGAGAGCTCTATTATGTAGAATTGTTTGTTTAGCTCACAGTGTCCTGTGACGAGTCCTGGGGCTGTTCTGATATCTACTCTGCTCATCATGGGCATTTCTTCTGTCTTTTCTTTAGAGACCATTGACAGTATAGCCTTAGAATGGGCTTGTCCTGCAACTTTTTTCCAATCAGCATTATGCACTTGTATTAATATGTCATTAAGACACCGCGTGGCTGACATTTTTAATTTAGATTATAATTAAAAATGTAAAACGCACACTTCTTTGCCAGTTTAACGTAACGGTTTTCGAAATCCTTAGGTTTTTATTTGGGGTGTATTTTAAACGAGACGTTGTTTTGTTTCAAAACTCCATGGCTTCTGCATATAGCGAAAAAACTGATATCGATCAAAATTTGAAACTCAAATATCTCGGCTATAGTTGCCAATACACAAAAATGCCAAGAGAAAAAAAATGCTAGATTTTATTTGCTACGAAATGGTTATAGTTATTTTTTAAAAAGTTACCGTGCAAGATATTTAATTAATTTTTTTTAATGACTGTCCTAGTAGGTGACGACTTATTTATAAAAATAGATATAACATATAATATTTCTTTAAAAAGAAAAAAAAAACAAATACATCGAACTATTCCAAAGCCAACTTGACGGTCAATAAGAAAAAATTAAGTTGGGGCAAATATCTCAAAAATGAAAAATGAAGAAAAATCTAAGATAATAGTTACATTTTACATAAAAAAGTACTTTCAGAAAGTACAAATGAAATTGTTCTAATGATTAAAACAGAAAAGTTATGAGAGAAAAAAGAAATTCGACATTTTCATATCTTTTGCTGTAACATCTGAAGTACCTACGAAGAATTTTGTACTTTTAAAAATTGATTGTGGCTCCCTCACACTTGGGAATAATTCATCTAATTTAAATAAACCTGTATCTCTTATAATAAGCAAGATCCCCTGATCCCCATGCTGGAAATATAATCTGGGACACCCTGTATAGTAGGATAATTTATTGCTTAAATAATAGTTAGAAGCGACAATATTTTCTGGGTGAAACATTTTTTGTCTAATTTATTGTGATAGAAAAATAAATAATCTGGAGAAAATTATTTTCAATGAAAGTACAAGAACGTTGACGAGATGTTAAAATTTCATTGTTGTAGATTTGGCACAAAATATCAATTGACTCAACAATGTTAATTGTAAGATTTCCTTGGGTATTCATTGTACAATATTATTAGAATGGTCTAGAATTCGAGCGTCTGCAGACGATGTTTATGTAGCTGATAAATTCAATTAAAACGTAGTTCCATTTATTAGACAATGACCATATAAAGCTGCATTTGTTTTGAACTTATTTATAGATCATTCTCTGTTAAACGCTTGCGAGATTAAGTATTTAGTAATTAAAAGTGAGAAACAAGAGGCGCGACATGTCGATGTTGTTCGTAGTTTTTGTTATTCCGGCGATTTTATCTTTTGCAAATGCTTTTCCGCTCACTGTCGACAGCACATATCCACAGTTCCAAACTTTTATTGAAACGACAAATATAACGGACCGTCGGCCAATGAGTAAGAAATTATCTTTGTTCTTTTATTGTTATGCTTCGTTTTAATTGTAAATGCATGACCAAACGGCCAAACTTAAGCAGCATGTTCCTTGAGTTAATTTAAGCAAAAAATGTTATATAAACTATAGTCCAAAACTCGTGGTTATCGAGTTTTTCCTCGTTATTAAAGTTCATTTATACGAATTTATCAAATGTGACAAGTAATAGGCTTTCAAAACTTTTAGTTCGTTGATTGGTTGTCATGGAAACAACATAAACTACAACGACCAACCTACCTGATTTATAATGGTTATTGTTTAAAACCCTTTTTTTAAAATTTAACAATGAATAAAGAAGTAAAATAACATGTGTGATACATCAATGGATTCAGAAAAATAAATGCTATTTGATTATGTAAATAGCAAAAATGCACTCATAAGAAAAAATAAACTTGGTTGTCATAAAACAAAAACGAATCGATCTAGGAAAAATTTGTGATCACCATCCGATTCGGCTTAAAAAGTTGCCTGGGCAATGTTTTTACACATTTGAAATATTTCATACTCCAAATGAGTTTCAAAAATCGTATTTTCCAGTTTTTCTCGAATACCGTTTGAGATATTTCCAATTTTTCTTTGGATTATTAATAAGCACCAAACTTAACAACTTTGCCAAATTTAAACCTATATTCTAGCTATTATAATAAGCGAGATCCCGATGCTTAAACTCGAATTTCAATCACCCTGTATGTATTGTTAATTAAAAATCACTTACTTTACTACTAAGAGAATTGTATTTATAAAAAAAAAATATCTTTTAGTTTCGATACCAGTCTTTTTATAAGTAGATGAAGATCCATCTTATTGACAAAAATCGCTCAAATAATTTAAAAACTTATCGATAAGCCAATTTGTTTTTCAGTTACATTGGAAGTATTAAACAAGCCCCATCACCTTTTCATTGGACGTTGCAATTCTGAGGACAAAATGCTTCACGATGAAACAATTGTTGTGAACAATGACGGCAAAAGTCACGTGGGTGCTGTTATCAAAGTAATTCATATTTACTTTTGTGAATAACAGGTAAATTTTTTTTTTTTTTAGATAAATGTCGAAGCTCCTGTGTCGATAGGGTGTGTAAAAGTTTTGGACCAAGTGCCAGGTGGGGGAGGCTATCCTAGTTACGCGGAAGGTGGCGTTGGAAAAAATTATGTAGCTTTCGCTGTGGCAACTGACTACGGAAAAGGATTTAATTTTTATGTGCAGATTTTTGGTCGTCATATGAGGGAACCGACAGCTGTACAGTAAATAATGGAAATGTGCTCGATTTATTTATTGGGCATTGATGTCATGTTTTTGTTTATTTAAATGTTTATTTAAAGTCCCAGTTAATTCATGGTGTACTGTGTTTGTTTTGGATTTAAATAGAAAAATTCGATCATTTTTATTAACAGTTTCGACATGTTTTTGCTTTTAGTATTTATTTATGTTACAATTGATTTGTAAAATTTGCGTTTACTGAAAAATTAATTTTATTTGTCTATTTGTATTATATATATATATAATTTAAACAGGAAATACAAAAATTCTAAAACTGCATTTGTTTCATTTAGTTGTTACTTGATCGTTGCCAAAGATCTTTATTGTTTCATAAATGTATTTATATGAATAGCATGGATATAACATGATAATTGTTAAACATCATTACGTTTAAATAATCACCGAAATTAATGGTGCAATATTATGTACAAATTGTTATTTAATATATCCGCATTATTAAATTGTTTTTATAATTAGTTAAAATTAATTGCTTTTTATCTGTCAGTATTAATTGTATTTGATATTTAGCATTATTAATAAAGCAATTTTGATGAATGATTTATGCTACCTTTTCATATAATTTTTGTTCAAAATTCCGAACGCTAAATGAGTGGAAATGATTGAAATAAAATTGATTTCACATGGCTATTCCAATTATTTTACATATTACATTCACAGAGACGACATAAGCATCTAGTTTAATTTACTGTCAATTAAACATTTAAAAAAACTTAAAAGAAGTAACAAACAATTGTTCTTTTTTAGACAGTTCAGTACAACAGCAAGTAGTTGGGTCATCTACCTGGTTATGAAAAATAAAAGTGAGGTATTCTATTATTATTTCCACGGAGGTGGTCCCCTTTCGGGTTCCTGTACTGCGATCTATTGGTCTATTGTACCCTCTGGCGATAGCCCCTTAAAGAAGTCCTATGTTTTTGAACAACTCCAGGATTTTCCTTAAAGGTGTTTTTCTTAACTCTTCTTAGTTGGCTTTTTCCATCCCCAGAAGACTACGCCGATAGTGTGTGAATCCTTTACACAGGCATGTACGTGAAGATGTGTTTCTTCTTTTTCACCACATCCTCTGGATATATCGGTCTGAGAGTCCTATTATGTAGAAGTGTTTGTTTAGCCCACAGTGTCCTGTAACGAGTCCTGTTGCTGCTCTGATGTCTGCTCTGCTCAACTGGGCATTTCCACTGTCTTTTCTTTAGACCATTGACAGTACAGCCTTGGAATGGGCTTGTCCTGCAGCTTTTTCCCAATGAGCATTATGCCCCTGTATTAATATGTCATTAACACTTTGATTGTACAATAAGCCAAATTTGGCTCATGCCGCTTCTCACTTGCACATTCTTACAGCATATGTCATTACCACTACAATAAGTTACTTGTTATTCGTTTGCTAACTCTTCAAATTGTTTTGGAAGAAGAGTATGGCAGCTACATATGTATTACATACAGCACCATAACAGTATGTAATTTTTATTCATGCAATAAAGCATTTTGCTACATTTTTCGTATACACTGTTATCAGTGAATGTAATTTACTAAAAAATGGAAACCTTTGTTTATTCCAGAGCCTTCTATGATTCTTTTAAGGGTTTACGCAGTTTTATTTTTTATTTAAATACCAAAGACGAATAAAATGAGAAAAAAATCTTTTTCCAAGGGCTCCACCAATTATGGTAGTCATTAAACAATTTAAGTTTGGTCTGTATCTTGGTAGCCTATCAAAACAAAACGAAAAAAGTGTTTTCCTCACAGTCTACGTGAAATTATCTAAAAGTTTTGTTTTATCTGTCATAGCTTATAATAAATTAAAAATAATAATAATAAATTGTTAGATTTTTGCTTTTCGTTTATAAATTTGGCCAGACGATTTTTTTTTTGTGTAATGCTTTTCAAATTCGGTAATTTAACCGACAAAGTAAAGTTTCCCATGAATTGTTATCATTCTACATAACTAGCATACATGACATTGAATTCTTATTGAATTTACAAATCTAAAAAAAATTGTTTTAAGTTGTTAAGTAAAAAATGTAACTTTTATATTGGTTTAATAAACGAAATATAAATTTTTAACGCATTGTTTCTATTAGCTGGTATGAGTAGGTAGTGATTTTAAACTGGAATAAATACGCAAAAGCACTTAAATTATGAGTTAGAAGCTGTTATATTACAAGGCTGGAAATGTGTTTATATACAGGCTAGACTATTTCTATAGTGGTGTGTACAGGGTGGTCCAAATTCGATGGAATTACATGGGTATCTCGCTTAATAGTCAAGATAGAAAAACGCTTAATTTACCAAAAACTCAAAACCGTTTTCAAAAATATTTTATCATTTGTTATATTTATGATGTGTCATGTCTCCCTTATTGTTTTAAATATCGAAAAAGTTTATGAAAATTATTTTGAGATATTTTTATGTAGATTTTAATTGTACTCGCTCTCCGTTAAAAAGTTATGACACAAACTTACCTTTTTTTAAATAGAAGCTTTAGTTGGCTATGGCCTATTTAAATTCCTTATTTTTTTCCCAATCCAAATATATAACGGTTGATGTATTTATTTTCAATAATACGCAAGTTTCAAAGGTTTTTTAAATTTTTTTAAAGATGAAAAACAAAAAGGAGAATGTGAAAACAAAAAAAACAAAACAAAAACGGGAAATGATAGAATATATTTGAAAACTGTTCTGAGCTTGTCCTAAAAACTGCACGTTTTTGGTAATATAACCGTTTCTCTATCTTGACTATTAAGCGAGATACCCATGTAATTCCATCGACTTTGGATCACCCTGTACATATGTGTTTGTTTTTTTTATATAAAAGATAATACGGAATTTTTGAAATAATTTAGTAATAAATAATAATAAACAAAATGGACACTTTGTGTTACTTACAGTAATAACATAATATATTAAGTGAAATCGTTCAAGCACATTTTACAACGGGCTATATTCAAAATTATCATTATTAATAATAAAATAATAGAATTTACATAATCTCCACGTGGCCGCTAGCAACGGCCTTTGAGCGATACGCTTACGAACAAGTCTTTAATATCCTATAATTAGAAACACAAAAAGTAATAGAAGAGAAATATCAGAATCACGTGCTCTGTTTGGTCTTGTCCTTGACTGGCAAGGCAGGAGGTGGTACATCGGGTATTTCAGGATTCTTCTTAAAGTTTGCTACATGTTTAACTACTTCCTCGGTTTTTTTCTTGCTGTCCCCGTTAAAATTTGTTAGATCCACAAGAAGCGGTTGTTGGTAGAAGGGAACTGTAGGAAACAGCAAATCGGATGCATAAGCGTAAGGCGGTATAAATGGGTCGATTGCCACGGGGTATAATGAACCGTGGTAACTTAACGAAGGTATAACTGGTTTGTTGGTGTACTTGGGGGCATTTTTATCTGCGGAGGCTTCTACTGCTACGGTCGTTGCTTCTTCCTGTAAATAAACAGTTATAATATTTATAGATTGCAACTTATACATTATTTGTTGGGTATGTATTAATAACTCTGGAACTTAAATCAAAATGCGGAAGCAATTTTTGTAGAATGATTTACGTTGAGGTGTTTTTTCGGCGTACTTAAAGTTTATAACACATTTTGCCATATTTATTATATTAACAACTTAATTGTTTATTTGCTTGACACATACAAGGTAGAGTGCGATGTATGGGGATCTCATAATCAAGAATTTATTCAAATTTATTTAAGCCAGAAAAAATGTATAGCACTTTGAGTACGACCACTAAGCACAGCTAAATTTTCTCCGTTTAGTTAACTTTTCATATTAGACTTTCGTTAATTATTTACAACTTCCCCATTAAAAAAGGCAAGATACAAAAATAGTTCTGTTCTCGAGCATTCAATATTTTTCATCATATTTTTATTTGCATTTACAATTTCAAAATATTTGCATCGACGATGTGTTTATAAATGCACGTCATAGGTGACCATGGCATAATTGGAAAGAGTTTTTTCTCTTAATTGATAAATATGATATGGCAGGTTTATTTTTACAACTGACAGAGCTGTAATAGTTTTTGGCGTTTGTGTTAAAACAGAAACAGAAGAAATACTAGAAGTGTGAAGTAAATACTACAAAAGCCAACACCCAAACGCACTAGAAATGGCAAACACAGACAACGAAAAAGAGGAAGACCGAGCGGAAAATGTAATATTAAAAGAGGAAGTAGCCCAGATAAAGAGATTGCTAAAAACAGGCAAGGCAGCAGGGAGCGATGAAACAGTGCCAGAATTTATAAAACGGGAGGAGAAATAATGGAAAATTGGATAACAAGGCTATTTCGCAAAGCATCGACAGAAAATAGTACCTGAAGACTGGGAGAAAAATGTAATTATATTGCTGTATAAAAAAGGAAGCAAAAGTAAATGCGAAAATTATAGAGCTATTTGTCTAGCATTAACATTAAATAAAATGTACACAAAAATATTATAGGGAAAACTTGGAAATGAAGTAGAAAAGACAATGGAAGCGGAGCAGACAGCCTTCATGAAAGAAAAACAAACACAAGAGCATATAAGTATAGTTAGAAAAATAATAGAAAGAGCAAACGAACAAAGAAGAAAATTATATCTAGCATTCGTGGATCTGAAAGCTGCATTCGGTACAGCACCAAGAAAAAAAATGTGGAACTGCCTGAAAGGATCGAAGGTCACGGAAAAACTAACCCGGGCTAAAAAAAATGCAGAAACCGGTAATTACTTCTTTATTACGAATATTAGCTATATTTTTAGATCGAACTTTGGAGCAAATTTTTCTCGAAAATGGTAAAATAAATCGAATTTCGCGCCAAACGGTGGCAGATACGAAGAAAACTCATGAGACACTTTTTGTTTAAAATAAAATATTTTATCCAAAAACAAGTTCAAGTTTGATTTTAAACAGAACCGTACTAGTTTTTTATAACAATTATTGAAACTGAACCCCTACAACTCCGCCACTGGTTGCTTATGGGACTTGAAATTTTCACCGATTGTGGTAACCTGTAAGGTGGTGCTGTATATCAAATTTGGTTTAAATATGTCTTCTGGTTGAGAAACGCTTAAACATTATCGTAATTTTTTCGAAAATATCTTTAAAATGAAACGTTTTTGGACCCATGTCGATATGGAATATTTGCTTTAAAATAAGTTTTTCTATCGACTGTTAAAGTCCTGCTACTAAAAAGTGGGCCACCTTGTAGGAATTCCATAACTAAATGTACTTTTTTTTGCCAAAAGTGGCTACTGCTAACTTCAGCTCAAACCGAAGTTATCGTGTGCCTCGATAAATTTTTAATAAAGTGAAGGATAATCTTATTAGTTATCCTACCTTACTTTAAATCTGGGTTGAGCAACCTAAATTGAACGAAGAGCCACTTAAAATAAATATTTTTTTTTACTAGATCCCCAAACACGCATGTGAATGTAAAAAGGCAATGTTTGTAACCAAATACTATTAACTTTTTAAATTTATATAAATAATGTTATACGAAACAATCTTGAAAAGTATTTTTTCGTTGGCCTAAAGGTCAAAAACTTTTTGCTGCTCTACTTCGGCCATATCATTGTCCATCAGGGTAATATTTTTTTGTAGGTACTACTGTCTTCTCTTAAAAAATGTATATTAAAGGATACCAACTAAAATGTTAACAGAATTTTCGTTATAAAAATATACAGGGTGTCCCAGCCGAGACGAATTGTTCAATAGCTCTGTTATTAGTAAAAATGTATCCAAAAACTTAAAAAAAAAGTTGTTTGCGGGCATTTACTACTAACTTAAAATTATTTTCAACTATACACAGTGTTTTGTGTTTGCGCACCTTATAACAGAGCTATCGAATAGTTTGTCTTGGCTGGGACATCCTGTATACTAACTAGTAATTAACAATTTTTGTTGAGTAGGTACAAAATTATCCCCACTCGCAAAAAAAGCAATTATAAAACTCTGCATATAAATACTAAACTAACGTTTTGTCAGGTGAGAAAAATACTTTCAATTAAAAATATATGTTCCGTGAAATTGTATTGCTAAGTTGTTGATACTGCACGTAATATATTTTTTTACAAAGCAATGATGTTAATTATAATATGTAGTACTCTAGTTCCATTCACTTCTGTTATTACTCTGTAACAATTTCAAATAGTATAGCTATTAAAAACGTGTTTTAGAATTAGTTGAAAAGCAAATTAAAAAACTTCGTGATTGCGGCAGTGCTCGTGATAGTTCCTTAGTTGGAGTTTTAAGAGTTTTAAGAGTTATAATGTTTTCATAAATCAAAAATAATCTATTTTCGTTCAGGAACGGATAGAATGCAAAACGATAGAAATACTTCTTTCAATAAGTTAAAATTACTTGATTATTTTTTGGCAAATCGCCGTTTCTGCTTGCGATTTTATCTGCCTAATATATATTCAATAGTTATCCTCTTGTAATAATTTACCTTTTTATCGCCATCGTCAGCTCCTTTTCTGAAGTCATTTTCAATAGTGGGATGAATTAAAATTGGTGGAAAGGGCACTCCTACGGCAGTGGTCCTAACTACAGGTTCAATTACAGATATAGCGTGGCTGGGCGACAAATTTTCGTCGGATGATATTAGGGCGTTATAAATTTTTGGCACTCGAACTAGTCCAGCGTGAGTGTAAAGGAAAAAAGCAGACAGTACAAGTAGTCTGTGCATGATTTCTGAAAAATAAATAAAAGTTCATGCTGATATAATCTAACAATGATTGCTAATAATTTTCAATACATAATTAAATGTTCAAATGTATAAAATCGTTAACATTTATTCGTACATTTAGGACGTAAGTGATCAATTTAATGTGTTTTTGTTACATTTTATTAAATGCCAAAATTAAACCTACTTCGTTAGTGCTATTTTACCGATTAATATTTTAAATTCAATAACAAATTAAACAAATTGTGTTGGTGAAGTTTAAAGTACGAGACTTGGAGTTGTCTAAATATTCGCAACTTAATTTCGTACGCCGGCGCTTGCTCGCATAAAAAAAATTAAATTTGTTGCAGATTTTTCTTGCTAAAAAACAAATTAGGTAGATTCGTTAACTTTTCACAACTGATATTCCGTAATCGTGACAGTGACGTGATGTGTGATTTATTACGTTAACTCTGCCTATTACTACTCGTATAGAGTATTGCGCTAACAATCTAACTTGCAATCGGGAGGTCATGGGTTCGAATCCCAGGGCCGACTGTCATTGTAGAGGTTCCAGGTGGTTTTCTCTATAGTTAAGGCGAATGCTGTGGCAGTAATTCCACCTGCTATCGTCATGAATTAATTTTTTTCTGCTTTGTTTAAAATCTTAAGTCGATTTAATTGATTAATCTAAATTTTCACAACTTAAACCTTGAAGATAATAATAAATCAAGTGGTTTTGAATTAGGTGGGAAAACATCTAGAACTTTACAGGTTAAAAGTTCCTAATTATTTCATCTGAAGGGTTTGATTTTTCTTTTCTTTTTCTTTAAATGTTTAAATTAATCCTTTTCGATAACAAATGTGGGCGCATTTGAAAGAAAATGGAATACAAAGTTAAAAAGTTTAGCTTCTTAGAGTAAATGTGATTTCCATACATTTAATTATTTAAATGAGTGTTTTTGGGATTATACGTATCGATATTTTACCGTTGTTAAGCAAACTTCTAAATTAATAGGCTGATTATGTTCATTCAAAAAACCAGTGATGGCTCCGAAGTTCGTACAATAGAGGGGCTGGAGCGATAAATATAACCAAAATTTTACGATGAACGGGAGTTTAAAAATCAAATTTCCAGTAAGCAAATTATATGCTTTTTTTATTTATAGAACTATTATTTACATTTTTATATTTTCTGTTTATATTGCAATTCCTTCGCTCTTTTGTTTTACTAATTTATCGATGACTCTTTTATTAAAATTAGTTATATTCTCCATCATACCACTGCACAAAAAAGGAGAAAAGGAGAACTGTAAAAACTATAGACCCATATCTTTGTTAAATACCGCCTACAAAATCTTAGCGAAGTTGATAAACAAGAGATTAAAGACACACGCTAAGAAAATACTCAGAGACTACCAAAATGGCTTTAGACCGGGCCGATCCACTATATATGCTATAGACACAAAACAAATACAAAAAAGTAATGAGAGCAATACTAGGACCTAACGTAACAAGAGATGGAGAAGTAAGACTGAGAAGGAACAAAGAAATAAAGGAGAAACTCGGGGGAGATAATATCGTTCGACACATAAAAGCACAACGATTACAATGAGCAGGACACATCATGAGCAGGAAACCAACCGAAATGATCAGGAGGATAACACAATAGATCCCTATTTGGTCCAGGAACAAGGGAAGACCAAGGAAAATATGGAGAGACGCCCTGGAGGAAGATACAAAGGCATTGAGAATAAATGACTGGTAATCGAAATGCAAAGATGGGAAAAAATGGAAGAAAATAACGGAGGCAGCCAGGAAGGTTTGAGAAAACAGAGAGAGAGGACCGATCCACCTCAATAAATGGATTCAAAAAACGCCTCGGCGTTAGCCATAATCCTACGGCTCAATGATGATGTTTGATGCTTTATGTATAAAATTTTTAATTATATTTTTATATTATCAATTTATATTCAGTTCCTTCGCTCTTTTTTTAAATACTAATTTATTCATGACTCTTTTATTAAAATTAGTTATATTCTCCATCAAAAATAGTCAAATCCGGCGCAGATCAAAACATTGAAAAACGGAACCACATTAAATGATATTCGAGATGGTTGTTATGTCAAAACCGATCAGCATTATTTAACTAGTGCACAAGCTAAACTAGTTTAAACATATGTAATAAAAAAGATAAATTTTAGTTAGAAATAAATACAACGGAAAGTGCACTCTATTATAATCATAAGCTTGCAACATCATTTTAGCAGCGGTGTGTGAAGAGGAGGTAAACTTTAATGTTTCACTGGGGAGCGACAACATACTAAGACTGTACAAATATCTAATTAAACTTACAATGCTAACAATTGCTGATATAATTAAGAAACTGTATGAATACATTTTTGGTCACCTGCATAATTTTTTTAATTACTCGAAAATAACGCACGAAAAGAAAACAATAAAACAGTTTTTACCGTGTAAAGGGAGGTCATTAACTGCCACGTTTTAAGTGAAAAGTTGAGGTTAATTAGTAGAGAGTTGGCACAGCCTTGCTCGATGATACCAAAAACCCCATATAATTACTCTCGTATTAACAGTCTCCCCAATTTTCAAACTCCTGAAAAAGTTCAATGTTTAACAAAAAAATGTAACACGAAGAATGTATACATTCAATAAATATATTTAAATAAGATATAATTGAATAATGAAATTCAACTTTTACATGTTACAGCACATTTATTTAAAAAAATAATTTTGGTACAGAAAACATTTAAGGTCTCAAAAAGTTTGTAGTTATATTAATAATTGCCTTTTCTTTCCACAAATGGGGATATACAGGGTGTCCCAGATTACATTTCCAGTATGGGGATCTCGCCTATTATGAGACATACAGGTTTGTTCAAATTAAATGAATTATTCCTTAGTATGAGAGGAGCCACAATCAATTTTTAAAAGTACAAATTCCTCGTGCTTCAGATGTTATAGCAAAAAATATAAAAAATGTCGAATTTATTTGAACTCTCATAACTTTTTTGTCTTAATCTTTAAATCATTTGTACCTTCTCAAGATACTACTTTTTTGTGTAGAATGTAAGTATTATTTTAGATTTTTTTATCACTCTTCATTTTTGAGATATTATATCTAACTTAATTTTTTCTCAAGTTGGCTTTGGAATAGTTAAATATGCTTTTTTCCCTCTTTCTAACGATATATTCAGATTACTACAGCCGCTTTTGGGTACTTATTGAGCTAGTTTAGTGAAGCAGAAAAAATGGTTTGCAATAATGATACATATTTTTTGTTTGACTGTCGCACTCTACAATTTTGTTACTTCAAGAGGAAACCCCTATAAATGTTTTTTTTTTTTTTTGTAAATCGCAGGAAAGTCTCTATCAACTAACGTTAATTTTTTTATACGATGAAGTATATTAGACCGGAGATAGTCATCTTTTTTTTCAAATGACAGTATCCTTTTATGATAGAAGATTGGATTCTAAATCTAATTATGCATTTAAAAAAAAACGTGCATAGGTAAATTTTTGAGAAAAATGTTTTCAAAATTATTTATTATTTTTCACATAATCTTAGAAATGTGTTTGACAAGACAAAATACGATCGCCGTGGTAATTGACGGTTTATAACCTGGGTAATTGTGTTGTTTTAATTATTTTTTGGCAAAAATGTAATATTTTGTGAGCATTTAAATGATAATGAACCTTCAGCCGAGTTGCTTCTGCAGTGTGTATTTAGGGCGTTACATACAGAGAACAACTGTATTGAAAGGCAGATGGTGGACACTTTGAACAAGACTGAAATTTGTTTTAGGTATATGTTTTGTTCTCATTTGCAATTTTTAGTGCATTTTAGTTGTTGAGGACATTACAACTGTTCAGATGTAATCGTATTTTGTCTTGCCAAATACTAAGACTGCTCAGATATTGTGAAAAATAATAAATAATTTTCAAACCCATTTTTCCCAAACATTTTCTTATGTTATTTTATTTTTTGATTGCATAATCGGATTCAGAGTAAATTTATCTATCAGAATTTAAAAAAAAAGTATATCTATTACATAACAAGAGTTGTAAGAAGCATATTACGCACGAGTGGAAAAGTTGCGTACGGAGCCGCAAAGCAGCGAATGAGTTTGTCCACGAGTGCGTAATTGCTTTACAACTCGTGTTATATAGCTTACTTTTTCTACGACCACATAATACCTACGATTTTAATGGCTTTTTGGCTAATATACACATGTAATTACCTTGTCTTGTCAATTTTGACGTAAGCCTACTTTGTCATTGCTAGACAAGTGTGCGTTTTGCTTACCGTGCGTTATAACTCACTTACTAGGCATGCAGGAAAGGTTTGAAGTGAGTCTACTTTGATCATTTCTTTTAAAAAACTGTACTTTTTGCTTACCGTGCGTAAGTACCCACTTACTATGCACGCTGTACGGTAAGAGTCATTTAAATTAGTGATCGTAAAAAAACGTATATTATGTCATTCAAAAAAAATTACTCTTTATTATTGTCTAAAACTATAAAATAAGTTTAGTTGGTTCTCCTGTGTCGCTTAACGTTATAAATATGGGTAGGCAGCAAATGTTGATTGTAGAACACGGGAATTATATTGTTGAATTAAAACTTTAAAAAATTATTTTGTGGCAAGTCACCGCAACTGGTTTTGGTGAGTTGGTTTTTTATAACCAGTTGACACTTTGAGGTTTTTCTAGGAAAACTCAATACAAATAAAATTCTTGAAACAAAAAACCAAATCGCGACCTTTATTACATGTCAATAAGTTTAGGATATATTATTCTTAAAAAATACTGATTATGCGGAAAAATAAATTAAGCAAGAAAGTGCTTTAGTGAGAATTAATAAATTAATGTATTAATTTTTTATTAGTAATTGGTGAACATTGCTTAATAATAAAAAATAGATGACACTAGTATCAAATCAATAGGAGGTTAAATATTAGAGCAATGGTCTTAGCGTTTCATTGATTTAATATAATATGGGCTTGGGCATTAAAGTATTGTCAGCTTTTTCAATTGTCAAATGAACTCGTTACACTTTTTTAATATAGCAATTCTTAATTAACGTAACTATATATATTTCTATGGGTGTTATTTATATGTGTCAGTGAGTTTATTCAAGCAATTCATATTACTCTTTGCAGACGTAGGAAGATAATATGAATATAACATGAGTTTTTAAAATTTGTACACTACACATTTAAACTGCATCGTTAAAATCAAGTAAAAATCTAGGGAGTGTTACGTGTTACATACCATGTGCGGAGTAATGAGGTAGGTGCTGGCAAAAATGTGAAATTGTTTTTGAAAATTTGTAACTTCTGTATTTATAAAAAAAATACAACTAAATTTTATACAGGTTTTTCATGCTTAATTAAAAAAAATTTTTTTAGACTTTTAAGATCTTTAGTTTACTTAAATGTTGTTAATGGAAAGTGTAGTAGGCCATGATTTAATAGAAAAAAACATATTTTTTATCTGTTTAAAAATACAAAGTACAGGGTGGTCCAAATTCGATAGGATTACATGGGTATCTCGCTTAATAGTCAAGATAGAGAAACGGTTAAATTATCAAAATTGTGCAGTTTTATAGAACAAACTCAGAACAGTCCTCAAAAATATTCTATCATTTCCGGTTTTTCCTGTTTTTTTGTTTTTACAGCCTACTACTTGTTTCTCAACTTTAAAAATAACAAACCTTTGTATTATTGAAAATAAATACATTAACTTTTATATATTTAGAAAGGAAACAAAATTAGGAATTTAAATAGGTCATAGCCAAAGCTTTCATTTAAAAAAGGCGAGTTTGTGTGATAGTTTTGTAACGGCGAGCGTATAATTTTTTTTTATATTATCAAAATGTATATAAAAATATCTAAAAATATTCTCCACAAAGTTTTTCGATATTTAAAACGATAAGGGAGATATGACACATTATAAATATAACAAAAACACAGTTTTTCTTTCATAACTCAAAAACCGGAAAGGATAAAATACTTTTGAAAACGGTTCTGAGTTTGTCCTAAAAAACTGCACATTTTTGGTAATTCAACCGTTTCCCTATCTTGACTATTAAGCGAGATACCCATGTAATCCCATCGAATTTGGACCACCCTGTACAATATAAATATGTTATTCCCATTGCAGTAAGTATATCAAGGTAAAAATTAAAGCAATTCATTTACGTTAAAAATAAAATCGGTATTTATTACTTGTTTGGTCAGTTTTGTTTTGTTAAAGAAATCGCCGTAGATATTATTATGTTGTGAACGAAATAATGATTAATTTGAATAGGCACAACGAGCCTTTCTAAGAGTGCACCGTTATAGAAATGTGCATAACTTAAACTTTCAAAATACTTGAAATACATGTTAATTGTTTTTACTTTACTGTCAAGGATATCAAAAAGTGGGCGCTCACATTTAGTTTGAATATTAAATATATCGAACGTCGTAAGAATTACCAAAACTTAGTTTGTTTCTACAATTTTGTTGTCGATTTAAATGTATATTATCTAAGTATACGGTAGTATTTTACCAAATATTTTTAATTTTGATATATACTCAATGAAAACTTTACGGTCATAAGAATAAATTAATTAAAGTGATAACATAGGACCTGGTGAGTTTTTTGATACACCATGATTTGCTTAATAAATGCACATATCGACGGACTGTCTAATAAATTTGAAGCCATTTCCTGTAGTTTTAAGAAAATCGACTATAGCCTTTGTACTTTTCCCATTTTTCACGAAAAATTAAAAATCGTACTTAGGGGCTAATAATCCTTAATTGGGCTATAAATAACTTGTATAATAAATTTGAAGCGACTTCCTGCAGTTTCAAGAAAATCGATTTTTTTGTCGAAAAAAGTGCAAAGACTATAGCCTTTGCACTTTTCCCATTTTTCACGAAAAATTAAAAATCGTATTTAGGGGTTAATAATCCTTAATTGGGCTATAAATAACTTGTATAATAAATTTGTAGCCATTTGCTGTAGTTTTAAGAAAATCGATTTTTTTGTCGAAAAAAGTACAAAGACTTTAGTCTTTCCACTTTTTCCATTTTTCACGAAAAATTAAAAATCGAATTTAGCGGCTAATAATCCTTAATTGGGCTATAAATAACTTGAATAATAAATTTGAAGCGATTTCCTGCAGTTTCAAGAAAATCGATTTTTTTTGGAAAAAAGTGCAAAGACTTATAACCTTTACACTTTTCCCATTTTTCACGAAAAATTAAAAATCGTATTTAGGGGCTAATAATCCTTAATTGGGCAATAAATAACATGTATAATAAATTTGAAGCGATTTCCTGCAGTTTCAAGAAAATCGATTTTATTTTGGAAAAAAGTGCAAAGACTATAGCCTTTGCACTTTTCCCATTTTTCACGAAAAATTAAAAATCGTATTTAGGGGCTAATAATCTTTAATTGGGCTATAAATAACTTGTATAATAAATTTGAAGCGATTTCCTGCAGTTTCAAGAAAATCGATTTTATTTTGGAAAAAAGTGCAAAGACTATAGCCTTTCCACTTTTCCCATTTTTCACGAAAAATTAAAAATCGTACTTAGGGGCTAACAATCCTTAATTGGGCAATAAATAACTTGTATAATAAATTTGAAGCGATTTCCTGCAGTTTCAAGAAAATCGATTTTTTTTTGGAAAAAAGTGCAAAGACTATAGCCTTTGCACTTTTCCCATTTTTCACGAAAAATTAAAAATCGTATTTAGGGGTTAATAATCCTTAATTGGGCTATAAATAACTTGCATAATAAATTTGTAGCCATTTGCTGTAGTTTTAAGAAAATCGATTTTTTTGTCGAAAAATGTACAAATACTATATATAGCCTTTGCACTTTTCCCATTTCTCGACGATTCTGTATCTCAGGATTCATAACAGATAAAGAAGTGATTCAATAACTGTATTAATTTGTAGCTAGGAGAAACACTTAACAATACATCTCAACCATCTCTAAACCCTTTACCACTACTGACACATTTTTTTTCACTAACAAGGGAGGTTCACGATATGTTGTCCCTAGAATCTGATCAAGGCTGTGTTTATTACATCAAGAACATCAAAACTAAATGTTTTGCTGAGTTATACGTGCCACTGGCCATTTCCTTTTATAAATTGGGGAAAAACTGAAAAGTTGAATAATAAAGGCGATTTTTGCGATCGCGTTGGCCAAGAAACCGTCAGAGATTAAATCGAAATTCTTCTATTTATCAATGCGCGCATCCTTTGCAAGTGAAATGGTGCAAATTTTTCGAAAAAATCTTAAACGGTTTCGGAGAAAAACGCAAAAAACGAGGCCCTAGTAAAAACGGTTTCCCCTATGTTAAACGCCCATGCAAGTCGTATAGATTTAGTTATACAACTTCTCAAATCATAGCGCTTTTGCAGAGGTTTCGTTTTCGACGTTTTTCTCCGGAACCGTTCAATATTTTTATAAAAGCTTTGCACCATTTTACTCGCAAAGGATGCGCAAATCGGTAAATAGAAGAATTTCGATTTCATCTCTGACAGATTTATGCCCAACACGATCGCAAAAATTACATTTATTATTCAATTTTTCAGTTTTTTTCCTATTTTTCCAAATGGCCAGTGGCACGTATAACTCTGCAAAACATTTAGTTTTGATAATACAATCTTGGTTTCCGGGTTTGGAACCGCGTCTTCTATATTTAGAAGTAGTACTTCTAAATATAGAAGACGCGGTTCCAAACCCGGAAACCAAGATTGTATTATGGATAACGGCCGCGAAAGCCTCAAGAATAAAATTTAGTTTTGATGTTCTTGATGCAATAAGCACAGCCTCGATCAGATTCTAGCGACAACATATCGTGACCTTCCCTGGTAAGACCATGCAGGAAAAATTAGTGTAAAATTGTTTCTTCTAAAACCCCATTAAAAAGATTTCGCTTGTTTTTTTTTTGTTAAAGTTTGCGGTTGTCAGTTAAAATTTTTGGCGAATTTAATCATTTAAAATTAAGCATGAAAACTGGTTCACATACTTCAAGAAAAAATAAGGTTGGTGATGCATTATGGGAGAACACATATAAAACTCAAGCTAGACCATACATTTTCAATAGCTATTAGTTCGGTTGGGTGATAAGTTTACTCTAATTTTTCTTCAATGTTTTAAACCTGTTATGCGTCAATAATTTTGTAAGCACAAGATAACTGTCAATAATATACAGGACACGTTTGGCGCTGTTGACTAGATCTGGAATATTGTTGGAAGTCTGGCAAGACAGGTTGAAAACAATATTTTAACTACTTCACTTCCACCGTTTGGATTTTAAATTTATTTTTGGAAATACATTAAGAATGCGTTACAAGGTAAAGTAATTTAGTAATACACGTATTCGTGACGAATTCCAAGGTTTCATTTATTTGTTTATAGAATTAAGTGTCATCATAAACTTGTGCAACAATTGTAGAGATCAGATTCGTTTTGTCTGTACTCTGAGAGCAGCAACGTGGTTTCTAAGTGTAACACTAGTAATAAAATTAATAATCAAACCGAACCAAGTCTGTAACTTCACTGTACCAGCTGAACTATTATTATTCACTTAACATAAAACTAAAACAAAGTTTTCATTGATTCACTCCACTAAAAAAATTATAACAGACACTGGCGGTTACATTTGATAGCCGAACTTGCGAGCACCAATATCCGGAAATAAAAACAGGAAGTACATGAAAATAATCAAATAAGTCATACCCTGAGTAAACCTATTCATGCCACTACTACAAGTAATTGAGTAAAGTGCAGACACCAAGCCTTTATATAGCTGTTATCCTCCAGTACGTTTATTCGCTTGTACTACCTACCTAAGATAAATTTTTATGTTGAGTTCCCTTCACCGGTTGTATCTCAGTGCGACTTCTACAGTGGTCATAACAGGTGCTTGTTTCATAAGCAACTCAATCGCTGTTTTCTCGTTAGAAGGTTAACGATACAGGGTCGAATAAATATTCCGTAACGCCTTTTAACATCCATCTTCTTGTGTCACTATCCCAACTTTACTATAAATTTGATTTGTTGAAGTATGAAAATATCATACTAAACGTTTATTACCTGGTTGTCGAAAATAAGCAGACTTTAAGAAGGCTAAACAGTTTAATTCTTCAAATAATATTGACATATTCTTATCCTCATTAACATAGAAAAATAGTAAAAGAAATGACACACAACGTGGTATTAAATTAACAGCTTGATTTGCATATTATTTTTATTAGTATCATAAAAAGTATACAGTAGCAAAAAACCATCAACATTTGTATACTTTATGTTTTAATATTTGCTTATATTATATGAGAAAACGAATCACAAAGAGTGTACAAGGTGGTCCAAATTCGATGGGATTACAAGGGTATCTCGCTGAATAGTCAAGATAGAGACACTGATCAAATTGCTAAAAATATTCTATAATTTCCGATTTTTGAGTTATTAAAAAAAAACTGTTTTTTTAAAAATATTTATGTGCCATATCGCCGTTATTGTTTTAAATAACAGTTTATGGAGATTAGTTTTAGATATTTTTATGTAGATTTTGATAGTGCTAAAAAAATATTTTTACGCTCGCTGTTAAAAAGTTATGACACAAACACCTTTTTTTAAATGGAAACTATAGTTGACTATGACCTATTTAAATTCCTTAATTATTTCCCATTCCAAATATATAAGAGTTGATGTATTCATTTTCAATAATACGCAAGTTACAAAGGTTTTTTTATTTTTATTAAAGATGAAAAACGAAAAGTAGGCTGTGAAAACAAAAAAAAAAACAAGAAAAGCCAGAATATATTCGAAAACTGTTCTGAGTTTGTCTCAAAAAACTGCACATTATTGGTAATTTCTTCGTTGTATCTTGACTATTAAGCGAGATACCAATGTAATCCCATCGTATTTGGACCAGCCTGCATTTTCCCACTGTGAACCGCTTCTTTACAAATGAACATTTGGAGTAGGATTATTTGTTTAATGTAATATTTCTGAATGAAAAGATATAGTTACGTTTTGCCTATTTGGTATTTATAATGCACGGTTTCAATTTTTGTAGGCCGAAGAAAACATTTAAATGTTTAGGTTTTTGATAGATAATATTAGTTTGTTTATGTAATTAATGTATGTAGTAATTGGCGTTTTATTGGGTTGATGTATTTATGCTTTAGTGGGCCCAATAGTGTTTTACATATTATTAGTGTATTTTTAGTTGATTGGATTTTATAACGAATGTTATTAACTAAAACAGATTAAACAAAATCATATTTAAATGTATCAAAAGTGCTTGTAATTCAAAGGCCAATTGAATTTTATACGAAACAAATGGAGTTGAAACAGATAGTTCCGTTTCCTCGTGGTTTTTTCGAATACCTGCACCTAATTCTATGAAACCCTGACTTTTCGTGATTCCTAAACTTAATCTTTGAAGTTTCCAGTACATTTTGTAAACCATTGCTTGACGAATACGTAATTTTGATCTCGTGGTTGGTAAGATAGTCGTTAAACGTCTACTGTAATTTGGATAGAAAGCTAATTTAGAATAAAGATTGTTGAATTAGATACGTGCGCGAGAATCATAGCTTTGAGAACATTTTCTTTTCTAATTACATTGTTAAGAAGTTCTATTGCATTGTATTAAAGTATTTAGCTAAGATAGTTTTGTAATCAATTAATTTTTTTTTGTTAAGAGTACATTATTGGTTCCAAAGTTTAAAATATCCGGAAATATTTTGCCAGCACTTGTTTGCGTCTGTTTTGAAGATTTAATAATATAATTTTTACAATTATTTTTATGTTCTCGTATTCTCTTATTTAGGATTTAAATATAAACGGAACGGACGAGTTATTTTAAGACCTCAATTAGTCAACAACAACTGTGAAAGTGTGTTTTTTTTTAAAATATAAATTTGCACCGGTGTCTAGAAATTGACATCACTTTAAACGGGCTTAGGTTGGAACACGTAGAAAGTCTTAAATATCTAGGAGTGATCATGGAGACAAATGGAGAAATGGACGAGGAAATAAGCGAAACGACAAGAAATGTGGGAAGAATATTTAACAGTTTAAGAACAGCAATTTTTGGAAATAGAGAAGTCCCAAAACGATCAAAAGTGGAAGTGGTCAAAAAGGTAGTAACTCCAGAACTTTTATATGGAACTGAAACGTGGACACGCAAAGAAAAACAAAAAAAGAGAATCAGAAGCGAAACATAAACAACAATTAAGGATAAAACAAAAATACAAGAAAGGCAGCCGGGATGGTTGGGTCACATTTCTTCTTCTTAATTGGTTCCGCTTGTACCTTTCGGTGTCGAGGTATGCTTTTCTATTTCTTTATGTTTCTCCATTCCTGCCTATCGTTAGCTAATTGTTTCACATCTCTCCAGCTGACTCATTTTTCTTCTAGTCTCTGCCTCACTTCATTTTCCAATTTTATTCTTGGTCTTCCTCTATTTCTTTTTCCCTCTATATGCACTTTTCATCCTATTTTGGCGTATCTACTTTCTGGCATGCGTAGTAAATGTCCAGCACTTTTATACGGAAGTGAAACATGGACGTTCACAAATAAAAATGGTAACCGAGTGAATGCAACTGAAATGAGATTTCTAAGAAAAATCCAAGGAAAAACCAAAAAAGATAGAATCCGAGACGAATCATATAGAGAACAATTAAAGATAAAATCAGTTGAAACAAAAATACCAGAAAGGCAGCTGGGATGGTAGGGTCACATTTATAGGATGAAAGAAAAAAGATAAACCAGAAAAGCCTATGAAGCAAGATCACAAGAAAAAAAATAAAAGAGGTAGACCGAGAAAAACCTGAAAACCTGGCAGGACGAAGTTAAAAAAGCAGCAACGGATAGAAAAATCAAATGTAAAGACATAAAAAATCTAGCACAAGACAGAAAAACGTGGAAAAAGTCAGCACAACACAACTTAACAGTCCTACACCTAACAGTAGGAGGACTCATGACTAAACAATAATCTATAAATTGTAAAATCATGAAAGTTTTTGAAAATTTTGTAAGTCTGTTAGTGTTTATAAGAACAGCAAATTATTTAAAAGCAGTTGATTTTTAAACATAAAGGCAGTTTTTTAAGGCTAGCGGTTAATGCAACTTCCTATACTTTCAGTATAAAAATATTAAATTTTGGCAAACTTCGTTTGGTAAAATCCGAGATAGGACTTAAAAAAGGGCGAGGTACATTGCCGTTCGTTTATCCGTAATGATTTCTACCCATTTAATGTATCAACTAAGCATAAACATACACATTTTTCAGACAAATTTGGTCGTTGACCTTAAAAATCGAGACAAAATCTGTAAATATTACGATGCCCTAAACTGAAATACCTCTAACGCAGTGGATAATCATTTAAATATACCGTACTCTACTTGTCACTGAAAAAAATCTGTGTAAGTAGGTCAAGCACGTAATAATTAATAACTTTCTTTAGTCAAGACAACTCTCTGCAGGAAAGTACATAGTTAAAAGCGCCCAAGAAAATTTAAGTACTAGTAGCAAATGAGAAATGTTATTCATTATTTTTTGTTGCTAATATATGTTCACAAATAAAAAATCCGTTGCATATAAATATTATATAATACAAGTTCAGTTTTACATTTACGTCATTAGTTATTTTAACATAACTTAAAAAACTTTCATTTAAATAAATCATTATAATTTTGTATTTATGGATGAGTGTAATTTTTGCAATAAACTGAAACTTGTTTGTTTGCCAAAAAAGCGAACACTTTTATTTAGATCCAAAAAACTTTAAGGTTGCCCTTTGATGTACATTTTATCACGAAATTCGAATGTATCTCGGTTGCCATAACAGTAAGCAAAAATCTGATATTCGTCTCTCGGGTTTTGAGAGAAACACGCTTGTGTTTTCAGATTTTTTTATATCACTTTCCATTTTAGCACTACAGACAAAAAATGAAAGTTTAAGTTTTTAAATAATGTACTTTAAGTCCTTTACGTATAAAAATGGATCTACGGTTTCTATAAACCTTCTTCTTCTTCTTCTTAATCGGTTCCTCTTGTACCTTTCGGTGTCGAGGTATGCTTTTCTATTTCTGTGTTATGTTTCTCCACTCCTGCCTATCGTTAGCTAATCGTGGCACATCTCTCCAGCCGACTCTTTTTTCTTCTAGTCTCTGCCTCACTTCTTTTTCTCATTTTATTCTTGTTCTTCCTCTATTTCTTTTTCCCTCCGTCTGTATTTTCCATCCTATTTTCGCGTATCCACTTTCTGGCATGCGTAGTAGATATCCAAGCCACCTTAGTTGATACGTCTCCATCCTTTTCTTGATATCTGTTACGCCCAGGTTATATTGAATTTTTTCGTTACTGATTTTATCAGTCTACATCCCTCTATTCTTTCCAGAAATCTCATTTCCTGTACCTGTATTCTTTGTTTTTGTTTTTGTGTTAGTGTCCAAGTTTCTGATCTGTACGTGATAATGGGTACGTACACTGCATTTAAAACTCGCGTCTTCGTTTCTTTTGATATCTCCTTCTGAATTATCAAACATTTATTAGTGGCGTAGTAAAATTTCGTCGCTGCCGCTGTTCGTTCAGTCAGATCCTCCTCCAATTTACCATTCTCTGCAATCATTGTTCCTAAACATTTAAAATTCGCTACTTGCTATACCTTCTTACGGTCTAGTATAATTGTAACTGGTTCATGATTTTTCGCTATAACCATAGCCTTTGTCTTTGTTATATTAATATTAATAATATTTCTACTTAATGTATCGGCCGTTTGAATTGCAAGTCCTTTTCGCTTTTAGCTAATAGCACCACATCATCTGCAAAGCCTAGTTCTGTTAAGGACCTATAAACTTTTTAATGCTTAATTTATAGACTACCTTGGTTTTTGATATATTATATTCTTTTAATTGGAAATCTTATTTATTTTTCAAAAATATATAGTTTTATAGTTTTATGTCATTGTTGCAAAAAATCTTTTTATTTTAACAAACAAAACGCAAGAAGTGACTTAATTGTGAGTATTATGTTTTAGGCCTTAGTTTTCCTGCAAGTTTTAGATCCGTAAAAAGAAGTACAATTTATTAGGTTGTGTGCAAAGACTATAGCCTTTGCACTTTTCCCATTTTTCACGAAAAATTAAAAATCGTATTTAGGGACTAATAATCCTGAATTTGCTCATAACTAACTTGGGCTATAAATAACCTGTATAATAAATTTGAAGCCATTTCCTGTAGTTTTAAGAAAATCGATTTTTTTGTCGAAAAAAGTGCAAAGACTATAGCCTTTGCACTTTTCCCATTTTTCACAAAAAATTAAAAATCGTATTTAGGGGCTAATAATCCTTAATTGGGCTATAAATAACCTGTATAATAAATTTGAAGCCATTTGCTGTGGTTTTAAGAAAATCGATTTTTTTGTCGAAAAAAGTGCAAAGACTATACCAGGTGTTAACCACCAGCCGTGAACATAGGGAATTAACATTGGTTTTAACTTTTTTTCGGATTCCTGCTCCCCAATTGAATTTATATTAAAATTAATGGTAACAATAGAAAGATAAATTTATTACGCATCATTTGAGACCATTAATAAGCTTAAATGTTTAATATTTAGTTTATAATTAATATTTTAAAATTGGATTAATTTTACAAATATAAGTAGCCATGACTGTCAATCTGACATTTGTCTTCATTAATTTTTGTTATTATCTGTCAATTTTTAAATCAGCGAGTTATTTCTTTAACGGTTTTGATTAAAATGAAATTTTCGATATTTATTTTCATATTAATTTATTCCAATTCTTGGTTTAGAGTTTTAGAGTATCTAGATTATGTTGCGATTTTTAACAATAAACTTTATTTGGTGGCGTCGTATACCTCTTTTGAATATAAATATGAGGCAATTGCCTTTTGAAGTAATATGATGACACAAATTTAACGATTGGCAGCCGAAAAAATTCTTGTGACTTAAAGGAAAATGTAATATAGACTCGTTTAAAGTTAATAACTTTGATATATTTTGTTTTACTTCTCTTCTGAATAAAATTGGATTGAAATTTGGAATCTTCAATTAAACTTTGTGTTTCAAGATGTTTTTTTAAATCGGAAATGCGAATTTAATGTATTTGGAAGGTATGTAAATAAATTGTACTTGATGCAGCAAAGATTTAGTTAACAAACATTTATAATTAAAATTAGTTACCAAACTTTGTGTTGTTTGCCTATTTTTTATACTAATTTGGATTGTTTGTCAAAATTTGTGGGTGACATTTAAATTTTGTTTTTATGATTGTCAGGATACACTAAAATTAAGCATCGTTCATTCAAAAATAATTTTTTTAAACGGGAAATCGAAAATCGATACCGGTTGAAGCAAATTTAGTTGTGCAAAAAATGATGTTCAATTAAATTATCGTGTATTGCTGTTTCAAAGTGTAACTTCTATTGCCAGCGCCGATAAAGTTTCTAGATCAAGTATTAGTTTAAATAGTACACTTTTTATTAATCTAGAAAACTATGTCATTCTAGTTCACCTATTATTGGGTCGAGATCTTATCCTGTTTATAACTTGTTCTATGCATATTACTTTTCCATTTACATTCTGATCGATAGACGCATAATTGGTTTAGATTACTCACATTTACTGATGTTTATTTATTTTAGAATCATCATAGGTAATTCATGATACCTTCAGTGAGTTAAGCGATAACTTTTATTTCACCATTAGGATTGAATCTATTTTTTTCTTTGTTTGCACTCCATTTGAAAACGACATAAAACCGTTACATAAAATCTTTATGGGTAATCTACATATTATTTCTTCATTACATTAATCAAAGAGGAACATTACTAACTTCTAGGTCATGCACCTATATTAGGTTGATGTCATGCTAAAAGTATTTTATCCATAAAATGGTAAGAAATATGTTTTTAGTTATGCATTTTCGACAAGTTACAGTCAGCCAGAGGTTGTGTGTTCGATGACACATCGCATGTATAGAATACATCAGCAAATAGCACAAATTTCGTTTACTATTAGTTTTCAATTTGAAATTTAAGATTAGAATGGGAAAGTCAATTAATTTATAAGATTGTCAATCTGTCAGTATCTTTCAATCTATATTATACGCTCTGGAGTCGCAACTATAATTATTTCAAATCGGTCAACAGAAATATGCTTTGTACTGGGTTCAGGTTTAAGTTTATCCACGTTTATAGACCGTTATGTAACTGATTGTCTTTTATTACTAATAAATTACAGTGAGTAATTGATTTTTACATTCCCCGACCTATGTCGTTTGAGAACCAATCCTTTTAATAATAGTATGTTAAGTACATTCCAAGAGTTGTAAGAAGCATATTACGCACGAGTGGAAAAGTTGCGCACGGAGCCGCGTAGCGGCGTGCGTATTTCCACGAGTGCGTAATTGCTTTACAACTCGTGTTATGTAGCTAACTTTTTCTACGATCACATAATACCTACGATTTTAACGACTTTTTGGCTAATATACACATGTAATTACGTTGTCAATTTTGACTTAAGCCTACTTTGACATTTCTAGATAAGTGTGCGTTTTACTTACCGTGCGTTATAGCACTTACTATGCATGCAGTGTTTGACGAGTTTACTTTAATCATTTTTTTTTAAAACTGTGCTTTTTGCTTAGTGCGTATGGACCCACTTACTATTCATGCAGGCTGTACGATAAGAGTCATTTACATTAGCGGTCGTAGAAAAAAGATGTTTTCCGGGCTTTCAAAACGCGTTGCAAACGTTTTAGTTTATTGATCTTTTAATTATCGGTTTCCACAATGTCGTAGAGGGTGTCCAAAAGGAATGGAATTTGCTGTCTATCTCAGTAAATATACACTTTAGGGGAAAATGTTTTGAATAAAAGTTGTTCGGTACTTAGTTTTCCATAAGACAAATTTTTTTTTGAGTAACAAGCGCAATGAAAAACAATTGAATTTTTTTAAAATGACAAGATACCTTATATTATACTCATTTGATAGAGATTTTTTTTTCTTTTCAATGATGGGGTCACCTTAAAAATAAAGTTTATGCTAAGAGGCCGGAGAATATCGAAAATTTAAAAGATCGTAGTAGAGAAGAGATGAGGTCTATTACACCTGAAATGCTTGGGAATGTTATTAATGGGTTTAAAAACCGAGTTTATCATTGCCAAGCCGTAAATGGTTCACAGGTTAAACACTAATTGTAGACTTCGTCAAAAAATTTTAGTTATTATGATCTTTTTGTTAGAAACAAATACTAAACAATTAAAATACTTTTAGAGTATTTTTTATATTTTTCTCAAAAAATTGCTTAGGTAAGAGTACTAAAGTTTTACATCATTGAAAAGAGAAAAAATCCTCCATCAAATGAGTATAATATAGGGGTATCTTGTCATTGGTTTTCATTGCGCTTTTGTAATTCGAAAAATTAGAATTTAAATTTTGTCATGGTGGAAAACTAAGTACCAAACAATTTTTATTCAAAACATTTCCCCTAAAGTGGATATTTACTGAGATATACAGCATATTCCATACCTTTTGGACACATTGTTTATAAAAATACGTACTCGTATTAATAAATAAATTAAAATAAGAGTTGTTAGAAATGCATATTTGTTTTACGTTTGTTTTATCGAGCAGAATTACATATATTTGGAATGATTTAGTAATATATTTGATAACAACAATTGCTTGGGACGATTTAATTTAAAAACTAGCGAAGCTGATGTAATTTGGCACGCCAAAGCACATTGTTTTGGTTTTATTTGTTAATTGGAGAATTTATTTGGGAGCTGCTAATTTATCGTTAAAGTTGGCAAATCTAATAAGCAATTGAAACGGTTGAAGTTTGAACGCATGTACAATTTTACAAGGAAATAAGGAAGTTTTTATTCGCCAAGGTTAACATCTGTTACCGTATTTCCTTTAAGATCGCCGCTCATGACATTGATGACTAGTTCTCATTGACTCTGACGTTGACGAAGGGTCGAAACATATTTCATCAAAATATCCGTACGGCGGGGAGATCCAGATTATATTCATATAGTTTCAACAACGAAAGAAAAATAGGCGTTGCAGAGATACGGACGTATATTGCAGCGATGCAGCATCCTTTGAAATTTATTACACGTTATCTCTGAACGCCGTTTCAACTATGAATATAGTTAAATGAGTCATTATCGGGAAATGTACGTAAATAACGTTTTGCGTTAACAAATACTGCTAAGCGAACGCCATGGTTGCTATGTGCCGTCGACTATTTTAGCAGGAATCGTTGACAGAACGTGTTTTTGTCTAAGTAAACCAATTATTTGACTGATGAACTATACACTACCGCTATTAACAAGAGATGGTTACAATTTAATGTTCGCACATCATACGTTACTGGTTTAAAGATCATTATAATTTAAAGTTGGAATCATGTAAATAGACAAAAAGTTTAAAGGAGACATCAGCATATTCTAAAATAACGACGCTCGCCTCATAAAAAATTGAAATTACTTTATCCCATTCACTGTAAACCAGTCATCGTTATAACATTAGTTTCAGATGGATAGCTCTGATATAAAATATATTTTTGATAATTTTGTATACGTATTACATGTCCTTCTGCACCGTTTTTATTGCTGTTCATACAGTATCAATTAACTTTTTTGTTTCAACATGGAAAGCGTAGTTATACAGTTGGAAAACTTGCTTTATTTTATTTTATTTAGTCATGAGTCCTTCTACTGTTAGCTGTAAGACTGTCGAGTTGTGTTGTGCTGACTTTTTTTTCCATGTTTTTATGTCTATCCATTAGATGTTTCTATCCCTTGCTGTTTTTTTTAACTTCGTCTTGCCAGGTTTTTCTCGGTCTACCTCTTTTGTTTCTTCCCTGTGATCTTGCTTCATATGCTCTTCAAGTTAACCTTTCTTCTTTCATCCTATAAACGTGACCCAAACATTCCAGCTGCCTTTCTTGTATTTTTGTTACAGCTGATTTAATCTTTAATTGGTCTCTATATGTTTCGTTTCTGATTCTATTTTCTTTTGTTTTTCCTTGGATTTTTCCTAGAAATCTCATTTCTGCTGCCTTCACTCGGCTACTATTTTTATTTGTGTGTGTACACGTTTCACTTCCATTTAAAAGTGCCGGAGTTACTATCTTTTTGACCACTTCCACTTTTGTTCGTTTTGGGACTTCTCTTTTTCCAAAAATTGCTGTTCTTAAACTGTTAAATATTCTTCCCACATTTCTTGTCGTTTCGCTTATTTCCTTGTCCATTCCTCCATTTTTCTCTATGATCACTCCTAAATATTTAAAGCTTTTTAAAATAACAAAATTACCAGGTTGTGACGGTCAAACTGAATTGCCCGGCATACATGAGTAAAAAACTGTTTTTAAAATCTGTTGGTGATATCAAAATTGTGTTTTTCTATTAGTCACGAGCAATAAAAAAAATGAAATTGTAAATCTCACATTAGACAACTAAAATTGTGCACGTCAGTGTAGTTTAAACTTTCAGGTAACGTAAGCAAACTAGAATATGTAACGCTGCAGAGTATATCATATAGCTGTGATATAGATATTTAGTTTAAACGTAAACATACGTAGTTACTGATTGTTTCCGTTTTATTTTATCGCACCGTTCGGTCCGAGCGCCAGCCTCGGGTTATCGCAATCTAGTTCATGTGTTCGTCTTTCACAAGTTGCTTGACGATGTCGCTACTCGTGTCGTCCGGACCTCGTTTCCAACATGTTTTTCAGCATTATTCCTGTTTTAGAACAATAAAGAAAACCGTTTAAAAACTGAATTTTTAGTAAATAACATCACAGGAACTTTGTTGTCCGTGTCAAAATAATACTTCTTTGTTGGTACTATGGAAAAAGATTGTAATTTTTGATTTAATTAAAAAAAAACTTATTCTTGATTGTTGCCGTGTGATCATCTAAAGCAAATTTTAAAATAAAAAACCCGTACAATACTGCATAACACTAGATTTTAGTGATGTTTGGAAGTATCATAGGAGGAAAATGCCCTTATTTTTCGAGATACAAAAAATTACCTTTTAAAGTTTTCGGAAACTCAAAAACAAACGTGAATACCAGATTTGAAATAAAAATTTTTGTTTAATATGGTTGATTGCATCACCATTAAAAAAATACGTCTAAAATGATTTTTTTTAAAGCAGCAACCTTTTACATACCTACTCAAATGTAAAGAACATCGTTTGATTCACATAAATTAAAAGATATTTACAACATTTTATAAACATATGCAATATGCATACATACTGCGGTAGTTCAGATTGACTGTCGCACCCCTATAACTTTTTTATTTTTAGAGGAAACCCCTATAGACTTTATTTTTGTGAATTGCGAAATTTTTTTATAAAATGGCGTTAAAATGGTTTTTCTACTATGAAATATACCAGACTGGCGATAGTCAATTTTTTATTTAAAAACATAGTACCTACACTATTTTATCCTGATTTAGTAGTTAACTCTAAATCCGATCATGCATTAAAAAATTGCGATAAAGAGTTTCAAAATAATGCATAATGACTACAAAGTTGTTCAGACACCGATTAAAAATATTTTTTAGAGGTCATCAAAATTTTAAAAAATTTGCCAAGCTAATACTCTTGAAACTATCGTAGTAAAATTTTGAAAAATTGTGCATTTGGCTTAATTGTTTGTGAAAATGTCAAACAGTGTCTACCTAAGGGTGCGTACACACGTATGTAATATGTAATGTAATGTAACGTGTAATGTAATGCGAATTGTTTGGAGCACGATGCGAATCCTGTTGTTTTTGTATTACATGTAACGCTCGCAGTGACGTAAAACGACGAATTTGCCTTACATTACACATTACGTACGTGTGTACGCACCCTAATGCATAACGACTACAAAGTTGTTCAGAAACCCAATTAAAAATATTTTTTAGAGGTCATCAAAGTTTTTAAAAATTTGCTATAAAGAAAATGTTAACATATCAAAACTATCTTCCTATAATTATCTAAATTTCATAATTTTAATTATTATATTCTTACGTCTATAACATTGGAATTGAACTGGTTGCATAATCACATGCTTTTATAGACTAGCAGTTGGTGATAGAAGGATAAGATGTTCTGAACTTGCATCAAAAACGAAGGTGTCCGTCCTGAAACTTTTAAATGTTTTTTTTTATTGTTGTCAGAGTTTCATGTGTAGTTTTTTTAAAGTCATTAGTTGATTTTGTGTGATTTGTGATGTGTTGGTGACCATTATATATCGTTTAACGGTTTGGTGTTCTTAAAAATGTTAAAAATTGTTTTGAATCATGGGTTATCGATAACTTATTGTTTTGACTATAATATTTGGAGTAGATGGAGCGTATTATACGTTCGCTCTAGCATTCGGATAAGGATCACGTGATGTGTTCTCACTGATATACTGGAAGTGGATGGAAGCCTCATGTTTGCTTCGAAACCAGGATCTTTCTGAGGGGCTAAGATCTCACTGAGATACACGGATTAGTTGGAAGTTTACTGTGGTATATTTGTTCCTGGAGTTCTATCTGGTTCTGGAGCAGAGAAGATACACGTGACTGCCACTGAGATATTTGGACTACATGGGAACCTCGTGTTTTATATTTGCTTCTAAAGTCATGCCACCCGGGGCAGATAACAGAAACTCAACGTGTCGTCAATGAAAATATTGATGTAGATGAAAGTTTTGGGTTGTGCATTCGCTTCGGGAGTCAAAACACCCCCAGCGGGTAGGAGATCCGGAATTTATATACTCAGAGAAGATACATATATGTTTCTTTCTTGTGCTTGTTTCGGTTGTCAAACAAAGATTTTTCTGCGCTAGCAGTAATAAAACTCATAAAACTTTTAAAGGTTTAAAGGCTGAACCGGAAGTGGTATTGTAACCGTAATATTTTCATCGAATCCGAAAAATATCATAACGCTAAGATACAAAATTTCATTGTTATATCTGCAATAGTGTTCCAGATATTTGTCTGTTTCCATACTTTTGCGCATCCCTGTATAAAACTATTTCAAAATACAGGGTGTCCCAGTTAACTTGAACAGCATGGGGATCTCGTAAACGGTATGAGATACAGAGTTGGATAAATGGATGTGAATGATTTATGATTTAAGAGCAACTATTCCATAAAAAAAATCTTGACAAAAGTTGCAGTTTTTCGACGTGTGACAAAGATGGGGAAAAACCTTTTTAAACAAAAGTGCATATGTAGAATCGACTGACGCTATAGCGGTTTTCGTGATTAAACCGCAAGTGACCAAATCCGGAAGTAACTTTAAAAACTGAAATGGAATCACCCGGTTTTTATTGCATAATTAGGAAGATTTTTGATAAAATTACACTTTTTACTTGAAACATTTTTTGATTGATATGAATGTTGACGAAAAAAATTAATTTTGCTTAACTGGTTAGATAAATGTTGCTTTTCGTACCGAAATTGTTGAGGCATGCTAGTGAAAAATACCGACGGTTTGTCGTGTTTACTTAATTCCGATCATTTATTTTAATTCGAGATAAGCGAGACTAATGCATCGGACGGGCTAAACGTGACGCTCACGTCTTATTGATGTGAACGCGGCATTAAAGAGTGACATCCCTACTGCCTGCCTAGATGATCGGCATCCCGGCCGCGTAGCTTGAGGCGTGATGCCATGACACCGACTTCGTGGTCTGCACTTCTAAAGATGTGTTATGGTAGTTACGATTATTCTCCGATGCGCGCGATTCGACAGGTGCTAGTTTTAATGCATCGTTTCCAATCTAAGCGGGAGCATATTTGCCTTTTTAAATAATACGAGCGTCCCCGTAAGAGCGGCAAAACTGTGACGCGGCTTGCGGTGTGGTTCGGTCTCATCAATTATGAAGCAGGAGTCAAATAAGACCAGCTACCGCTCACGTACGCGCCGCTATAGTTACGAGTGGATGCTATATCCACGTTACGAGCCCAGGTGCAAACCTTCGCTTGATTCATAATGCAGTGTTGTGGGTCCGCTCGCAAATTTCTGTCTGCCTCGTCGCTGTATCAGTTAAAGAAACGCGAAATCATTTTAATCTGCGTTCCTGTACTTATAGGGACTTGAACAGTGGCGGATTAAGGGGTACATGGACTAAGAGGCCTCGTAGGGTCCTGGAACAGCAAAGGGCCCCGAAGGGGCGTCGAGATCTTAAAATGTCTTCTCATTAGGGCTCTAGGATGTTTTTTTTTTTTTTTGTATATATCAAATAATCATATTTTGTTGATCAGTGGCGTGTGGTGGGTTTTAATGTAAGGCATGCGGTCAAAAATATGCAAGGACTATGAAATGTAAACTATTTATCTCATAATATTTGTGACGAATTTGTAGGTCTTATTGGTAATCAAGTCAGAGCGGAAATAATTGAAGAAATCAAATCTGCCACTTATTATAGTATAATTGTTGACTTCACTCCCGATGTTTCGCATATCGATCAACTAACTTTTGTGAGCGTATGTTTTATCCTGTGGTAGTAAAAAGGAAAGATTTGTGGAAAATATTTTTTGATTGAAATTTATTAATAGAAAAAAAAACGCGATAAAAATGTGAGAGGATATTTACAAAAAAAGACATTGATTTTTGTACTTTTGAACACGAATTTGACCATTTTTTAATATTTCTAAAAGAAAACGAGGACACCACAAAAACCACACCAGGCATCTATCGAGCCGGTAAAAAAAATGTCTTGCACATTTCCGTATGTTGAGATATTACTGATTTTTTTTTTACAATTCCTTTATCTAATGCGTCAGGAGAAAGATCGTTTTCTGTTTTAAAGCGTGTAAAAAATTATTTAAGGAGTACTATGGGAGAAGAAAGATTAAATAATATGGCCACTTTGTATATAAAACAGGACATTTTAAACCGAATCGACACTGCCAAAATAATTGACGAATTTGCAAGAAATAAAGCATGACGGAAATTTATTTAAAAAAATATATTTTTTTAATAAATTTATTTAATCTGTTACGGTATGAAATTTTTGATTACTTTTCTTTTTTGTTTCTTGCAACTTCTTTTTTTAACTTGAGTTTGAGGGCCCCGAAATATTTACCGCTTGGGGCCTCCACTGGACTTGATCCGCCACTGGACTTGCAGTATACGCCTCATCACAATTACGTCACAGTGAATGGCGAACAAATACAAAGGGGTCGAAACGAGATGCGCCCATTTAGCAAATGAGTAACGAAGCACTGTCGGGCTGATGTACGTGTACACCGATAAATATTAACATTAATGGCACATCATTCTTTTACTTCGTGTAAGCGGTGAACGGACTTTCGTGATATACAAGCTGCTCGTATTACAAACTTCCTTTATTATTTATCTTTGCGCGTGATGGATGGTTCCATATGTTTCAGAAAGAGTATAAGACTAAATAATCCACTACGGAAAATCGTTTGCGACGTTGTATCAGGAAGCGTCTTCTCTAACCGGAGGTGTCGAGCGTGTATAAAAATAATGGGAAATTGGGGGTCATTGGAGGTAATCTGATCAAAAACCGGCACGCACTCGCTGATTAGCCAAACCATCACGTACACGGATTTAAAAAGGCGTCTGAAACAATTTACATTTGTTTGTTTAGCGATTAAACGATTAAATCGGGAATTTCTAATACAGCGTTTTCTGTTTGTCTCTGCCGCGATGGAACATTCGCGGACACGTGCTGCCGAAGAATGAATGACATAATAAGGCTCCGATCACTACAGCTTTATTTTGTAAAGGCCACCCCAATCAGCCATAACGAGAGCGTTGGTTCTTCCAGGTCTGTCCATTTATAGCGAGGTAGGGTTTACGACGGTTAAACTGTTACTGATATTGCGATACGCGCACACATGAAGATTCAGGGTTTAACTTCTCTAGCAATTTCAGTCGAATCGCTGATAGGGGCGGCCAAATAAAATGTTGCAAATAAATGGGCCGCATAGAATATCGCAGGAAACAAGTTTTCCGTTCGTTATCTGTTATGAATCATAGCAACAATCACCGCCAAAATAAACGTAACCTCGCAGGAAAGAAATTGCCTCAACAGTCGACAGTGCCTATACATTTTTAGAGGTAAATAATTTTATGGCGCCGTCGATTGATCGTGAAACAACTGACCATATCATACAATCACAATATATTTTTATTGCAATTGTTTTCAACATTCCAATGATGGGAATTATTTTCACAAAGTCATCTGCACTGAATGCTGTCAACAATGATAGCTTTTAACCAATTAATCTTACGTATTAGCAAATTTATTAAAGTTGTTAAAGTAAATACAAATGTAAATTGTTTATGTTATGGATTGATAAAAGAAAACATCTAAATTGTAAATTGTTATTAACCAGTAAATAACAGCTGACGTAGCGTGATAATGAACCCAATAGCGCGTCAAGTAATAGTAGTTTAAGCACATTAAACTAATAACTGTGTAGTGAATTAAATTTTAAAATATAATCGTATAAATAAAATAAAATAAAATAAAATGTTACCCATGGACAATTTTTTTAAAGCGAGTGGTAGTAGTGATAAAAGGAAAAGAGACAAGGAAGAGAAAAACAAAGAAGAAGGCGGAATATCCAGAACGTACAAACTAGTAATCACACAAACCAAAGCTTCAACGAAAGAAAAACAAACGGAGGAGTTAGTAAAAGTAATTAACCAATTGGTGGAAGAAGTTAAAAAGATAAGGGAAGAACAAAAAGCATTTAGGGAGGAATTTCTTGCAACAAAAAAAGAAAACGAAGAGCTTAGAAAAAGATGCTCAGCTTAGAAAACAGAATAGAAGGAACAAAAAAAAAAACAGTTTGCATATCTTCTTTTTGAACCGCGCTCTTATTGGCGATCAGCACTTATAATTCGTAGTTCCCTGGATACTGTAGGCTTGTGCTTTTTTATTTTTACTAATTGGGCATTGTTTGCAGGACGTTTTAGTGATACTAAATTTTCCCCCACCAATCCATCAATTACTTGCCGCCGAAATGGTTAGTAGGATATGGTATTTCCTTGAAGTTTAATAGGAATTAACTATGCTTGCATCGATAAAGTAAAAAAATATTCCATGCCACCATTTATGGCTTTTGCGATCTGCTCTTGTTCTTCTGCTCCCTCCATCAAATTTGTTACAACTCATGCTCCTAAATGTATTTCGATAATGTCCCCTTTTTGCCAGTGTAAATTTCAAATTTATATAAATAACCTGATTTATCTGCTAAAAACCAAATTATGTATCCTCTTTTGATAGTCTTTTTTGGCATATATTGTTTTAATGAACTCCTACCCTTGAAAGTTACCATTGATTCTTAAAATTCAGCAAGAAATTCATCGTCACATCTTTCAATTCATATGGCAAGTCTTCTAAATTAAATTTTGCCATTTAATTAACGATTATTTGTTAAAATGTTGACAGTGGTACAAATAACGTACCATCAAATTATTGTCAAATAAACACAAGCAAAACTTATTTTTTATTTGAAAACAACATCAAGTGTTACCACAAGCAGATAGTTTTAACAAGAACACTATTATTTTACATTAGAATTACATTAATACAACAAATAATTTTGGTACACGTTGCTGAGGTACAAAATACAACTAAAATGAGTCGACAGACAATCAATGCAAGCAATTTCTATCGGGTTCTGACCTGCAGCGTAAAGTTATGCTATGTCTGTACATATTGGGATAGGTGGTATAGTTTTTAAGAGGTCGTGCAGAACAGCAGAAATATTGAATCAGGTGGTACTATTTCAGTACCACCATGCAACATTGGTAACAAAAATAGTGGTACATAACGTGTACCACCAAGCCTGTAAGAGATATATTATCAAACAACTTCCTTAATCAAAAATTAATATACTAAATTGTTGTAAACTGTGAACCTACGCGTAAGCAGGAGCAAATTGTATGTATGTGCCTTATTTAACGAAAGATCAGTGGATAGGGCCCGATGGAACCGCTTATTCAGATAACAAATTTGCACCGGGGAGTCTCTATTAACTCTTTGGTGTCGAATTGGTCGGTTAAAACAGGGATAGTTTACCGAGGCGGCGCAATTATTTTCCCAGCAGGCATCCATCTACGTTGAATGGAATAATATCAGACTCGGCCTAAAAGTTCATAGTTGACGGTCTCCAGACTTTTATTCCCGAACATGTAGGTTTGATAAGCGCAAATGTCGGGGTAATGTAGAGAAACGACGAAGGCGCTATTCTACATGTGGCGAGCTGGCAGGTACCTGGGTCGAGATGATGGCTGCTCGACGACAAAACGTAAGATGGATGGGCTGTGCGCGCTGTGACCCGGATGAATGTTTGATGGCCTAGGCACTGTATGTGGATTGCTGCTGCGAGCTCGGGAATGTCTTATGCAGCGACTGCATGCATAATACAAAAGCTCGGGCCGATGTCGTATATCGGTGTGGCCCTCGTGCGTGTTTTCATTTTCTGCCGAGTTGTCAGTTCGGTAGTTGTTATTAACACCTCGGAAGTCGGGCCTTAATCAACTATAAAAGTTCAGCAAGCGGGTGTCGGTGACGCTACCGCGAATTATAACTTCGCCGACATCCCTCCTTCGCTTTTTATGCATACAAATGAAGGCAAGTTGTTAACCTAAGCTGGCACAATATATTACGAGACGCCGGCTGTCATATACAAATAGCGCGAGATCAATGATTGACGCCGAAAACTTGGTGGTTGGGCCCAGGAGCATGTGGTACGAGACGCGCGGCAGCGCAGTCCTGAGCGCAGTCCTGAGCGCCGCACGAGCGTTTCTCGGCCAGTTGCAGCCTAGCGCCCGCTTAGACTAGATTCGCGCGACGCTCAGGAAGAACTTATACGATACGCACGTTTTATCCTCGTACTCGCGATGCGGCTTCCGCGTTCTTCTTCGTAGCCTTTATTTGTCTATGTGCTTGTGCGTGAGGATTATCGATGGACCTGTAACATCGGACTGACTTGCCTCACCATGGTCGAAAAACGCAGACAACACAACCGCTACCTTAGCATCGGCATTGTGTACATCGCCACCATTATAAGTCAGGGTGAGTGCCAGTAGTTTTTATGTGCAGCCCGGTATACATACTCAATGAGAACGGGGCGGCTGGAATTAAAATTAAGAACGTTTCGACGGTTTAGCCGATTAACAGGTGTCCCATTCTAAGGCTATTTAGCTTCGCGCCGTTTGTATTGGCTTTGGCGAATTACCAACAGCCGGGGGCGGTGTTCTTGATGGCAGCTCATCATTTGCGCCGCATGCTGGGCAGTCATGTGGGCTCATGTAAGCACCAAGCCATGGGAACATGTCCCCCGCTGTTCAATTAGTTCGACCCGCCACAAAGTAATTGAAGAAGTTTATTAAAGTCAAAAACGGTCATCGCGAAAAAACGCCAAACTTCTTAACGAGATTCAAAAAGTGACCATCATCAAAAACTCTCCTCGCGTCGCGCTGAAACGCAGGAATCAAGATAAAACGATATCGCACTCGTGAATGGTGTGAACAGAAGTCTGTTGAAAGTACGCGAGCACTTGCAATTCACAACCAATTAGTATTCATTTTTGGGGTTTAAATTGCGTATAGAACGATAAATCGTCGCGATTAAAAACTGTAGAGAAGCCGAGTGTCAAAAAGAAAAAGTCCCTTTTAAATGGAGCAAAGCCAGTTTAATTTACAAGGCGGTGATCAAGCAAACATCCTTCTTAATTCGTCATGTTTGTAAGCTTTTATTGCGTGAAGGCATTCTGTTGGGAAACTCGAAGAATTTTTAATATTGCGTCGGTTCTTACTTGGTATATTTAGGTATTTATTAAAATAAAAATATCTATGCTAACACGTTTTGTCTCTTGCTGCATAAAGTACAAAACTTTTTTATGTTATTTATGAATTCACGGAGCTTCTACTTGCGTACGTTATTTCAAATTAACGCTCTTAATAATTAATTTGATTTAATATCTATATTTCAAATTCTACTGTAACGAGAAATAAAATAATCATAACTACATGAGAATCCTTAAAGATCTGACGCACAGGGGATATTAATTATTAATTTTAATAACTTATAAAAGTCTAAGGTAGTAGTTTCTTCTTGGTCCTATTTATACAGAAGAAAATAGTTTAATTGGCGAGAGAGGACCTTTTTCTAATAAAACATTTATATAAAACTTTTTCCTAAAATCAAATGCCATGCAGATATCAACACTTACTTGATATTTTGCCCTTCTGCATTTAAAAGACTGTCGCCGAAAATATCAATTTTATCGTAAATAATTTTGAAGCTTTTTAATAGAGCATGAAATTCTCTATAAAATTGGTTCCAATTGTTTTTTTGTCTATAGGCAATGGTTTAAAAGTTATAAAGCAGTTTTTACAAAAAATAAATTAAAAATTTTAAAATTTTAATGGTTTCTTAGACTTTGTAATCCTTTTTTTTGTACAACCTTTCGTTTTAAAGATACAGCTGTTGCAAAGTCTAAGAAACAATTAAAGTTTTTAAATTTCAAATTTTTTTTTTGGAAAAACTGCCTTATAACTTTTAAACCATTGCCCGTAGACAAAAAACAGTTTTAATCAATTTTGTACAAAATTTCATGCTTTATTAAAAAGCTGAAAGGTATTTTACGATAAAATTGATATTTTCGGCGATGGAGTCTTTTAAATACAGAAGAGTAAAACAATCAAGTAAGTGTTGATATCTGCTTAGCATTTAATTTTAGGAAAAAGTTGTACTTGAAATTTTTGTTTAGAAAAAGGTCCTCTATCACCACTTAAAATATTTTCGCCGATTACGGGGACACCCTGTTTATGAACATATGATATTTTATTCATTTTAGAGAAAAATTATTGCTTTACTACAATACTTGGAAAAATTATTGAAAGTTAAAAGCGCTATACGATGTAAACTTGAAACAATATTGGACGTTAATAGCTTGAATTGATTTTGTCTATTTGAAATGAACAAAATTATCACAAATCGGTATCAAAGTAAATTTATGAAATGTATTTGCTGTAGCAAATAAATTAGGCTTTTTTGGTGTATCGTGTAAATAAGTTACGTCAATAATTATTTGCATTTAATTAAAACCAGGCAAAAGAAAAACAATGGGTAAAATTGCAGAAAATGCGAACGCAATAATAATAAAACAGACGTTAAAATAAAAACAATGCTATGCAATAATTGATTATCTCAACTCCTCTTGAAACTTTTCAGTTAGTTTTGTTATTTCGCTTAAATTAAGACTTTGCGTAGACGTTACCTGTGCGACTAATCCAATAAAGTCGATTTAAAGTAACGATTTAGAACAAATTTGGAGTGTACACGGACTTATCCTGTGGTATAATAAATTTGTTGCAAAATTTTGACGATCACACTGTGTACTCCCTGGAGAATTTCAGAATTTCACGGATGGGCGATTAGCATTTGTGTGTTTCGTAAATTTATTGCTAGTGCTAAAGTGTTCACTGACCAATCGAGATTGAAAATAGCTGGTAAAACAAAAAATTTACTTATTGAACTTTTATGCTAAATTTTATAGAGTGGAGATTGTCCCAGATTACATTTCCAGCATGGATATCTCGATTGTTATAGCAGATACACCTTTGTTTTAATTAGATGATTTATTGCTTAGTATGAGACGAGCTACAATCAATTTTTAAAAGTACAAAATTCGTCGTGCTTCAGATGTTATAGCAATAAATATGAAAATGTTATTTTTTTCTCTGATAATTTTTTTGTCTTAATCATTAAATCAACTTCATCTGTACCTTCTAAAAGTACTTTTTTATGCAGAATGAAACTATTATCTTAGATTTTTTAAATCACTTTTCATTTTTGAGATATTACCCCCAACTTCATTTTTTCTGATGGTCTGTTAAGTTGGCCTTGAAATAGTTCGATGTGCTTTTTTTCCCTCTTCCTAACGATATACCATTTATGTTATATCTATTTTTATAAATAACTGAGGAACTCGAGGAATACCGTATTTTACCGATATTATTCCAAGAACCATGAAACGTATAAGACGGGCAAGTTGACTTTGGAATAGTGAAATGTGCTTTTTCTCCTGTTTCTCACGATATATCTTTTGTCATATCTGTTTCTATAAATAACTTGGAAAATCAAGAAATACGTATATTATTCTAAGTTAGCTATAAAACATGTTATACAGGCAAGTTGTCTTTGCAATAGTTAAATGTGCTTTTTTCTCCTAATTTCTACCGATATATCACTTGCCATATCTGTTTAAATAAATAACCCGGTAAATAAAAATAAAACTTATTTTACCAATATAATTCTAACCAGGGAAGGTCACGATATGTTTATAGCATCAAGAACAACAAAACTACATTTTTTGCAGAGTTATACGTGCCACTGGCCATTTCCTTCGGAAAAATAGGAGAAAAACTGAAAAGTTAAACAATAAAAGTAATTTTTGCGATCGCGTTGGCCATGAAACCGTCAGAGATAAAATCGAAATTCTTCTATTTACCAATTCGCGCATCCTTTGCAAGTAAAATGGTGCAAAGTTTTTGAAAAAATCTTAAACGGTTCCGGAGAAAAACGTCAAAAACGAAACCCCTACAAAAGCGCTATGATTTGAGAAGTTGTATAACTAAATCTATGCGACTTGCATATGCGTTTAACATAAGGGAAACCGTTTTTACAAGGGCCAAGTTTTTCGCGTTTTTCTCCGGAACCGTTAAAGATTTTTTCAAAAACTTTACACCATTTTACTTGCAACGGATGCGCGCATTGGTAAATAGGAGAATTTCGATTTCATTTCTGACGGTTTCATGACCAACGCGATCGCAAAAATTAGGTACCTTTAATATTCAACTATTCAGTTTTTCCCCTATTTTTCCGAAGGAAATGGCCAGTGGCACATATAACTCTGCAAAACATTTAGTTTTGATGTTCTTGATGCAATTAACACAGCCTTGATCAGATTCTAGCGATAACATATCGTGACCCTTCCTTGTAAGATAGTTATAATGTTTCATAAGCTAACTTAGAATTACCTAAATTGATAATATGCGGTTTTTCTAGATTTTTCGAGTTATTTATTTAAATAGATAAAACAAAAGATATATCGTTAGAAAGAGGAGAAACTATTCCAAAGCCAACTTGACGGCCCATAAGAAAAAATAAAGTTAGGGGTAATAACACATTTGAAAAACGGAAAAAAAGCACATTTAACTATTCCAAAGCCAACTTGCCAATATCTCAAAAATTAAAAGTGATAAGAAAATTCTAAAATGATAGTTATATTCTACATAAAAAAGTACCTTTAGAAAAAAATTAAATTGTTCTAATGATTAATACAAAAAAATTATGAGAGAAAAAAGGAATTCGACATTTTCATATTTTTTGCTATAACATCGGAAGTACGAGGGATTTTGTAGTTTTAAAAATTGACTGTGGTTCCTCTCATACTAAGGAATAATTCATCTAATTTAAACAAACCTGTATCTCTTATTATAAGCGAGATCTCCATGCTGGAAATGTAATCTGGGACACCCTGTATATTTTATTGCAATGTATTTAATTAACTAAAGTATACCTTAATAGCAAAATAAGATCGAAAACTTGTTTAGATAAATATAGTACTGTAAAATATAAATTTTATATTAAAAAGTTGATCAGAGTCTATGCAATTACATGCAGTTAATCGACATAGCACTATTTTTTAGAAACAAAGAAAAATTGAGAGACCAATACTTATTGTACGTTTAAATAGTAATTTTAGATATTCGTTACTTGGTGTATTTTAAATTACTGTGAATGACGCTAGCTGACATTTGACGTTAATAATCTGCTTGTTATTCCGTTATTGCACCTAAAAGTGAATATTTATGGCGCATTCGATGAAAATCAAATGTTCAAAGGTAAAACAATGCTAAGAAAGACATACCATTTATAATTCCATATATAAACAAGAGTATTCAGATAGAAACAAGTCCCTCGTAAACATATTTTTAATCTACCTAAGACTTGAAATATTGTTCTTCCGTCCGAATTTACAACGAAACACAAAACAACTCTGCCTGCAAGTCTGGTTCTAGATATTTTTCATCGCGCAATCTTTATACTGCTCGGTCTTTCTTAGTACTATTAACGATTATCTCTTTGGTTCGCATTAACCCCTTTCAACTTAAACAATAATAATTCACTCTTGTTATTCCTCGTTCAACATAGTTTTATTCAGCTAAGAAATGACAAATACAATTAAATGCAATGAATATTCATTGCTGGAGCAAGTAAAAAAAGCATTTTGCGTACAGAAACGTCAAAAAATTTACTTAAGTAGTTAAAATGTATTCAGAGAACCTAAAAACGTCAAAAGCTGTCAAAAGATGCCGAAAGCTGTCAAAAGCAGTCAACATTTTTGATTCGGCAATGTATTCTACGTATGACGAAAGTAAAAAATGTAATTTGTTTCAATGTATTCCTTAAAATTGTTTAGTTCTTGTTTTATTTCCGCGGAGGTGGTCCCCTTTCGGGTTCTTGTATTGCGACCTATTGGTCTATTGTACCCTCTGGTGATAGCCCCTCAAAGGAGTCCTGTGTTTTTAAAAAACCCCAGGATTTTCTTTAAGGGTGTCTTTCTTAACTCTTCTTGGTTGGCTGTTTCCATACCCAGAAGTCTACGCCGATACGGTGTGAATCCTTCACACTGGCATATTACGTGAAGAGGAGTTTCTTCTTCTTCGCCACATCCTCTGCATATATCGGTTTCTGAGAGCCCTAATATGTACAAGTGTTTATTTAGCCCAACGTGTCCTGTGACGGGTTCTGTGGCTGCTCTGATTTCTGCTCGCTCATTCCGAGCATTTCTTCTGTCTTTTCTTTGGAGACCATTAAGAGGATAGCTTTGGAATGGGCTTGTCCTGCAACTTTTTTCCAATGAGCATTATAATAATATGTCATGAAGACACTGCTTGGCTGTTCCATAGTCTATCTGCTTAATATGCCATTAACTTAAAATTTATTGTGTAATCGTAAACTGCCTGCTAGTCTAATAGACAAAAAAAATTATTGTTAAACAACAAATGCGTGATATGTATATTATATCAGCATCAAAAATGTGTATAGATTAATTTACTGCGCTGAAATATTTCAGCAATCTGCAAATACATCTGCCTCAACACTACAAATTAAATTCTTTTACAGTTCACAAACACATTAACACACAGTGTAATGATGCCATATTAGATATCTATAAAATATAAATTAATAACATGGACAATAAACGTGTAATAGAATTTCATGTGGCAACTTGTCATTATTCTTCCAACATTTAAGTAAAGGCGTTTCATAATTTATCAGTAATAAGGATCAACACGCTACCGTACCATAAAAATACAACATTCTAATGTGATTTCTTACTAATTCGCGGCAATAGCGCAAGTTGTTCTTAATGAAACGCGTGGTAACCTTTTAGTTTTACCTGCTGCGCAACCGACGTGCTAAATCTTGCATTTTTAATGAATAAACGATATAAATGGTGTTTTAATCGTCTTTAGAATGGAATAAATTGAGAAAAATATAACTATACAGGGCGAGTCATTAGTGCGAGATCGGTCGATTGTGGCTAAACGGTTTGAGATGAAAAGTTGATTCAAACGCTATTTCATACAACTTTTATATTTCAAATAGGTACAACACCCCTTTTTTATTTAATATTCTTGACCGCCTTTATTTTAGCTTTGCATCAATATAAAATACTACAGGTTTTTATGCGGCGTTGTCAAAAAAATAATGATTTTCAAAATTTTTCAGGCTTTTAAGTCTTTATTTAAAAAAATTCTCCCGAAGTTATTTTTCGAAATACAGAGTTCTAACTTGGTAAGGACATGCAAAAAACATTGCACTATTCGCTCGATATGAAAAAGTTTGAATCACGCGTACAGGGTGTTTATAAATAGGTGGCAATTTCCATGATTTTCAAAAGCTCGTAACTCGATTTTTTCAAACAATTCATGGAAGTTGCCACCTATTTATGAACACCCTGTATGCGTGATTCTAACTTTTTTATATCGAGCGTGTAGAGCAATGTTTTCTGCATGTCCTTACCAAATTATAACTCTGTATTTCGAAAAATAACTTCAGGAGATTTTTTTTAAATAAAGACTTAAAACCTTGAAAAATTTTGAAAATTATTTATTTTTGACAACGCCGCATAAAAACCTGTAGTATTTTATATTGATTCGAAGCTAAAATAAAGGCAGTCAACCATATTAAATAAAAAATTGGGTGTTGTATTTGAAATATAAAAGTTGCTATTAGTTCCAGAGAGGTGACTCTCCCTGTATATATGAAAATATGTTTATCGTGTTCGGAAGAAAATACTGCATGAAATAGCGTTTGAGTGAACTTTCTATCCCAAACCGTTTAGCCACAATCGACCGATCTCGAACTAATGACTCACCCTGTATACTAGGGATGTCCTGATTATTCTGTAGATATTCGGTAATCGGCCGTATGGGTCCTTCTTCAGATATTCATAAAAAATGAATAGAAGCCGCAGGAAAAAGATTTACAATAGTGACATGTCGTCGTCCCATGTGTTTTCGTGGTTATAAATTTTAAACATTAAGCTGATTGAAGTTAGCGCATATATGAAGCAGATTATTTAATCAGTAAATTAATCGTCGGCAAAGCAAAGCCGTTTTAACGGCGACCCAAAAGAGTGTTTGAAATAGAACAAAGGGCATCTTAAATGAACTAAAAATGAATGAAAGGACATTTTATTTAGCGATAAGTCCAAATTTGACATTTGCATCGGAGATGAGCGTGGAGTCTTTCGTTAAGATTATTTAAACAGAACTGGGAAATTTACATTATGGTTTGGATGTTTGTAAATTTTAAAGAATTCTTCGATCATAACATCTACATCCTTCTGATATTTTTAAAAATGAATTCAATATTGGAGAAAGTCGCCTAATATGAGGATAGCTCCTAAATATGGGGTACCTCTGTTTCTGCGTTTGCTTTAACTCTTTGTCTGTCGTCAATATCATTAGACAATGTACATACGTTATGAAGTTTTCTGGCGTAGTTTGAATTTGATATCCAGGTGTACAAAATAATTTTAAATTCGTCACTTTTCGATGCACGCGTTATCTGTGAGTAGACCTGTGCAAATGTTTTGAAATTTTTATTAAACAATAAGATAATAAAACTTACGAAACACTCGGAGAGATAAGTCGAATTTAAGATAAGAATATTAACGAATGCGTATTAAATTATTTTTGGTGTTATAATTTTATGTGAAGAATACTGTTCGCTTGATGATAATGTGGGTTTTGTTGGTATAAATTCAAATTTTCATGTGTTGGGAAGTAAATTTTCATGAATAACTGGACCCTTCAAAACTAACAAAGTGGGCATATGTGTTTGTGTAATAACTGCTTGCCATAATTTAGTTCGTAGAGCGCAAAATTTAAACTACCCTAAGTTTAATTAGACGTTTCGATGTCCTTATGGAGTGTCGGAGTAGCTCTTGTGTATATATATGCATGGAAATTAGATGTTTAGACACGTTGCTTGCACCGACCGCGGTGTGCAATAGCTAGGTCCGGAGTAAATATTCATGAAGAATACACATCGCTTGCCCTTCTGGAACATCCCCATACTCTTATTGCCATACGTTAGCGTTCATTTATCGCTAGATAGCTTTAGATACTGCGGTTGGCTTTGCCACGTGCAATACGAACTATTAGTTTTTCTCATTTTTATTACCGTTATTTATATTGATTTTACGTTTAGTACGGAATTTTAATAGGAGCACATTATTAGTTATTGTATCGAGTCAAATGTCGTTTCATTTTCCAAAGGCACACTTGACGTTTTTATCCTTGGAATGCTTCATACTTTCCTTCCTATAGTATGATTTTCGGTTTAATGCAGTATTATGATGATGACGGGAAGCATAAGTAAGTAAGTAAATTCTTTAAAAAATTACATGATTTTTCAAAACTATTCGAAACCTCAAACAATTTGTTGACCAAAATATTTTTTTTTATTAAGAGTGCAGAGACCTGCATACATTAAATTTTATTATGTCAATAAGTAGTGTCTGTAAAGCGCTATAAAATTTTAATTGACATTTAAGTTACTCTAATCGACTTTTAATATTGCAAAATAGGTTGTGTTACAAAAAGCCTATTTTTAAAACGGTGCGACAATGTCGCATGAGATTATAAACATTTTATTCAATTCAAAAAAACCGTTAAGATATATCTTTGCTGAAAGGCTACCAAAAAACTTGAAGTGTTTTTCTTGCAGTTCTTAGAAAGTTATGAGCATTGGTTAATTTATAAACTTCTTCTGTGATTCTACCCAACATTGCTAATATAACCTACTTTCTAAGTCTTATAATAGCAAAGTTGCCTTAGATAATTGTCACCCTGTATAACTATACATGCATAAATTGCTTAGGTACATTTTCACAACCTTAATCTACAAAATATCTTAAAATAAATTGTGTAGATTTACAAGAAGGAGAATATAAGCATAAATGGTTAAACAGACCATTGTAACCAGTCATGCAAAATGCAGTTTACGGTTATGGAAAAATAAATTTTCTACAGTGGCGACACTGATTTACAGTAACATCAACGAACTGCAGTTAGTAGAATAATATATTTACAAACGAAACACAGTCATTTCGGGGTACTAAGTATTTAACGCTGATGCATTTTGTTAATATTTACTAATATTTATCTACAACACACAAGAAAACTAGTTAGTTAACAATAATAATTGCACGTTATCACAAAATTTGTATACGGCAAAATCTAAATCACACCAAAATTATGTGGGCACATTCATTTTTGGGAAAAAATCTATTTATTTTAAGCATTTATCTTCACATACTCGTCTTTGGCCGTTGCATATCAGTATCGTATGCAAATTTATTTTTAATTTGGTAATTTAAAACTAAAAAACTTTTTAAGCGCAAGATTTGCTTTGCAACATTGTTATGGTTTCGTCTACGATATAAATGGTTGTGAATAAATACGATTATGGTTTATGTGGAATAAAACTTTTATTATTTACCTTTATGTTTAATAAAGCCTTTTTATTTGTAGTTAAATAACCGCCTTTTTATTTGTAAACTTCTATACTTTACCTTACATTTTTATTGATATCTTTGGGGTAGCATTACAAATAAAAATGGCAAATGGATACTTCATTTTACTTTTATTTGCATATTTTATAGCAAAATTTTCGACCCACCAACGACTATTTTTAATTTAAAATGGCTTGTTTTTCATCAAAAATACTTAAGATGGTCAAAATTTTGCGGGTAATCAGGAGATAAAGTAAAAGACATATGAAGTCGGATGGTAGAAGTCAAAAATACTCACTCCAAATACCTTTTCAACAAATATTCGTGTTTCACTCATATTTGAAACATGCCGAATAAATATTGGAGCTTATAAAAATAAGCTGCAATCTTGTTTAATATGCGAATAAATGGAATGTCAAATATGCCCACACCATTCATTATTCGTTTATATAAAGATTGCGAGGGTATTGAAAAACATAATAATGATTTACAATTTGTTCCAAATTTTGTGGTTCTTTTTCGTCGTTTTGAAGATTAATGTATCAACTTGTATGCAACTGTCGGAATGAATTGTGGAAAATACCTAATTATTTTGTTTGACTGTTTTCGCTCACGGGTAACTGAAAGAAATTTTTAATTATACTTACAAGGAAGGGTCACGATATGTTGTCGCTAGAATCTGATCAATGCTGTGTTTATTGCATCAAGAACATCAAAACTAAATGTTTTGCAGAGTTATTCGTGCCACTGGAGATTCTGCGATCGCTCAAAACTAAAAACATTCTGAGGCTTAAAAGGTGATTGCGACAATAGTCAGGAAGTATGTCGGAAAAATAGGAGAAAAACTGAGAAGTGGAATAATAAACGTAATTTTGCGATCGCGTTGGCCATGAAACCGTCAGAGATAAAATCGAAATTCTTCTATTTACTAATTCGCGCATCCTTTACAAGTAAAATGGTGCAAAGTTTTTGAATAAATGTCAAACGGTTCCGGAGAAAAACGTCAAAAACGAAACCCCTGCAAAAGCGCTATGATTTGAGAAGTTGTGGTATATCTGTAACTAAATCCATGCGGCTTGCATAGGCGTTTAACGTAGGGGAAACTGTTTTTACAAGGGTCTCGTTTTTCGCGTTGTTCTCCGGAACCGTCTAAGATTTTTTTTTTTAAATTGCACCATTTTACTTGCAAAGTAAATAGAAAAATTTCGATTTTATCTCTGACGGTTTCATGGCCAACGCGATCGCAAACATGATCTTTTTATACCAATTTTATTCCCTACGAGAAAATTTAACTCGAATTTTTTTTTTTGGAAAATTCGGTTTTAAAACCAAATACTCGAAAGTCGAACAAAGAATCTGTTTTTTAAGCGTTTTATTATTTCCTTGGGTTCTTTTTATATTAATTTTATTAATAGCTGGTAACCGTAACGATAATACATGATACATTATTTAGAATACAGGAGTAAATAGCCCCTCTAATATCATTTAAACTTACTACCTATACAGACAGATCTTGTTCGATGTCTCGAAAATACCGTTTTGTACAAGGGTGAACATTTGTTAAGCGCCTGTTACTAATCAAAACAGTTTACTAAGGAAGCGGACGTTTTCGTTAGCGGAAACACCGACAATGGACTGTTTCATAGCAACAAAGCGTACTGCGATTCGCATGTTGTGAGGTAATTCTTTGTGATAGTTCTGAGAACCTTTTATGGAAGAGTGCAAATAGTATCAATTTTTAAAAAAATCAAATGATATCTCTCTAAACAAGTAAAACTTTTGACTTTAAATTTATTTTTAAAAACATACGACTCAAACTATGCTCGATACCCATTTCATTTTTAAGTTATTGAGACATTTGTTTTGGTGCCAGCACAGAATTTTTAGTGCGGCCACCCCTAGAACACCTTCGCGAACGCTCGGGGATTCGCGAACCACTAGTTGGGAACTGCTAATTTAGACAAATAAATAGCTATCGATTAATCTAAATCGAAAAGTCGTCAAAAAGTCACTAAAGCAGCGAATAGGCAGTACACCATTAGTTCTACTTTCTGTTCCTAGTACTTCATCCATTAAAGTTGGGTTACATGTGTGTTCTATTTGTTTTAGTCGTACTTCCATGCAAGCGTTTGCATGACTAAGACGACGTTTTTTTACCTCGTGCAAAGCACATTCTGATTCACACAATGGCGAAAATTTTAGCGATTTTTGTGACTTTTACAACTATATCTAGCGAATGTAGAAACATTATTGTCGACGATATTAAGAATAAAAGGTTGAAACAAAAGTTGTTGTATTGAATATCCAAGACAAAAAGTTGCTAATCATGTATAGAAATACGTAAATCTGCTACAAAAGTTTTAGCAATAATCAAAATTGATGTTAATCGTTTGGACGCTTTTATTCTAAATAAGGACGGTATTGTCTAACTTTTACAAAAAAAAGTTAAAACCCTAACAAGTAATCTCGGTTATGAATTTGCAAGCGCCATTTCATTTCATAGATTTGGGCCACTAAATTTGAATATCATGCTAATCGGACATGTGAAAAGCTTTTGTGAAAAATAATCACCGACGCCATATTTTAAAACCGTCACTGTTGATCTGAATTATGAATATAAGTAATAAATCTCATTTTTATCGGCAATCTAAAGCTACCTTTTGTTTAAAATAATCTGTATGGTTGAACTGCGCTAAATAAAGCACAGTTTAATCTTTTAACTGCAATTATGTTGTCACCTTGTAATGAGCCTTTGTGTATTTAATGCAATAACTTAGCAGGAATTTATAGCGTTTTATACATTAGCTTGGAAAGATAGCCGCCGATCTTAAAGACAAAAACTTATCAAAATTAGCATTGGAGTTAGTGAATAATTTTTACGGTTTTCTCACTCGGTAATTGAATGAAACAAAAATTATTATTTGGCTCATAACTTTTTCATAAATTAATCTCATTTGCGAAGCTATTAAAAATTTACTAAACATTGGAGCAATAGCGAAAAAGTAAAACTATTTTTGTAGTTCAACGTATTGGCAAGAGAGCCGATTAATCGACCCAACCGTGATTTTTTAACTATCTTCTCTTTTTTCCTTATTTAAGATGTTTTAAATAGGGTGATGCACAGGGAGGGAAAATGTCGATGTTTTCATAGGGAATCTCGGTAAGTATAAGATGTATCGAAAAACGGACCCCGCTTGCTTGATCTCTTTTGTCGAGAAAAAATTAATGGTGGAAATTAAAATTGGTTATCGTCTTTTGTTTTCGAGTTTTTTTATGTCTTTTCATTTGATGTTTTTATCCGTTGCTGCTTTTTTAACTTCGTCGTGCCAGGTTTTTCTCGGTCTACCTCTTTTGTTTTTTTTCCCTGTGATCTTGCTTCATAGGCTTTTCTGGTTAACCTTTCTTCTTTCATCCTATAAATGTGACTCAACCATCCCAGCTGCCTTTCGTTTATTTTTAACTTTAATTGTTCTCCTATATGTTGCATTTCTGATTCTCATTTTCTGAAAAATCTCTTTTCAGCTGCATTCAATCGGCTACTATTTTTATTTGTCAGTGTTAACGTTTCACTTCCGTATAAAAGTGCCGGAGTTACTATCTTTTTGACCACTTCTACTTTTGTTCGTTTTGGGATTTCTCTATTTCCAAAAAATGTTGTTCTGAAACTGTTAAATATTCTTCCCACATTTCCTGTCCTTAAAAAAGGTAGTAACCTAGGCATTTTATACGGAAGTGAATCGTGGACACTCACAATTAAAAATAGTAGCCGAGTGAATGCAGCAAAAATGAGATTTCTAAGGAAAAACCAAAAAAGAGAGTATCAGAAATGAAACATATAGAGAACAATTTATTATCATTATAAGATGCACATATAACGATTTTCACTGTTTAAGATCGAGTGAAAACTTGACAAAAGAATTAAAGTTTTGGGACGACTTTACTAAACACAGCCTAGTGATTTAACACTTTACATTATTTTTAGCCGAAAATGATCTGCTTTAGAACCAAGCTGATAAACAATATATTAAAGAGCATCTCTAGTTCCCATAGATTTTTTAAGAGAATTATTTAACTGGATACGTAATCCATTTGATGAGTCATTTGTGGCAAAGGCTAATAATATAATACCGACTGTTTAAGTTTTACTTTTCAATATATCAACCGCATATGAACACTGCTGAAGCCGATGTACCGGAGCCAACTTGATGCAAAACCCGATTTAGGACTTAATGTAGAACTGTACATGATATTTAAACACGTAATTGCAATCAATAACTGAGATATTTAATAAAAACTAGAAAAGTTGTTCATCTTTGCAGTTAAATATCTTCGAAACATACATACCTAGCTTTTCTTCGGAAAATCACGTATATTGATTTCAGCATGAGAGTACGTGTACTTATTATTACAAATAACTGTGAGCATTTTGTCTAAGAGAACTTTAATATTCTTGTGTAATAAAAGTTTTTGAACTAAATTTCTATAAACGTCCGTAGTAAAAAGCCCAATTACAGACACATGACTTCTACCAGCAGCGTAATGAACAGGGCAAAATATACTGTTTAAAGTTTGATTTGTTAAAGTCATATTCTTCCCACATTTCTTGTCCTTTCGCTTATTTCCTTGTCCATTCCTCCATTTAAAATACTGGCAATAACAATAATGATTTACCAAAAATTAATTAATACAATCCACGAACCAAGAACCATTGTTGATATTCTTGGTCGATTATGTTAAATTTTACTTCGGTGTTAGTTTGTAAATGAATAACATTAAACAAACACCAACATATTCTATACTAAAACTTATAACACTTCAAAAGGACCAATTTATGAGGGTTTTTTAATAAAACAAACTAACGTTAAAATATTATGTTCAACACTTTATGTGTACAATGTCAGTTTGGGTTCAGTCTATCAGCAAATGATTTGTTGGTAGATTATTACTAGGACATACTACTCGTACAATATGTGCTTTCAAGGAAGAGCGACAAGGACGCACGTACAATTACTAAACAGGCCATTTGTATACAGCTAAAAGAGAAACAAATCTTTAGAATTATGTTATAACCACCTAAACCATATTTTTTAAAAGTGTTCCGTTTGCCTCTCATAAGGTTTACAAGATCTTGATGCATTGCACGCTTCTTGCACGCCCTGTGTAATAAAAGGACTGCGGCATTAGACGGGGTAAAATCAAATTTGTTAAGGTTATATAATCTACAGAACCCATCGATTTATTCCGCAATCAAAGTAGGTTTTAATATCATTTACGATTCGTTTTCCTTGCCTTTTTCTTTGCTTAACCATCCAACTTTGTCTTAACTAGTTTTATTTTGCTCAGTTATTATGTATTCTGACACTGGCTCTCCAAAAGTCAATCGTATTTTATAAATATCGTAAAGAGTGAAAAATTCACTCTCATTTGCTAACCTACCGCGCTATTGCCTTGAGCGTCTGAACGTATGAACGGACAATTACCATATCCTTAATAGGGCAACTAAATTAAATCCTCTTCGTATCGTAACTCGACGAAATCGGCCTGTAACACGATTAAGTCGCACTATTTATTAGTCATCCATCAACGGACTTTATGACCACTAAAGCGATATCCGATCGCTTACAACACGAAAAAAAAACGTGTTTGGCGTACAAATAAAATGTATCGCCACTGTTCTCAAGACAAGTAAAGTACTTCGCAACTTCGTGTGAAGTTACTGATCTACGGTTAAAACACTGTTAACACGCTCAATTACCAACACTCAAGCTAAAACGGGAATATGTTAGAGGTACATCTAACTTGGCGGCAAGTTAAAGTAAAGTTTAATATATCTATCTATTCATAAATGAAGGTCTATTTTGTATAACTATGCAACGTACTTTTTTCACTACACCGCTAGGTATAGCATCAATTTTAGAATTAGTTACTGTAGATTTTAAAACTATAAAAAAAGGTAAGCGCAATGCTGGGTTCAAATGAACTACAAAAAATATACTGCCTTTCTTAAAATTATAGGCAATTCAAAATTAAAATACTCCAAGTATGGTTTTCATTGCAAAAACAAATTGAAATTGTATTGATGAACATTACTACAGAACAGGGTTGGACAAAATTTGATTTGCATTAAAAAAATCATTGATTTTTGGAAAGAGGATTTTGGATCCTCTTTCCAAAAATGTAAAAATATACAGGGTGTTTCATTTAAAATAACGAAGTTGGGGTCATTTCCGGCGAAACCGAGTGAAACAAATGTGTGCATGTGCTCAAAAAGCCTGGTTTTTTGCACATATATGTCTAAAATTTTATTTATCTAAATTCAAAACTAAACAAAACAAGGGGGAGTGCCACACTTCATTTACACCCGGTATATTTTGCATTAAAAAAAAATCGTTTTAAAGAGCACATTTATTTAACCCTTTAGTGCCCAAATTTTGTTTAATGTATACTTGTTTCTAAAATTATAATATTCATGTTTCTGATAATAAAAATAGCTTATTTAATTTTTTTTAGAATTTTATGACTTTTAATTAAACAATTACGAACGATTAAATATTTGGTTTTTAAAAGTACCGTCGGGCATTAAGAAGCCTAAGTCGAATACTAATATTAAGGCTTATAATAAAGTGTGACGTTAATGTTTTTTTTTTACAATAAACGAAAAATAACAGTCTCTTAAACAACATTTTTATACATAAAATAAAATTCTAAGTCAAAATATATTTATTAAAATAAGATACACAAAAAAATTACATTCTTTGGCAAAAAAATAAATTAGAACAATGATCACATTAGAACACATAAAATTTATGTTTAGTTCATATCATGGTATTCTAGAAAACAATTTATTTTTTTCATTGCAGCATAATGTTTCCATGTTTGTAGTTGATGATAAGACATGAAGAAATTAATTCCAATGAAGGAAATGAATTCGTTTTTTGTCATGTTCAAGGATTTATTGTGTTGGGTGGCAAATAAATTACTTTGGTACACAATATTTTCTAACGAGTTGCCTAATATTTTCAAATAAATATCGCTGGCTGTCTCACAGCCTTCAAACATTTGACCAATGGGTCCCTGTTGTTGCTCATAATCGGGAATTGTAGTGATTTTTTTTTTTAAGTACAAGTTCTATTCGGTACATTAATTTCTTCGTGGCTTTGATCTTCAACATGTACTATTTCTTTTGAACGAGTGTACCTTTGGCCTGATTTCCACGTGAGAGGTAGATTTTGATGATGATGTAGATGCTGATGTAGATGTTGAGGCCTCAATATTTTTTTTTACAGATGTATTTGCTTCTTTAGAAATATTTTTTTCAGTTGTAAGTGCTTCTTCAGTAGATTTATTTACTGTTTGAACTGTAGGAAAAACTGATTCATCATCATAATCTTCCTCAATATCAAAATCTTCATCTTCGTCTGTTAAATATTCATTATCCAATGGCAGGTTTTCACATAAAATGGTATCAACTAATACTTGTAGCTCTTCATCAGATAGTGTTTTTTTCTGACACCATTTTATTTTTTGATCCTCCATGCCCGACGGTACTTCTGAATACCGAAAGAAAAAACAAATATATTGGAGCAAATATACAAACAATATTCTATTTATTTACAAAAGATTGTTTATTTAGGGCGAAAGAACACAATTTTTATATTTTTCGAATTTTTATGCTATTAAAAACATTAATTATGGAATGTATAACTTACCTTGACAACGTACATGTAATGCGAATGACAGGCACAAACAAAAACAAATTTGTTTTGTAAATTTCAACATAGATTGCGCTGATTGGTGTTTTGGCATGTCGGACATGGTACTGGTAAGTACCTATGGGCAGGAACGGCCAAGAAACGTAGTATCAGAGAAATGTAGTAAAATGTACAGTGGACTTAAAAGTACTGCGGGCACTAAAGGATCTTAAGATATTAATACTTAAATAGTTTTTTATGTTAAGGTACTAACAATCGCTTTAATTTTATAGCTGTGACATAACAAATTTTGAACTCCCCTTAGCAACCATAATTACTTAATTTGAACAGATAACTTTGTTTGAGAGACATAAAAAACAGGTCCACATTCAGCGCAAATAAAGGTGATTTAGATCTGACGTTTATGTACGCTATATTCTGCTGAAAGTATAGTTTGTATTTTAAGTAATAGTGAATTCATTATTAGAACAATAATATTGTCGTAAGCAGTGTAATTTGATATATCTGATGGCACTGAATCGTTTGACTGAAAAAAAGATGGATCATAAGTATAAATATGAATTGTGTGGGGACCGTAAACATAAATTTCTGTCGAGTGGGGTGGTTCTAACGATTTTATCTGCGTAGCTTGAAACGTTTTTTGTTCGGTTATTGAAATGCGGGTAGGAAATATTACATTGTAGTCGATGCCCATTTTCTGATATGATGTTAAACGGCTTTATTAAGTGATAATTCGAAATGCCGCGCTAAATTAACTCGCGTAAAACATAAACGGAAATCAATGAATCGGAATTTAATTTTCGGTTTTTTGTGTTCGACTCGTGCTACAGCGATTTAAATGATATACACACATGAACGAGGGCTAAACTGATATTATTAAGTTGCTCGGCTACAATTTACCGCTGGTATAAAGAATTCGAACGCGCTGTTTAACATCGAAAAGAGGTTTATTTCGGCTGTTACAGAAAAAAAAGAAGATAATTGAAGATGACAGTTAAGTCAATAATGGGGCAAAAGAGCATCAACCGAAGACATGATCCTCAGCTGTTAAAAGAATCTTTCACAATCACCTGCATTTAAAATGTTGCAATATATACCTCATATATGGTTAATAACATTAATACCGTAAGACAAAACCCCTTATAAGATACAATACTAGAAAATTATTGAAGTCATGGTTCTAAAATTAGCTGGGCATGTTTAGCTAACATAGTCGAAGCCGTTTTTGTCAATTTTAGCCAAAGACGCTCAAGCGTCGGTACCTCTTTTGCAATTTATACTGCATAAATGGTTGATAACATTAATACCGTAAGACAACACCCGTTATAAGATACAATAACTAGAAAGTTATTGAAGTCATGGTTGTAAAATTACCTGGACATGTTTAGGTAACATAGTCGAAGCCGTTTTTGACAATTTTAGCCAAAGACGCCCAAGCGTCGGTACCTCTTTTGCAATTTATACTGCATATATTTTTGATAACATAAATTCAAGACAAAACCCCGTAGAAGATACAATAACTAGAAAATTATTGAAGTCATGATTCTAAAATTAGTTGGGCATGTTTAGCTAACATATTCGGAGCCTTTTTTGACAATTTTAGCCAAAGACGCCCAAGCGTCGGTACCTCTTTTGCAATATGTACCGCATAAAAGGTTGGTAACATAAATACCGTAAGACAAAACCCAGTAGAAGATACAATAACTAGAAAATTATTGAAGTCATGGTTCTAAAATTAGCTGGGCATGTTTAGCTAACATAGTCGAAGCAGTTTTTCTCAATTTTACCAAAAGACGCCCAGGCGTCGGTACCTCTTTTGCTATATATACCGCATATATGGTTGATAACATAAATACCGTAAGACAAAACCCCGTAGAAGATACAATAACTAAAAAATTATTGAAGTCATGGTTCTAAAATTATCTGGGCATGTTAAGCTAACATATTCGAAGCCGTTTTTGACAATTTTAGCCAAAGACGCCCAATCGTCGGTATCTCTTTTGCAATATATACCGCATAATGGGTTTATAACATTAATATCGTAAGACAACACCCCTTATAAGATATAATAACTGGAAAATTATTAAAGTTGAGGTTGTAAAATTATCGGGACATGTTAAGTTAACATATTTGAAGCAGTTTTATCATTTTTAGCCGAAGATGCCCAGGCGTCGGTACCTGTTTTGCAATATATACAGCATATATGGTTGATAACATTAATAGCGTAAGACAACACCGTATAAGATACAATAAGTAGAAAAATGTTAATGCTATAGTTTTTAATTTACCTGGGCATGTTTAGCTAACATAGTCGAAGCAGTTTTTGTCATTTTTGGCAAAAGACGCCCAAGCGTCGGTACCTGTTTTGCAATATATACAGCATATATGGTTGATAACATTAAATGCGTAAGACAACACCCCGTATATGATACAATTAGTAGAAAATTGTTAATGCTTTAGTTTTATATTTACCTGGGCATGTTTAGCTAACATAATCAAAGCTGTTTTTGTCAATTTTAGCAAAAGACGCCCAAGCGTCGGTACCTCTTTTACAATATATCCCGCATTGTTAGATAGTTTCTTGGATAGATAACACTAGTTTTTTCTTTTAAATAATAATGTAAAATAAACACTAATTACCAAAAAAAACTGTGCCTTAGCCATCAATAAAAATGTTTTTTAAAAACTTGTTTTTGTTAGCATTGAAAACAAATGATTTATCAATAAAAAAAACCTGTCCAGGTAAATTAAGCTTCTGAATACAGCTACAAATTAAGCATTACGTGTAACTTGTTTAACCTGATGTCTGTTTCTTATATTAAAGATATTGCGATAGTGGCGCTTGATGCACTCTGTTCAACTGTCAATATGACAACAAAAGTGTTTTTAATTTTCGTCTCACAAAGAGCGTTTTATAACTTTAAGCTGACCGTAGAAAAAAAAAACGTTGTTTATTGTTAATTTAAAATTAATGATTTTGGGAATAAATTAATAATAAATGCTGTAAAGATCATATAAAGTTAAATGTATAAGATTAGCTGAAATTTAAACATCTAAAAATAAATTGTAGGGTATAAAGTGAACACCAAAATTTGTCTCTTTTAAAGGGTTAAACTGCCGTTTATCTGGCTTCTAAACACTCACTGTTATATGCTAAAAAATAGTCAAGGGATCTTAGGGGTATATATTTATACATGGATAGTGAAGTTCTCAGCTTTCCTACAATAAAACTCTTGCATGTTTGTATTGTTTGATTGCTTTAAGCGATTCGTGTTTGCGGTTTAATGTGTTCACATAAATGAATCACTTATCTTATCGATATTTTGCTTAATACATTACTTTGCAATCTGTATTAAAACGTTAAGAAATGGTTACTATGTATTTTGTATTGAATCTTTTTTATAAGTTGTTCTCGAGAGGAGTGATGGATGTATTACGCTACGTAAGTATTTCCGTTAACTGCGGAATTCGAATAAATACGCGAGATCGTAGGGCTGCCGCACGGGAAAAGTCCTTGTTTCAAACGCATGCCAAATTGAAAGGGTTGAGATCTGATTAGTTTATAGAGGGGAAACTCAGATTTTCTTCAGAAGAATGCTTTTAAATTCGTTCACGTTTTATGCGTCTAGACTCTAAAATAAACGTTTTAAGATTTTATAGCTAAAGGGTAAGGACCATGTTTGTTAGGGATAATTATAGACTTATTATTTTCGCATATTTTTTTTCCGTTTAAAAACATTAAAGGTTTTCGCAGTATTAAAAACATGCAGCACAATTTTCTCTCTCCTTATTAAAATATTGTTACTAGTATAGGGAGACTAACCGACAATTTTATTCCAAAATCCTTAAAGACTAGGTATTTTTTCAAGATGCCCCATCGGTGTTTCTGGGTTTCTAACATAAAACACAAGTTTGTCGTGTTACGCACAGGTTCACTATGCTCTGCTTTAGCACTGTATCGCGATATACACTACACCAGTTCAAAAGGTTTGGTCCTCTTGAGCCTTATTTTTAAACCAGCTTTATCCAGGGGCTGCAGCACCTCGGTGTTGCCATGGGAGTGAAGTCATCCCTCGTGCTTTTCTGCGAACTTTGTGACGGTTGGAATCTTCAGCTCTCTGAGTAGGTGGTCATTCCGATAGTACCATGGAGCATCGACAATACCTCCGGAGCACTCGATTTTGAAAGACCTGGATCTTATCTATGTCGCTTTTGGCTGCACATCTCCAGAGCTGAACCCCATAAGTCCAGACTGGCTTTAGTATTTGTTTGTATAGTAGAATCTTATTATGCACAGACAATTGTGATTTTTTTTCAATCAAAATGTACATTTTTTTGCATTGGTCAAGTTCTTTTATTTATGTGTTCTTTCCATCGAAGACGAGTATCCAGATTCATTCTCAAGTATTTTGCTGTATCGCAATGTGGGATTTTGGCATTGTTTATTGATGTCGGGAATTGTTCATTTTGCTTGTAGGCAAAGTCAATATGCGCTGATTTACTCTCGTTGATTCTTACTCTCCACCTTTTAGTCCGATCGGTTACTTTGTTGCATGCTTCTTGAAGTTTAGCAGCTGTTTCTACGTTGTCATTACCAATAGCCAAGATGTACTCTCTCTTTTGCTTGACACGAAACATTCGAACGGATATGTAAGATTTTAATATATATATAGTCCTTCATGCAACCTTTTGTCAAACGCCTGGGCTACGTCTAGGAATATACGTAAATAAATTAAATTATAAAAGCATTTCCGTGATTAAAGTAACAGTTGTTTTTTGTTGTATGTATCTGGTTATTTTATAAGTTTTGTGTATGAATTTATTGCAATAGCAGAATTGAAAATATGTACTCGTATGTGTGTACAACATGGAAGTTCTACAAAACGGTTTTGCTCTAACGCGGTAAATTCTCTCATACCGTGGTACTTACGATAATACAGTTAGAAAAAAGCGTCAGACCCCGCATATTACGGTGCTGATGAACTTTTGTGCACAAAGAAAATTGCTGTTATGTTAATTTTAGTTTGTTGTGAATGTCTTCTTGAACTGAATTCAGGACCGGTAGCGTAGATAAAAATTCTGAAATTCAAACTTTTACATAGGTAAAGCATTAAATTTGCCAATCAATTAAAAATTATTTTTTTAAATGCAGATTATTCGACTGAAAGAAGCCTAAAAGTCAATGAGAGCTTTTAAAAAGCTGAAAATTATTCCATTGTTTCGTGAACTTTTGATCATGCTCTATAATAATTTAATAAAATGACTCAATTTTTTATGTACAAAAGTGTTGGTTTCCTATGTGAACTAAATGATCATATGCCCGAACTGATGTAGGGTAATACTAATATTAATTAATCAGTATTGTAGTACAACCTAAATGTAATTTGCAATAATGGATTCTTAAGCGTTGGTTAATTAACCATAATTATTGGAATTGCTTCCCCTTGATCACATAAACACCTAACTAATTCGGTATCCTATCACAATTTAATGACATTTGTTAATTTCAATAATAAGAACTTACTTTGTGGCATGTTGATAGATAATGTTCGAATTACAGTCACTGAATACCTTTAAGATTATAACGCGTTTATCCAAAACATTATCGTTTGGAAATGTAAATCAGAACACAGCATTTATTAGGGTGGTCAGTTTTACTATGGCTTTCCTTGGGAGGCGTCGTAGCATTTCACCAGTAATTAAATCAAATTGAATAACTAATTCAAATATGACATAAATTCCTTTATATAGCGAGAGTTTTATAATTATATGAGTCATACAAAAATTAACGTTACCAATAATTTTCTGCGCGTATTTTTTGTACTGGAAAAGTTCTGAATGCATGACTTCTAAAATACTTATTCTGAAAAACCTAAGTTCAAAATGGATTGTTTCTTGTTGTTCTCTTTTAGCTTTTCATTGTCTTTGTTACAGCTCAGTACACCCACTTTTTAAATGACGTTTAAAGATTGTTTTTGAACATTTTACGCTCGACGATTTGATATGGATTCCAAATTAAGGTGAACACAAACGTATATTTTTGTAAACATGCTGTTTCGAAAACTTGAAAAATATTGTGTAAAACGATCTCAGCTACGATTTTAAAAAACAGATTAATGCAAAATCAGCATTTAATAAGTAAACACAACAATTTTATACACTGAATAAATTGTTAAATATGAATAAATTTTTTTTTTTTTAAATAGCAGTATTGACATTTATTGCATTTTGCTAAAACAAGGACTGCTAAATTAACTAATCATCTATTACTGAAAAAGCTGTGCTTGTTTATCATCCACATACACAGGATATTCGTTTTAACACAAAACCTATTGGAATCTAATCTAATAACAGAGCTATCGAATAATTCGTCTTGGCTGGGACACCCTGTATAGTAAATAGAGCAATGGACCTAATACGCTACCTTGGGGCACCCCTGCCTTAATTTCTTTTAGATCAGAATAAGCCTCCTCTTGTTTAATTCTAAAATGTTTTTCTGTTAGGTATTTTCTTGCAAAAATTTGCATGATTTCAGTTGAGGTTCTTAGCAGGCATAAAAAAACACACTTCTTTGCTAATCTAACCAACCTTCTATCTCTGCCGGTTCCCCATGTTCTTCATGTTGAAACATACTAATACACGTTATGTTTACTTTTTATTCGAACAATTAAACATTTTTTCATCAAAGCTCTTTATAATGGCAAGGGAGAGCTTGCCTAAACGTCGAGCATATGTATATATTACGCGGGTTAACTCAGTAAACCAAATTCAAAATACTAATACACCCTGTATGCATTTTTAATATGTATTTTGAAGAGGTTGTCTAAACTTTATAATAGCCTATTACTTTTAAATACAGCTCATTGTGGTTCATAGGCATTTCCAAATATTTTCCAAGTGTTTCGGGTGGGTTGATTCCTCAACAAACGCTAAGATGAAACAGGCAGTTAATTTGTTTTACAACTCCGCTCTGAAGAGAAATCTACTTTAAACACTTTATATTGCAACAATAAAAGAACGACTCCCGTTTAAACACTATCTAGAGGTCACGGGTGACAGTCGAGCTGATGTTAAAAGTTTAAAGAGTGGTCACAGGTAAGCGCTGTGGCGCTTTACTTGTTAATTATAGCAACATCTTCCATAAAATAAATTGAAAGCTTATTTACCTTTCTCTCAAGATAAAACACGTCTTTGTTACGAGAATTCAACAAATTTTAGTGCCACTATCGATCGTTTTCAGACTTACAAACGTAAAACAAGTTTGTATAAAACACTTTATAAACATCACTAAACACTTTTCATAAAATTGTGGATTATTTAGTTGATTTATTTATTAATACATATAAATTAGCTTAGTTCAAAATTACTTTTTTTTTAGAGAATTTCTTGTCGAAATGCAGTACTAGTTTCAAGACTTGGGTCTCTTAATCTGTTGCAGTAGTTATTGAAGATAAATAAGGCTGAAACTGATAAAGAGTTTTGAAACTGGTATCGCATTTCAACAAGTGTTTCTTCGAGAAAGATACGATTTTTGGCAGAGCTTATTTATATTACTCAAAAGTTGTCTGTCTTTCTGCTGGTAGTTACAAACTGCATTTGGATTATACTTGCAAAATTAGAACCAAATTTACAACGGGTTTGCCTGATGTAAGTTTAAGACTTGATTAAACGTTAAGAGCGGAGACAGAATGACACATTCAGTTTAATTGGAGGCAGAGAGACTTTTTCTGAACTAACACAAGAATTTTGTAAAGATTATATAATTTTAATTTTTATAAACAGCATCGTAACAAACGGGTAGTTTTATTTTTCGGATCACGTTTATAAGTAATCAATTATTAGAATTATGCAATTTTTGAATTATTAAAACATTAAAATTGCTCTTTCTTGATACAAAACGTCAGTCGATTTTCAAAAAAAATCATGTTTTTACAAGCGCCGTCTAGATTTCAGTAATTCCTGTTAACATGCCCTATCAATTTCAAAATTTTCTTATGGATCGTTTTGATTTTAGCTAAGATCGTAGGAAGGGAGTAATTTGATGAATATATACAAATCTGTACATGCTTATGCAAGAAACGCTCAAACGTGTGGTTCAATTTTTCTGAAATTTTTAGCACATCTTGAGATATATTAGCTTAACATCTGCATATGCTATCAGAAAGCCATGAATGTTATTAGATAGTAGTAGATCACTATTATAAATTAAAAATAATATTGGAACTAAATATACAAAACGTATGGCGTAAGTTTATTCTGTAGGTGGGTACCTCTGGTCATTGAAGAACGTTGTGAATTTCGATTATTGACATAAGGGTCAAGATAGTATCTACTATTGTACTATTAGTGCTAAATATTCAGTAAAATAAATAATTTTTAACTGACGTTGTGCATCATTTTAACTTAAAAAGGTTTTTGTTGGAAAAATGTCAGGTCATGCGAGATATTCTGTGATGTAGCTCATAATTTATAAACTTTATTAGCCGAAAGTCATTTTGATTTGGTGTGGCATTCCATGTCTATTTTGCGGTTTCGTATTTAATTATTAAATTACTTTACATACATTGTGTTAGCAAGTACGATCCTACATTTGCGGAATTTTAAAACAAAGAGGTTTTTATATTAGCTATTTGTAATATATTATGCTGTGGCACGTAACAAAATCATTTGTTTGAAATGGGTTTTGTCAGTATAGATAATGATAAGCGAAACAAATATTTCAATTGTACTAGTTATTTGATTCTGCATATAACCCACATAGTCTTTTATTTTATATTTTCGATTGCAATTGTTTTGTTTTTGATTTAAAGATAGTCCTATATCCACGAAGAGCACGAGAGTGTATAATTTGTTTGATTACCGATTTTTCAAATCAATGATTTCAATAAAATATCAAATATTTTCAAACAAACTAAGAATTTTGTTGTCATATTTTTTTGGTCTTATTTTGTTTTGAACATTTCTCTGTGGTTGGTACAGTCCTGTTTAAAAATAGCTTCTATATTTAATGGTACTGTTGCACATATTGGTCTTCAGACTCGTTTCCGTTAGTATGATAAATTATTTATTTAATCATGAGTCCTCCTACTGTTTGTTGAAATATTGCAATAACGCTTTTGTTATCAAGTAAATTCGTTATTCCTTCTACTGTTAGGTGAAGGACTACTGAGTTGTGTTGTGCTGACTTTTTTTCATGTTTTTCTGTATTGTGCTAGATTTTTTATGTCTTTCCAATTGCTGGTTCTATCCGTTGCTGCTTTTTTATTACTTCGTCTTGCCAGGTTTTTCTCGGTCTGCCTCTTGTTTTTGCCTGTGATCTTGCTTCCTAGGTTTATCGGCTTAAACTTTCTTCTTTCATCCTATAAATGTGACCCAACTATCCCAGCTGTCTCTCCTGTATTTTTCTTTCAACTGATTTTCTTTAATTGTTCTCTATATGTTGCATTTCTGATTTTATCTTTTTTGGTTTCTCCCTGGATTTTTCTTAGAAATCTCATTTCACCTGCATGCACTCGGCTACTCTTTCTATTTGTTAAGTTAATTTTTAAATGTTAGCATTAAAAAATCAACCCGAAACAATCGACTAGCGACGTGAAGAAAACTGCCTTAAAAAGGTGTTGTTTCTGTAGCGTGGGATGCGGAATAAAAGGTCAGTATATATTTCACAGTAATTAAATATTTTCCACGTAAATTACTTGAAATGTCAACTCTTTTTATGTGCCTGTTAACGTGGCATAACCTACTCAAACATTATTATGTAGATTGCAGATAATTGTCGTACCGAGCTTTATATTTTAAAGGATTCAGAATTTATCTGATGTTGACTTTCAAATCCTGCGTGTTTAGCTTGAGCGACGCGTGAACACCGTTTTGTTCGTAAAATTTAGCGAATCAGCTGTTTATTAAAACTGCTTTACATATTATCCCCACATACAATAATTAAAACAGCTACTACAAAATGTGTATCACCGTTTAGATATACCGGATGTAACTGAGTTCTGGTACACTCCCTTCTTTTCTTTAGTTTTGATTTTAGGTAAATGAAATCGTAGATATATGATATGTGTAAAAAACTGGATTATTTTAATATATGTACGCTATTGCGTCCCTTCCGGTTTCGCCGTAAATGACCCTAACTGTGTTATTTCAAATGAGACACCATGTATATTTTTACATTTTTGGAAAGCAATTGGTATATTTCTTTTATTATTTCCGCGGAGGAAATATCCCTTTCGGGATACCATACTGACCTATTGGTCTATTGTATCCTCTGGTGATAGCCCCTTAAAGAAGTCCTGTGTTTTTGAAAAACTCCAGGATTTTTTGCAAGGGTGTTTTCCTTAACTCTTCTTGGTTGGCTTTTTCCATCCCCAGAAGTTTACGCCGATAGGGTGAGAATCCACACTGGCATATTACGTGAAGATTCGTTTCTTCTTCTTCACCACGTCCGCTGCATATGTCGGTCTCTGAGAGCCCTATTATGTAGAAGTGTTTGTTTAGCCCATAGTGTCTTGTGACGAGTCCTGTGGCTGCTCTGATGTCTGCTCTGCTCATCCTGAGCATTTCTTTTGTCTTTTCTTTGGAGACCATTGACAGGATAGCCTTGGAATGGGCTTGTCCTGCTACTTTTTTCCAACAAGCATTATGCCCTTGTATTAATATGTCATTAAGACACCGCTTGGCTGTTCCATAGGATGTACTAACTGCGGGTTCTGGTCCGAAGAAACAAGAAAGGTGTCTCGCTGCCAATTTTGGCTAGGCGATCTGCCTTCTCGTTCCCTGGTATATTAGTGTGCCCTGGGCACCATCCCAGTTTAACATTATTCCTGCTTCCTAGCACATTGTGCCCATATGCAGTTCAGAACAAGTCCTGAGTTTACTTCCGACGAGCCAAGAGCTTAAGCAATTTGGTAACTAACAGCACCATTTTGGTTAGTTTTTGTAAACTCAATTAAGTCAGACTTTAAAAAATTTTTGCTCAGCCAAAGTTTCGTTTTATTTTTAAGACCGCGTCGTATATGCATGTTTGCATATGTCATATTTAATTTTTTTTTGGATCTTGTACATGAGAATTAGGTATATTGTTTTAAAATATGACCAGCTCGGTGTATCTAAATTAGGTAATACCTCTGAGATGGTGAAAATTACTGCTGGAGCTTTATTGAATCTAGCTGTGGTTTGTTTACTGCTATGCGATAATATGAAAAAATAAAACGAAGGTAATAGAAAAAAGCTTGCTATAACAAAAGCTCGCTTAACGAAACCTGTCAATGCAATAACTCGGAAAACATTTGGCCATTTTAAAACTTGAGTATATTGGTGATTACTTTGCGATCCTCACAATTGCAATTTGAAATCGATGACCGGCAGAGCATAACATCCCACGATAGTATTTATTTCTGATTTGTTGCTTAAATATTTTTAGTTGTTCAATTTTCTCTAACCATATCGATAATAAAATTTAATACCTCGATGACACAAGAAAAATACGTATCAAACCTAAGCCCATCTTAAAACAAATCTGTTGTGCTAGCTGTGCGGTGTTTTTTATGTCGTGAAATTTTTTATAACCACTCGAATCTTAAACTTTAAACAGATATATTTTTAATTTTAGACCCAACATATTCTAAAATTCTGCTTGTTTTGGGAGGAAATATTGTGTTTAATATCTTATACTATAACATAACGTTTAGCTTTTGTAAAAAAAACACCAAAGGCGGACGATAAATAATAAAGTTAGACGACAAATAAAAGCACGGTTTTAGTTAAACAATTCGGTAACTATTTATTGTTATTAATAAATAACTGTTTGGCTACTGGTTCGAAAATTGATGTAGGTGTATGTAAACAGTTATTACAGGTTTACTGTTAAATTTTCTTGTGCAAAAGCAGGGAAACCCTTAAAGGAAACATACATTTATTTTCTCCAATAACACATTAACAAATTTTATTACGAAAGCAACAAAACAACAAGCAAACCGGTTATCAACAAGTGCAAATATACAACATGTCGAGAGTGAAGCACATTAAGTAGCTAATTTGTAATTCTAATTTAAATGAACTACCCTGCCTTGTTTTTAAAATAAACAAGAGTGAAAAAAACATTACGCCAAAAAGCTTTTGCGTATCAAAACATATGGGCCAAGGAAGTTTTGGAAATATCCCTAATACGATATTTGTTACGTACAGTGCATAATATTATCCAATTTTAAATAAAGCAAAATTAATTCTAGCGTTATCTTTGTTATTATGTGGAAAGCATACCTGCTGTTAACTTTAATATCACGTTTAAAAGTTTTGTAATAATTATTATTGCTTTAAAAATTATACAGTGCTTGCCAAAAGTGTGAAATAAATTCATTAAAACCAAAACAATATTTTTCAATGTGTCAAGATTTTGTTGAAAAAAGTGCAAAGTCTATAGCCTTTGTCTTTTTCCATTTTTCACGAAAAATTGAAAGTCATTTTTTAAGTCTAATAATCCTTAATTTGGCCATAAATAACGTGTATAAGAAGAACGCAATTTTAATACAATGAATTAATAAGAATCAATAAATAATGACAATCTCCAAAAATTAGTCAGTGCTTGTGTCACGTTCAAGTAAATTAATTGAGCTATGTGGTCTTACTTAAAGTGTTGGAATTAAAACAATACGTTTCAATATATTAAAACGTTGTGTTTTTTTGCAATTTCGTAAAGTAAACATTATTCTTTCACTGTTTGACGCATTTTGTAAGATAATTCGAAAAATCAATAAGCCGCAAGACTTCACAGGCGTTTTAAATTTTACATAACCTATAGGAAATTATGTTGCTTTATGCACCTAAGTTGAGAAAATTCGAATTCTCTGACAAAACCTTTTATTATTATACAAAGATGTTATTTTGTCTTTAAACAAAGAGCAGAAGGCAAATGCAACTACTTATGTTGAACCTTAACACCAAAGAAAACGAATTACAAACTAAATCTCCTGACGAAATAATATTTCAAAAAATTTTAAACTCGAATCCAATAAACGTACAAATAATCGAAAGACATACTTAACTTTAAGTGTTGCTCACTGAATGCAATGATTACAACAAAAAATATTTCAAACGTTATCCGTTTAAATTGGCTTGTCGATATCCGTGAGAATATAATTTTCTTTTAGTAAATTAAATACTCATAAAAAGTGAGATTAAGAGCCAATTTTTCGTTAATAAGGCATTTATAAAACTTTATTTAACATTAAATGCACCGTAAGCATTTTGATTAAGCTCAAACGTACCATGCTGCGTAAGAAAATTGGTAGTTGTTGAACTGCAAAAATTAACTAATTTAAATATTTATACTAGCTGTAAAAAGTAAAATGAATTTTAAAATATGTTTTTAAAAACTTCCACTGAGCTTTCTTCTTGAACTGAGCTTTTGTAAGTAGTTTAAAGATAATTTTAAGTATAACACGATTAAATGCATCTTTTATGTAGTAACATTTTATGAAGAATTTAAATTCCTGTTTTTCTTACACAGAAGTCCAACAGAACACGATCTTAACAACTTTTTTATTGGTTACCCGATTTAAACTTACATTGAAGGTGAAACATTCTTTTTCAAAATTCTTAATTGATGTTTTGATACACTTTGTATGAAATTCAGTAAATTAAAATTTCTACCTGCTAATGAGAGTAAGCTCCAGGCATTCAGCATATGGGTCCAGAGGAAAGTCCACCACCACCTTGGATAGACACTCGATAATTATTTACAGATTGGTCTAGCAAGTCTACACCCCCCATAGCTGAATTATAATTGGCAAATAGACGAGGTTGAGGCATATCAACTTTTCTTTCGGCTCCTTAGACAAACGTTTCACTTTGGAAAGAGGATGAATACTATCACAATTTGTCATCATAGTCACAATACTATTGTCCTTTCACTTTACCAGAAGCAATTCTTTGTCATACTTATATTGGAAATAACCGTGAATATCTTTTTTCATTTGTTGCTGATCAGGTAAAGGACATTGTTTTGTGCGATTTCTCTCACTGTTCCCGTTGCTTTATAGCCCAACTATCTAAGAGTTTTCATCAAACCATGACTTGTAAAGAAGTTGTCGAAAAATATTATATGGTCTGGCGGTTCTGTCACTACTTAAGTCCAATACAACTTCCTAAAGGCAAATTTAGCCCTAACAATGTAAAGTTCCCAGTGTACTCATATGAGTACACCAATATGTAACAATGAAAAAAATTCACACTAAGTATGTTGTGTAATATTTGCATAAATAATTGTAAAACATACATACCTGACCAACAAATTTCAGCAGGGAAGTTGAATTATATTTTAAAATAAAGATAAAAATTAACAACAAAGTATACAGTGACAATAGCAAAGTTGTAGCACAAAGTAAAGTGACGTTTTTTCCTATATAGAAGCAACATTTAGTGGTAAAATTTTAATCTAGTATTCCCTGTCCTGTGTACTTCTAAGCTCCACTAAGCATTCTCACCTATATGTAATTAATGGAACCTAAAATAAAAAACATTTTATGAACTGTACTCAAATGAGTACACTGGGAACAAATTGGTTAACCAAACAATCGCATAAATCGGATGAAAAGTAAAAAATCATTACAAATTTAAAAGAATTATGGTTTTTGGGCCACCCTGTATGTTCTAAACGTAAACCAAGTTTTCAAAATACATATTTAGTAATGTTTAAACAGTTTTAACTTATGTTTTTAGCAATATGGCTTACGCCTTTTACTATACACATTGTTGGTTTTAATCGGAAGGAATGTTATCCATCTAATAGTGTTGTAAATTTGTAATGTGCCGGTCTCACAGCTTTCACCTGTTTCCCCCGGACTGCGTCTGAATATTTCCGGCACTTACTAGAGTATAATGGTTCGGTTTCATGTACGACGTGTAAATCTTCGGCGATGTATAGTTAATTACGCACAATAATCAAGTAATGCACTTTTTATTGCGCTAAAACGTATTAAGTACTAAAATTATATAAATAACAAGCAATTAACTACATATTAAATGTATTTATAAAGCTGTTTAATAACTTCGTTTGTGGTCATAAAAATAACAAAAAAATAATTGAGAAAGTTGCACAAAGTTAAAGCTAAATGAGAAATTAATTGCGGCAGAATGGCCATTCATATATTATACTCGTACATACAGGGATGCGCAAAAGTATGGAAACAGACAAATCTAGAACACTATTGCAGATATAACAATGACATTTTGTAGCTGAGCGTTATGGTATTTTTCGGATTCGATGAAAATATTAAGGTTGCAATACGACTTCCGGTTCAACCGGAAATGGACTCAAACTTTAAAATTTTAAATAGAACACCCTATATATTTTAACATTTTTGGATTCCTCTTAAAATTTACTTTAAAAAATATGTCTGGTCTAAAGTCAACCGTTTTCGTAAAATTTATATTTTTATGTGCACACTTCTAATAAATTGTATCCAGTCTTGTCACTCCCGCAAATTTTCTATGTACTTTCATCTCACATGCGTCGAGTTTTTGTTTGAGTTTTTTTAGTTATGACCCACGACTCCCTTCCGCACATGAGTATAGGTACCAAGACTAATTCTTTTATTCGGATTTTTGTTTTTGTTGTTAGCGGGTATTTTTTCAACAAAGACTTGATATCGGTAATTCCAAACGGTTATGGGATGAATTAAAGGTCTTAAATATAGGGCGTAACCCTAATTATAGTATTCCAAGTCATCTCCAAAAACCCAATGAAATCAATAATTATTTTTTAAATTCAATTCCAACGATATCTAACAAACAGGATGTTGATAATCTCATTGAATTTTATAAAAGCAATAAAATCCTTGATAGTCAACAATTGTTCAAATTTTCCTCGGTTGATGCCGCTGATATTCTTAAAATAATAGGTGAATTAAAGAGTAAAGCAACTGGACACGATAACTTAAACATAGATATTTTAAAATTATGCTGTCCACTGTTGATTCCCTACATTACTCATATCATTAATTCTTCCTTGGCTACTAACATGTTCCCTGAAAGTTGGAAAAAATCAATAATTATACCAGTTCCAAAAGTACTGAATCCCAGCGAGTTTAAAGATTTCAGGCCTATTAGCATTTTGCCAGTTTTATCAAAACTTTTAGAAAAAGTGATGAATGTTCAATTAAGAAAATATCTAAATGACAATCACATATTACCTGACATTCAATCTGGATTTCGACCTAATCGAAGTTGCACAACGACATTACTCTATGTCACCGATGAAATAATATCAGCTACTGACTCAAACAATATAACAGCACTTACACTACTTGACTACAGTAAAGCCTTTGATACCATTAATCACCCTGTATTATTAGCGATTCTTGAAAACATAGGATTGTCACCATCGGCTCTAAAATTATTTAATAGCTATTTATCCAACAGATTTCAAAGTGTGAAAGTCTTGCAGGAGTACTCTCAGTTTGAAGCTGTAAACAACGGTGTTCCGCAGGGCTCTATCCTAGGGCCACTGCTGTTCATCATATACACTTCTACTTTTTATAAATACGTTTCAACATGTAAAATGAAAATGTTTGCCGATGATTGCCAGCTATTGCATTCTTTTCCATTTAAGGATTATCATAACGCAATATCTAATATCAATACAGATCTTGATTCCATAAATGCAATTTCAAAAAAACACAATCTTATAACTAATCCCAATAAATCTGTCGTACTTCTATTTGGTAAGGTTAATAAAATCAATTATTTGAAGGATCATATTGATGTTCGTATTGGTGACATTTCTATTCCAATTAAACAGGAAGCTCGGAATTTAGGTTTAGTTTTGAGCAACACGTTCAGATATCAAACGCAAGTAAATAATTATATTAAGAAAAGTTTCTTAAACCTCAAATTAATTTTTCCTCACAGACAATACTTAACTTCTAAAATCAAAACAATGCTATGTAACTCTCTTGTATTGTCTCATTTCAATTACTGCAGTGAAATTTATGGTCAATCTATAACACTAGAACAATCCAATCGAATTCAGAGAGTACAAAATTCATGCTTGCGTTTGATATTTGGAATCAGGAAATACGATCATATCTCTCACAAACTAGTTGATCTTAAATGGCTGAACATGGCGAACAGAAGGAAGCTACAGCTTGCTGTTCTTTGTCACAGAGTGATCTCTCAAAAACAACCGGCTTACTTATACAATAAAATTAAATTTCGCACTGACGTTCATACTTTAAATCTTAGGTATAAAAGCTTAATATCTCCACCATCTCATAGGACTGCTTTGTTTGAGCGATCATTTCAGTATCAGCTGTACAAAATTTACAATGGAATTCCAATTGAGTTTAAACAGTTAAGCATTCATTCATTCAAGCAAAAAATGTATACACTGCTATTCAATCTGCAATGTAAAAATTAATCTATTACTATTATAATATATTGTTTCTAATCAATTTTGTAACAACACTGGAATTATGCTGTACAATTAATCTTCTTTTTGATGTACTATCGCAGAATTTAGGCTAAGTTATATTTAGGCATAAGTTTATTTGGTAAACCTGAATTGTAAATGGTTCCAATGGAAGAGCAGAACGTAGTTTAAGATTTTTAACTTCAACTACAAACTGAATTGGCGCCATTTGGTTTTTCTTCTCCAAATCTTCTCGTATTCGTATATTTTCGTATTTGTATTTAAATGTTAAATGTACTATCTTATGATAGATATGATATGATATGATATGATATGTAATACTTATGTGTTAAATCTGAGAAAAGAAAAATAAAGGCTTTATTATTATTATTATTATTATTATTATTTCTTCTTTGTTAAAAAAAGGCTTATACAAGGTTCTATAGAGCGCCATGGTTTTTTGTATCCTGCTTAGTATCTCCTCCTTAAGTCTTCCATCTGGCCGCGTATATGTTCCTAAGTATTTTAGTTTGTTAGTTTATATTATTTCTTCTCCCCTTAGTTCCTGAACTAAATTATTTTGTGTACATTTTCAAAATAAGTAATAACTTAAATCTGCTTTTTGCCTGTATGTGTTAATTTACCACTTTTTGTACAAATAATGCATAAAAATGTACACCCTGTGCATCTCAATGGCCAACAGGAGATACTTCTTTATTTCCGTTTTTTGTTGCTGCAATATTTATATTTTGATATGTAACAGGTGTCGCTGCAGTGCATTGTCATTCTCGAAGCCGTTTATGGTGTCTGACAATATATCGGGATATCAATAAAATAGGCAAGAAATACAGTTGTTGCATAGATATATCGTTTCCTAGCAACGTTATACGTGTAACGGTTTTGAATACACCTACAGGATGTATGTCATTCTATCGGAGACACCTTGATTGATTACAGCGAATATACAGCTTTTTTATTATTTATGTCATACTTTCGACACCTATAGTAGAATACATAATAACAACTTATGTAAAGTTATTTTCGCACGTGAATTCACAAATGCATCCCATATAATCTATCTTGCTTATATTGCAATTTTGAAACTAGAAGATAAATAACTTTATAAACAAATTTTGTATGGAATATAAGGTAGCGCATGTAAGTAATGTGCTAAAAGTAACAGTTGAATAACAAATAAAAGGACAACCTCCGTGTGTAATGTTTTTCTTTTCAAAAGCTGCTTAAAATATTCGCTATTTCCTATATTTTTTTAGCGAGAAATCCAAATAATGTTAAATGTAGTTGTAAAATATTTCTTCATTTACCAAAACTGAGATTGCTTCTCCCAAAACAATACTCACAGATTCTTCAGTCCTACATCTCAGAGAGATAATTCAGAATAAAGCAAGAATAATCTTATTCAGAAATTAAAGCAGGAGTTCCAACGCGGAACCGTACTAGGTGCAGTCCTATATCTATTGTATACGCGAAGGTCTTTTTCCAAACAGGTAATAGTCATTGGGGGCCATATCTGGACCATACGGAGGGTGATCGATTTGTTCAAAACCGCAGTCACGAATTGCGGCCTGAGCAATTCCAGTAGTGTGCACGGGGGCATTGTCGTGCAGTAAACGCACGCCTCTGGTCAGTATCCCACGTCTTTTCTCCCGAATATTTTGTTTTAATTTGTGCGGGAGTGCTGCATAACATTCCCCGTTGACTGTGGTGTTGCTCTCTTTAAAATCTATGAGAAGAATGCCCTCACGATCCCAAAAGATCGTAGCCATCACCTGTTTTGTCGACTGACAGACCCTGAACTCTCTGCTTCTCCTTTTCGCCTCCATTCCATCGATTCTCTTTTGGGCCATAGTAGAGAACCATGGTTTCATCCCCTGTAACAATTGTTTTCAACGCGTCCACAGGATTTTCTCCACAGAGCTTCAGGATCGAGCACATTCAACACGACGCTGGCGATGAACTGCTGAGACACCTTGCTCTAACTTTATTCATGCCTAACCGATCGTGGAGGATTCGGCGAATACTTGTATCTGAAAGCCCCGACGTTTTTGATAGTTATTTCATTTTCAAGCGTCGATCGCCTAATACGAGTTCCTCAACAAGGGCAATCTTATCGTCCGTCAGCACTTCCACAGTCCTTCCTGTTCTTGCATCATCTTCCAAGGATTCTTGCCCCATTGGAAACCGTTTTGACCAATCTGTTATCACAGAATAAAACTGAGAATCGTCCCCGTACATCCCATTCAGTCGAACTTTGATGCTTTGAGGAGAAAGACCTTCGCGAGTAAGAAATTTTATAACAGCTCGATACTCAATTTTCGTGACTTCTGACATTGTGATAAACGAATGACAGTTATAAGAAAACTAATTGACATAAAACCCATTTTTTCCAAGACTTAATGACTTGGTTAAAAAAAATTGATCCCTAGATCTATGTCAGGCCGGGAAATTTTGGCGCTTACCTCGTAATACTGTATTGTATTATACTCGTGTCTTTTTTCTCTGTGAAACACTTGATTGTCGATTAAAAAACACTCATTGTAGAATTATTGTATTTGTTCGAATAGCATTTCGGTAGCGGACAACCAACTTTTTAACTTTATGATTTTAATATACGTATGCTCCTCTGTATTATAATCGCTGTAGCATAAAATCTGCAAAACGTTCACGTGGTATTCATAATTCCGGTTCTGTTTTCGTGAATATTGCCTCCGTAAACCGCATATCGATTTAGAATACAAATTTCGTTGTTTGCATGTTTTCCTCAAATTGATTTTAAATTGTTACTATTTCGTTACTAAATATGAACAAACCTAATTTGCATGAGCATTATGATAAACATAATAAGCTTTTTAATGATAATTTGTGCATACGCTTCGTGCCAGAGCGTACTATAGAAGTTTCAAATATTGGTTCAGTTAGGAACGAGACGACTTTTACAATTATTTTATCGTAGCTTGAAATTTTATTTTCAACTAATTAACCTTCCAATGGACAACAGCGGTTAAGGGTGTAATGGGACCAAACAGTGAAAATTATTCGAGTGCATTGAAAACAATCTTATCTTAACATCTATGTACTTTTTATTTTGTAAAGGGCGAAAGAATAAACTAACAAAGTGTTGTGATTTTTTCGATTTAATAATCAGATGAAATTAATGTTCATTTTCGTTGGAAGCTAAAGGGACCGCGAAGATTGTGCTTGTAATTTTTATTATTTAAACGTAGTTTTCGAGTCTTGTGTTTCAATAAGGCAAACGGCAAAAGTTTAAGGAGTAACCATCAAGATAAAATCACCCAAGTAATTGAAGCTCTAACTTCCTCTTTATAATTAAACCAGACTCGAGTGGTTTCAAAAATTACACGTTTTCAAAAGCCTTAATGTACTTGATTATTTAAGTTTGTTTTTAGCTTTGATGTATTATTGTTTTACATCCCTTTAAATTATTTTACATTTTGTATATTTGGTTTAACACTTCAAAAATTAGTTTGTAATTAATGAACGTTTAGAACAGTAACGAATCTAATAATTAACAATTATGTTTGAGCAGTTTGTCGAAGTGCTTGGCGGAAAAGTGAAAAAAAATGTATTCATCAGAAATTTTAGAAAATAAATGTGTGAAAAGCAATTATCAGCAGGAGGTATTTTTAGCTTAGAACATTTTATATGATTTCCTTTATGCTGTAATAGAATTTTAAGTCTCTTATCTTAAAATTACATTGGTTATTTCTGTTTTGCCATTGGAGTTATTAAGAGTAATTTTTAGTTAAACAAACTAATTTGCACTAAACATTATATTTTTATGAGAACACAATTTTTCTACGTTGAAAAAAAAAACTTAAATAAAATAAGTATAAAACATGTGATAACGTATAACAAACCTGGAAAGATTCGCAGCATATCGGCTTATTCTTCGTCATTAAAGTTCATTTTTACGTATTCATTATTGTGACAAATAATAGGCTTTCAAAACTTTTAGCTTGTTAATTGGTTGCCATGGAAACGATATAAACTACTACGACCGGCCTACCGAGCTCGGTGGCTGGTTGTGTTAACAATCTAACTTGCAATCGGAAGGTCATGGATTCGAATCCCAGGGCCGACTATCATTGTAGATGTTTCAGGTGGTTTCCTCTACAGTTAAGGCAAATGCTGTGGCAGTACTTCCACCTATCCTTGCCCATCCTAGACTATCCACATCCTTACGCATTATCCTTGTACCTCTAACGACTGAAGAGGGGGTCAATCCCTCTTTAACAGACTGCAGCGCGAGCGGATCTGAACACCTACCTAATTTATGGTAATTATTATTTAAAACGCATTTCTTCAAGTTTGACAATGAATGAAGAAGTAAACTACTATGTGTAGTGTGACACATCAATATTTAGAAAAATAAATGCTATTTGATAATGTAAATAGCAAAAATTGCGCCCATGCGAAAACGAATCGACCTAGGAAAAATTAGTGACTACCATCCGATTCTGCTTAAAAAGTTGCTTTAGCAATGTTTTTACACATTTGAAAGAATTTATACTCCAAAGGAGTTTTGGACGATTTACAACAATCGTGGTTTTTCCTAATTTTCTCGGATACCGTTTGAGATTCAGCAACTTTGCAAAATTTAAACCTATGCCCTAGCTATTATATTAAGCGAGATCCCCATGCTTGAAGTCGAATTTCAATCACCCTGTAGATAAAATAAAAAAATCATGTTTTTTAGTTTTTTCTTGACATTGCAGGAACTGGTCACAATTTGCAGGATTTCGTTAGGATTCTTGCTATGCACGTAAAAACACTTCTTTGATAACTTAACCATCCTTTTATCCCCAACGGTTTCTGAGATCTCCATGTCTTCAAGTTTAAAATACCTTGTATATTTTCAGTTTCCTTCTGTGCATAATTTTTTTTTTCTGACAAAACCAACGTTTTTCTAATTAAGTGTTGGGTAGTTATAAATTTCAGTTATTAAATTATTAGGCTTGATTAGGCATGAGGAAATATTTAAAACCCACTAGTCACTAGACTAGACCACAAAAATTGTAACTGTAAACTTTTTATTGAATCATAAAATTAGATTGAATCCTTGTTTAATTTTTCTCTTTTGAAAGAATAGCAGAAAGTAATAAAAATTAAAAAACATAAACATAAAGGAAACACGATATGCTACTAGTAATAGTTTTGCGACGCTTGTATGTAGGTAATATGTGGTGCTCCAACAATAAAACTTTATATGTGTTTAAATTTAGTGTTATTAGTGTATATCATAAATGTATGCACCTACCACACGTTTTAAGACCAAGGAAGTGTATTATACAGTTTGTATAATGCATTTTACGATGATTCAATATTAAAGACGAGACCTAAACTCACTATATTAATGTCTACAATATGTTATTATAAACTTATAGTGCAAGATGGATGATCCAGAAACATGCACTCGGTACAAATAGGACTTGATGTTATACCACAGGCGAAGTGAAGAGTCGGCATATAGGGGCAATTGTGACGGCACAAGAGAACGCTTCCAGTGCGAAACTGTAATTTCTGCCAAAGCGACTCAATTATTTCTAGTTGGTGTTTTACGATACCCAAAAGTTTGCAGCTATGTTTACGAACTGAAGGCTTTCAGCTCGAACAAAAATTGTAAATACCTAAGTAAAAATTGCTAATAAAAAAATGTCCAAACGCAAATCAATGTATGCAATGTTGCCAATTTTTTATTTCTTTAAATGGTTCCTGAGGCCATAGAAAGCATGGTACAACATTTTTGTATCAAGATTTTCGACTTGGAATTTTACGAAGAACATCGTCACGTATAGCGCTTCCGCCAATTTATACACACCCTGTATACAGGATGTTTGAATTCGAGTTTGAGCATAGGGATCTCGCTCATGGTGGAAAACTAAGTACCTACCAAACAACTTTTATCCAAAACATTTTTCCCTAAAGTGGATATTTACTGAGATATATCATATTCCATACCTTTTGGACACACTGTATATGAGCTGCCCCATGCGTTACATACCCTTGCTACGTCCCTGTGCTATTCGATTCAGTGTAATAGCTTAACGATTCTACATGCCTAGTAGGGTCTGTTTTTCAGTATTCAATGCAGCTTGTGAGCACTTAAAATTAAAAGCGTAACATCAAAGTGCTTAACAAGTTTCCAGTTAGTTTGTAAATGTGAACTTAGGGCGGATTGAGTGATGCTCGGTTGTTTGTAAATCAGTCGATGCATTAACGCAGTGTTTAAAATACGGCGGTTTTGGAGCGGCATCTGAAATGACAGAAGCGATCCCGCAGCCACTTATCCTTGGTTTCGCGATGTTTTAGTCGTTCCACGACTCCGCCATATAAAGTAAACGGATTAGTGTATTATCCGTTTATACTCGACTATAATATCTTTGGTCAACAGTCCCAATATAATTAATGTAGAGATTATTATTCGCGGTGGTTCATTATCCGATGAACAGCGACCGTTGTAATCCCGTCCGGGTCGAATCATCGTTGGTAAACACATTGTCACTGAAATTACCCCCATTCGGTTTATTCCTTTTGAGGCGTTTTAAAGTTTAAATGATTTCCTGCGCGTCGGAATTGTTCGCAGTTTTATTTGTAAGTTGTTAGGAAAGGAACGTAACATTTAATTTACCCAACTCGCGATCTCGAGCAATCGATTCCAATTCCATCGATTTTTATAAACGATGATGCGGATGTTGGACAACTGCGACAAAAGTTTTTTTTACATCGATAGCTTATTAGAAAACAGAAAGAATTGAGGCTGGTATTTATTATCAGTAGTAATATAACAAGTCCATTGAAAATTATCGATAATTTTTGGTAAATATGCTCGAATGCAAGTAGAGCTGAAAAAACACGGGTTCACGAAGTGCACGAGTGATTTTTTCTAATTCAACTTGCATGAGTGAAGATTTATCAAAAATTATAGATTATTTGCAATGCACGAGCTATAGCCTGTCAGAAAATTTCCTTCACCTAACCTACCTGTCAAATTAAATGTACGTTATGTCAAATTTTACAAGTACTGTCAGAGTGGTGCGTCAGGGGTGTGGTTTAATCTCTATTAAAGTAATGCTACTGGCCGAAATTCGTCAAAAAATTATCAAGACCAAAATATTTATTTCTCTTTCCAAATTTATGTTTTCGACCAATCACAAACTCGGATATCTTAGAAACGACCAATAAACGCATGAAAATCTGTTAATTGCGAAAAGAATATTATCAGCGTATGATTATGTTTATTGGTCGTTTCCAGGAAATCTGAGTTTCTGAGAGAATCTGAATGTATTTAGTATACAGTATACATTTAAATATGGGATGCAGCATGAGAAGCGCACTTAATGGTTTGTTAAATTGGCAACAATACTGTGTAACTTGTTGGAGAATTAGAACCTGCAAAGAAAATTACCACCAGTCTATTGAAGTGAACTAAGAAACATGTTTTGATTTTATGGTTTATTATCTTTATTTTTTAAAGAACTGGAAACATTTTTTTGCTATAATTTTTTAGTCTCAATGCATTGATCCAATCAGATTTAGTGTAGACGTTTAATTTTGTTTAGACGTTTAGACTGTTATCAACTTTGTCATTTTATACGAGTGCCACGCTGGAACTTGGTACATGAAGATAGTGCTAAAAATTAAAACGTGAAACTCTGGTGATGACCCCTTAAAGAAGTTCTGTGGTCTTGAAAAACTCCAGGACTTTAACCGTATTTTCCTTAACTCTTCTTGGTTGGCTGTTTTTATCCCTAGAAGTGTAATCCTTCACACTGGCATATTACGTTAAGAGAAGTTTCTTCTTCTTCACCACATCCTCTGCATATGTCGGTCTCTGAGAGCCTTATTATGTAGGTGTTTGTTAAGCCTATAGTGTCCTGTGACGTGTCCTGTGGTTGCTCTGATGCCTGATCTGCTCATCCGGAGCATTTCTTCGGTCTTTCCTTTTGAGACCATTGACAGGATAGCCTTAGAATGGACTTGTGCTGCAACTTTTTTCCAATGAGCATTATGCTCCTGTATTAATAAGTCATTAAGACGTCGCTTAGCTGTTCCATAGCTGCTCCAGACTAGGTCATTTAGTTCTATTTCTTGACGCTCCCATTGGTCACGTGTTGGAATTATGATTCCAAAGGTTTTCTCTATGGCTAGCGACCTGTTTATTCTATCCTATGTAACAATATATTGTTTTGCGATTTAATATTCGCTTAGCAATATTTTTGTAATAAATAGTGAACTCAAACTGTATTATATTGCTATACACATGACAAAAAAATCATCAGCAGATATAGGATTTTCGGTGTCTTGTTCCTATCAAAGCGACAGATGTAAAGTCACACTGTAATAATATTTTGAAAATACAATTTTGAAGCAATAAATTCTCTACGACTATTATCCAACTTTTTACATCAACTACATCGACACCGAAAGTAATCTAATATTTATTTGTGCACGAGTGGTTTTGCAAACAGTTCTGTATTGAAGCTTACAAGCTGACGGGGCTTATTGCTAATTCTAATCAGGCGGTCGTTTAAATAAAATCATTTGTGTGTAAACGTACTTGTGAGAATTATTCGATGTCGATAGAATTTAGATGTGAAAAACTTTGTTCTGTTCTACTTGACATCGATTTAACAGAAAAGATTTTTAGGCTATTTTAGGTGACTTTTCATTTTTGTATACAGAGAGTCCCAGTAAGAATTTTCCAATCCTGTAACTCTTATTTTAAGAGATACCACTGTTGTGTACAATGTATATTACATAACAAGAGTTGTAAGAAGCATATAACGGATGAGTGGAAAAGTCGCGCACGGATTCGCGTAGCGGCGAGTGTGTAATTGCTCGTGTTATGTAGCTTACTTTTTCTACGATCACATAATACCTACGATTCTAACGGCTTTTTGGCCAATGTACACATGTAATCACGTTGCCTTGTCAGTGTTGACGTAAGCCTACTTTGACATTTCTAGACAAGTGTGCGTTTTGCTTACCGTGCGTTAAACTCACTTACTAGGCATGCAGGAAGTGTTTGACGTGAGTCTAGTTTAATCGTTTCTTTAAAAAATCGTGCTTTTTGCTTACCGTGCGTAAGGCCCCACTTACTATACATGCAGGCTGTACGGTAAGAGTTATTTACATTAGTGGTCGTAGAAAAAATATTTAATACAATCTTACCTCTTACTAAGGCATTGCTTAGCGAGAGCATTTTTTTAAATGTAGCAGGGAGATTAGGATTTAAAAATAAAGGGTATTATATCCATTTAAAAATACAAATTTCACAAAAACAATTGAATTAGGTATTGTAAAATCGAATGACATATTAAAAAAGCAGGTTATTTATGTAATAAACACAAAAACTCTATCTCCTGAAACAGAGAAGTTACAGGGCTGGAAGGTTCTTACTAATTATTTGTGGTTGCTACACAAAATTTGGAATTTTTTAATTTTTGAAAGTAAAAGAACATTAAAATATTGTATATGTCCGTAGCTAAAATGAGAAGACATTTACAAAAATAACGTGCGAAAATAGATTTCATTAAAAATTTTTGGAAACATACATTAAAAGGATTTCACCGCATTACGTAGCATTATCAAAGATCCTTTATATTTTCTCAAAAGAGTCTTTAAAAATATTGCTCGCTTTCATGTTCGCGTTTAAAGGAAATATTACCCTTAAAATATTTTTTGCATGCTTTTTTATTTAATTCTTAGTGTTACTTTTCAAATCAAAATTATCTTTTGTTGTTGTCTATGCAGGTAAATACTCATTTTATATTCAATAACCCGTGCTTTTTTTTACATTCGTTTGATAAACTGGAATTTCTTTTATGACATTTTGTGCAAATATTGGTATGTAACTTTTGTGGTTGTAACAAAAACAGTTGTTAACGTCATTCTGTTTTCAATCGCAAAATTTACATGTTGTCAAAAATATAATTCTTTATTGTCTTAAAGCAATGTCAAATTTCATTTTACCATATGAAGTAAGCTATGATAAAATTCAGGAGAGGACGAACAGTTTCGCCCACAAAACATTATTTCTTAAAACTTTGTAATTATCGTGTCATCGATTGAGACTGAACTCTGCCGTGGAAATAACCTGAGGTTCGCCCGGTAATGTATTATTAGAAAATTAAAATTGTGTTACAACCTCATCACTTTTTGTCTTCAACTTGTGAAAAACCAATTATTATAAAATTTCATTGGTCTTGCCAGTTTTGTATAAACCGATTACCAACGATAAAGCCAATAGTGTGTGTGGCTGAGTGTTATTTTGTATAAATGAGCAGGAGACTTTTCTCACATATAAGAAGACATTACGAGTTGTGAGTCGAAAAATAGTATATTACATAACAAGAGTTGTAAGAAGCATATTAATATTACGCACGAGTGGAAAAATTGCGCACGGAGCCGCGTAGCAGCGAGTGCTGCGTATTTCCGTAATTGATTGATTGATTCAACATGGAATCATATTTTTGAAAAGGTAAAAACAAAATTAAAGTTGCATTTGTCGAGGTAAATGAATGGAAAAAAGTTGCTTTTCTCGAATTGTTACTTTTATCGAGTATTTACTGTAATTAGTAATTGCAAATTTAAAACTGGAGCTAACTTCACGTTAACATTATGGCAGAAACAAAATGTGCTAATAATTCATTCTTAATACCGTTCATATTTTATTTTATACCGTTTATGTAATGAATTTGTGCTACGAAAATTGGGTTTTAAATTTTATTATGCTATACACACTATGAGAATTTGAATTTAATGAAATAGGTTAATAACGTGGTTTCGGTATTTATTGGACTGCTCAATAAAACTAAAACTAACGAACTGATGATTTGCACAAACTCGTTGATAGAACTGGTACAAATATAACTCTTTATGGTATGATTTTTGTTAAATCGACGTAACAGTAACATAAGTACATGTATAGCAAACACTTTGTAATTTATCACCTTATGATATTGATTTAACTGTAGCTAAGGCTAAGAAATAAAAGATGTGACAGACTTAATTCAAATAAATATACTCCAAAATTAGCAGATCTGATTTGGAAACTATTTAATGGGAAAGTGTGTTTTTTTTGTGAATAAGGTCCTTTTACTTTAGTGGTTGCAAAGAGGTAAAAGCAAAATGAAAGCTGATTTAAATTAATTTTCCATGAGAGGTGCTCGAAAACTCAGATTGAAATTTTAATTTATTTGGGGCGTTTAAGTTTGAGCTTCACTGTTTTAATGCGCTTGTTGTAAGTTAAAGTTAATGGAAATTGTGATAAAGTGGCATAATCCGATAGCTAGTAATATTCATGACGGTATACGAGTTACCAACAAAAAAACTTTTGAAAACAAACAAAGCTACATGAAGCATCTTACAGTTTTATTTACACAGTGTGTCTCAGTACAACCTCCCCAGCCCAGTACCTTCTTTATTTTTAGAAACAGAGCTTTGGTGTTTATTGCAAAATTTTTTAAGAGTCGCTATTTTTATTATACGACTGAATTTTTCTATATTCAGTTAAAATTTTCCTACGAACAGCAACACTTATTTCCAAATGCATCCTTTGATATTTTTTATCATATAATATACTGGGTGTTTCACTTTTCCATGTGGCTATAAAGGTTTTAATTGTACAGTGCGTAAAACATCTACGATTTTTTTCCCAAGAATATTTTTTTCCCATCAAGTATAGACCCAGAATGCTCCAAATGCTGAAGGATACCAGCCAAACTAATCAGATTGCTCAAAATGACATTGGAAGGGACATCAAGCAGGATACATATCAAGAGGGAAACAACGGAAGAATTTGAGACAGGAATAGGGCTCAGACAGAGAGACCCATTATCAGCCCTCATATTCAACGTAGTTCTGGAAAAAATAGTAAGAGACGGAAGACTGAACAGGGAGGGAACAATACTAGACAAATGTCACCAACTCATAAGTTATGCCGATGGTGTAGCTATACTGGCAAGAACTTTGAAGAAACTGGTAGAGATCACAAGCAAAATGGCAGAAGCAGCACAAAAAATTGGGTTAAGGATAAACGAATATAAGACCAAGCTAATGAGAATAGGACAACAAACAATAGAAGACAGGCTACTGGTAGGGGAATTTGAGGAATTAAATGAATTTGTGTACTTGGGGAACTTCTCACAAACAGAATCGAAGTATGATAGAAAAAGACATAAACATGAGAAACTGAAAGCCAACAAAAGTGCAGGATCTTTAAGTAACCTAATAAGCGCAAAACTGTTATCTAGGAGCACCAAACTACGTTTGTATAAAACAATACTAAGACCTACAGGGATCTATGGGTGTGAGACCTGCGTACTGAAGAAAAATGCAAAGGAAACCCCAAGAAGATGGGAAAGAAAGATAATTAAGAGAATAGTGGGAGGGAAGAGAACAGATTGAGGGATATATAAGAAGTACGAACGAGGAGTTTATACAATTTTCAAAGAAGCAACCATAGACAAAGTAATAAATGCCAGAAGGATACAATGGCTAGGACATATTGAGAGAAGGGAGAACAGAAGAATAATAAAATAGATAGCTTGGAAACAACCTACATACAAGAAAAAAAAAAGACCCAGAAAAATATAGAGAATAGCTGCGAAGGCAGAACTCGGAGAAAAAAACAATGAATTGGAGGAAAAAAGCCAAAGAGAGAAGAGTTTGGAAGACTATTACCAAGCTTTGGGCCTAAACAGCCTGCAAAATAGCTTTTATATAATATATATAACCGAGTTATTAACGATTTTAAAAAAATGCCCATTTTGATTGTTGTTTATTATCTAGCGTGCTTTTAAACTTTTTTAAAACATTAAAGCATCATTGAATGGGTCTTAAAAAGGGAACAATTAGTCTAATTTAAACTTCTTTGTAGGTCTTTTTTTGCTCATATGTAAGCTACATTATTGTTAAGACTTAGTTTCGTCAAGTGACGTTTCATTGGTGCAATTTTCGTATGATCTTTAATGATACTACTAAAATTTTCTTGTAATACTTTGCTGGAATTCGTTTATGTGACAGTTTTGTGCGGGCCAATCGTTCACCAACTTTTACACGGAAATAAGAAATTTGTAATTTTATCGCTATATCGTTATTCCTTCATGCAATTGCATGTATTTTTAGTATTGCTGTATATAAATTTTAATTATCTTTCAAGGAAATGTAATAGACATTACCCTCTGGCAGAAATATTTGGAATGAAATTTAATGAAACATTAATTTGTACACAGATTTTGGATGAAGAAAGCTTTGTATGAAAATTTGAGGAGTAAATCAAATGTACTGACGTTTCTTGTAAATTACTGTTTGCCTCTATATTCGCGCAACAATTATAAATATGTTCATAAGCGTTTAAGAGTATTTTAATTTTCTCGATGTTACGAAAGAACAAGCTAAAGCTACAAAATGTTTTATAAGTTTATCAAAATAACAACAAATATCATTCTGATCGAGTCAAATTAAAGTACATTTTTGCTTTTTGGTCGATTCATGGTTCCGGCAAATAGAAACAATAAAAATAAACCTACAAATAAATATTAAGATTAACTCTTTTTTCAATATATTTTTGTAGATATTCGAGTTATCAACAATTTTAAATCAGCTTAAAATCATGCACATTTTTGTGTTTTTGAAAGAGTCGTTATAGCCGTGTTGTTGTATGTTATACTCATTTATTTATGATTTAACAATTGACAGCAATTAACTCTGACATTTGTTACTACAGAAATTATTGTTTCTATTGTCAAAGTCGGGGCCTACTCCGAGAAAACTAGGAAATTCCTACACAACGCTTATAAGAATAAGTAAAATGTAAATATCTCAGAAAATATTCATTTTAGGTATAGGTAAGTATTAAGAAAAGTTGAAGAAAAACAAAAATGCAACAAAATGACGTAATAATATACAGGGTGTTCCATTTGAAAAAATAAAGTTATTGATGTTTGAAAATTGGGAAGTTGGCACATCTATAAGAAACACCCTGTATAATATAAATTAATTTTGATGTATTTAGACTGTGACTACACCTTTTGACTTTGTATGTACAAAATATCATATGCCAATTATTATTCATAAGGTTGTGCTCTTGACAAGTATTGTACCCTGTTTTTCTGGAAATTCAAAGATTTTTTAAGATAAATTGGCAACGTCGCAAAAAAATGAAAAAAACAAAATACTGTCATATGGAGATTTTCTTGCTGAATTCGATTATGCAAAAATATACTGGGTGTTCAATTTAAAAAAAATACCTTTAGTGACGCCCCACTTTTATGAAACCCCCTGTATACTTGAAACTAATTTTAAAACATGCACGTGTAGAAATACTATAAGTTTCATTAAAAACTTTTTTTTATTAAGTTGACATTAAGGGCAATAATGGACTTTATCGCACTAATGGCGCACCCTGTATATTATTGGAATGGGGTAAAAGTCCTTTTTTTCGTGATGCCATAGCCCACTATGGTTTTTATTTAAAAAATACAACTTCATGTCACAACTTGATTTCGATTTTTTTAAATAAAAAGTGTCTACGCCACTGCATTCTTATCAAAAAAGTGCCTGTAGAACGTTAAAATTATTTTTCTTCATTTTCATAAACAATCGATATATGTATAGTCATAAAACGAAATGTCGAAAAATCGACGATAACCAATCTTAGTTTTCACCATTAACTTTTTCTAGAAAAAGAGATTGAGAAAGGGGGGTTCATTTTTCGTTAACTCTTTTAGTTACCGAGATTCCCTATGAAAACATCGAAATTTGCCCACCCTGTACATATCGCTTAGGTGCAATTCAGCATGCAAACTCTATAACAGAAGAGTTTGTATTGAGTCTGAGGTTTATTTAATTATCTCCATGATCACAGAACACTTCTCTTATACAAACTACCATTGTGCAATAAACATCAACTTCGTAAACAATACCCTTACTCATCCTGACTATTTGATCTTTGAATTCCGTAGTTTGATTAGAAATAATTCCAAAGTGTTTGACGGGTGCAAACTACATTAGAACTCCTCAACTAGTTATTTTTTCATTCAACCGCGCTATAATAGTTAATTGCATTGCTGAACATATTTTCTTGCAATTTGTCTATTTATTAAAGTTCGTTTTTGTTTTAATAAAATGGTTTTATTTTAAAAACAGATTTTGTATCGTTTCTGATTTTTTTAAATAATTGTTGTTGCGTTCTAGTCATTATTAGGATTTTTGTTGGTGATGTTAATCATTTTGAAATCTTTTTACAACATTCGCTGTATTATATCTCCCAAATAAATTAAGTTCATTAAAATGTGCAGTCAAACGGATATAAGCCTTTTGAGTTTATCAACGTTTAGTTGCGTACTACGAAATATCGTGCATTTTTCATGTTCGTGAATTGGTCAAAATGCTTCGATTTTTTCGTACAAGCCACTCAAACAGATTTTATCAATAACAGTCCGGATATAGAACGAACAGAAATGTATTTCGTTAGACGCTTTTTTACGTTTTATTGTTATGTTATGGAAGCTTATATGAACACATTTGCTGCCGAGGTCTGCGCTATTCTCAAGGTAATACATTTAAAATTTTCACATTCCGATACTTTATAAATAAACGCAGAACGTAACGCACACATAAAGCAAAATGTACGTACGTATAAAACACGGTTTATTATGTTAATGAAGGTTGCTAGCCTGGTGGCTGGCGAGTGATATTATTCTTTACTGTAATCGGTAAAACTCTGAAAGGGACACAAAGCTGAACCTTACCGCGGAGGTAGTAATAATTTAAAAACGTTTATTTTATTTGGTGGTCATAAAGTCAGCGACACGAAATACTCATAACTTTATGTATCACATTTATGGGAAATAAAACTGTAAAAATTTTATAGATGACAACTGCGTGCATATAAATTAAGCTAAGTTAACAACTAAACTATATCATTCTATTTTGAATAGTTTTTAAAAAGTTTATTTCGTTTCTTTGTCTAAACAATATTATTTGTGTAGTTTATAATGAACTTAGACCAGCGATTCTTAATGAGGGGGGGGGGCGGTACGTCAAAGATTTTAAGGGAGACGGGAAAAAATTATAAAACGTTTTTAATTTCTTGCATAATAGCTGAACGTAAATCATATGACCATTCAGCTACATTTGAAATAACTAGAAAAAGTTGGGCTTCATCCATTGGTGAGTTGACCAGCTGTTCCAGCTGCTGGTGAGGAATCTCGGAGCCATTAAAGGTAAAGGTTATTGTCAGCAACTGGACTGTTTAATGAAAGCTCTGAGAGAAAAACGTCCAGCACTGTCTACACACGACTCGCATCACCTCCAAAGAATTGGAGGAACATCGCTGGGAAAAATGGCACTTTCCCATACTCACCGGAGCTTGCTCCTTCAGACTACCACTCATTTCAGAGCTTACAAAAGCACGTCGATGGAAACAAAATTCAATTCTCGGGAATATGTCGAAAGTCAGTGACGTTATTTTTTGATTCTAAACCAAAAAAGAAATAGTCTGAAAAATAGCTTGAGGTTAATTATAAATAAGTATTAATTAATGAAGATTAGAAAATGGTTTTTTGTAGCAAAATTCGATAGCATTTTCAATTTTTCAGACGATATATGTTTCATCCTGTTGATATTACGTCAGATTTAATTAAATTTCAACAAAAATTTATAAAATATCAACTCCAAAGTGATAAAAAACAGTACATATTCTTAAAAAGCAATTAAAATTTTGTTAAATCAAGAACTTAGGCTGCCATGTTTAAGTGATGCCCCAATGTATTTGTTTAAGCCAAAAACTAGAAAGTAAGTGAAATGATTATAATGAATACAAAAAATTATTAATAAAATACGCTGTGCACTACTTTCTTATTAAATGCCTTTATATTATCGCATAAATTTTAATATAAAGGTAATAGTCTATAAAAGTAACCGTTAATGCAGATCAGTTCTGACTAAATAGTTTTAATTTTAGTTGTAAGTTATTGTTGCATAATTGAAACAGACTTGTTTGTCTAGTAACTGCTAAATAGTTTTCCTACTTTAATTATTAACTTGAGGGTGGGGCGGCTTGACAAAATATAAATTACGTTATCATGATTAATTACAACGTCACACTCTATACATCATTGGTTAGGTTTCAAACAATACCGAATCTTGTACTTCTTAGATGACAAACAAACTTTAGAAAACATAAGTGTGTACTATCAACAATCATTTAGCATTATGGCGCTATCAACTGCCATGAGTGCAGTTCACAACAACGCCTGCTGGTCTCTCAACCCCAGATAAAGAAGGAGGAGTTAATGTGAGGCTAGCAACCTCGCCTGTTTAAGGGTCTTTTACCTCAGAAAGGCAAGTCAGTAGTTACATTGGCAAAGTTTTGAAAATATTAAAATAATATGTGCGATTAATAATCATGCAATTTGAAAATCTAAGCATGTAAAAAATCTCGTAAGGACCTCATATTTAATGATATCCTTACAAACATGTTTTAATGTATTTCGAAACAAAAAAATTGGCGGCGTGAAGGGTTAGACATGCAAAGTTGGTAGTCCTAAGCTGGTCTGGCTGGACCAGTGTACATTTTGTATATGATTCTTCAAATTTTCTCACTTATTATCTTTTTTTCCGATTACTTTAGTGTTTTTGAATCACTATTTAATAGCGATGAAAAAACCTACATCTTTTTCCCGAAAAATATTTTTGTACCATCAAATACTACCGAGCTACTTACGATTTAAAAAAAAAAATCGTTAATTATCTAGCGTGCCATAGAACTTTTTTAATACATTAAAGCATCAATGAATAGGTCTTAGAAAAAAAAAAACAATTTATCTAATTTAAACTTCTTTGTAGCTCTTATCGTTTACGAGATCCTAATAGTAGCCCTTCCTTCCAAGTGTATATCATAATATTGATATATGTATATTGAATATCGATATTTCTATAACAGCTATCCGATATCTATAAATATATAACAATCGCCAGACCTAATTAGCGCACCACTTAATGGACTTTCTATACGTTCTAAGGTTATCACATCTTATATAAATATATTCATTAAATATAATAACAATACTACTACTACTACTACTACTAACTAATTAGGTACATCGATAAAAATATACACGATAGTTCCATGGAAAGTGTGGATGGGGTTCGGTAGGTACAAGATATTTAATCAAGATTCTATGAGATGATCGTTCTGGGCGCGCCAGGGACGGAGCAGGAGGAGGTAATGTGACAAAATTTGCAGACGTCCTATACCTAGATCTCGCAAACGACAAGAGATCGATAAAAAGCGTTTGTGTCACATGACAGTTTAGCCGACTGCGACAAAAAAGTTTCATTGGGCCACCCGTCTAAAACGTACAGGGACGGATTCAGAGGGGGGGTCCCAAAACCAAATTTTTCGACGACTTTTCCCATCTGATGAAGACCAAGTGTTACTTTCGGAAACTTTTATGACGGGTAAACTTGACCAACCATAGGACCCTCCTGACTGCACAACCGGGTTTCGGTCGACAAAAAAATCGATTTTCTTAAAATTAACGCAAATAGCTTCAAACTTCTAATACACGTTATTTATGAACAAATTAAGGATTATTAGGCCCTAAATACGATTTTTAATTTTTCGAGGAAAATGGGAAAAGTGCAAAGGCTATAGTCTTTGTACTTTTTTCGACAAAAAAATCGATTTTCTTAAAATTAACGCAAATAGCTTCAAACTTCTAATACACGTTATTTATGAACAAATTAAGGATTATTAGGCCCTAAATACGATTTTTAATTTTTCGAGGAAAATGGGAAAAGTACAAAGGCTATAGTCTTTGTACTTTTTTCGACAAAAAAATCGATTTTCTTAAAATTAACGCAAATAGCTTCAAACTTCTAATACACGTTATTTATGAACAAATTAAGGATTATTAGGCCCTAAATACGATTTTTAATTTTTCGAGGAAAATGGGAAAAGTGCAAAGGCTATAGTCTTTGTCCTTTTTTTCTACAAAAAAATCGATTTTCTTAAAATTAACGCAAATAGCTTCAGACTTCCAATACACGTTATTTGTAGACGTCCTATACCTAGATCTCGCAAACGACAAGAGATCGTTAAAAACCGTTTGTGTCACGTGACAGTTTAGCCGACTGAGACAAAAAAGTTCCATTGGGCCACACGTCTAAAACGTGCAGGGACGGATTCAGAAGGGGGTTCCAAAACCACATTTTTCGACGATTTTTCCCATCTGACGAAGACCACGTGTTACTTTCGGAGACTTTAATGACGGGTAAACTTGACCAACCATAGGACCCTCCCGACTGCACAACCGGGTTTTGGTCGACAAAAAAATCGATTTTCTTAAAATTAACGCAAATACTTCAAACTTCTTATACACGTTATTTATGAACAAATTAAGGATCATTAGGCCCTAAATACGATTTTTAATTTTTCGAGGAAAATGGGAAAAGTACAAAGGCTATAGTCTTTGTACTTTTTGCGACAAAAAAATCGATTTTCTTAAAATTAACGCAAATAGCTTCAAACTTCTAATACACGTTATTTATGAACAAATTAAGGATTATTAGGCCCTAAATACGATTTTTAATTTTTCGAGGAAAATGGGAAAAGTACAAAGGCTATATATAGTCTTTGTACTTTTTGCGACAAAAAAATCGATTTTCTTAAAATTAACGCAAATAGCTTCAAACTTCTAATACACGTTATTTATGAACAAATTAAGGATTATTAGGCCCTAAATACGATTTTTAATTTTTCGAGGAAAATGGGAAAAGTACAAAGGCTATAGTCTTTGTACTTTTTTCGACAAAAAAATCGATTTTCTTAAAATTAACGCAAATAGCTTTAAACTTCTAATACACGTTATTAATGAACAAATTAAGGATTATTAGGCCCTAAATACGACTTTTAATTTTTCGAGGAAAATGGGAAAAGTGCAAAGGCTATAGTCTTTGTCCTTTTTTTCTACAAAAAAATCGATTTTCTTAAAATTAACGCAAATAGCTTCAAACTTCTAATACACGTTATTTATGAACAAATTAAGGATTATTAGGCCCTAAATACGATTTTTAATTTTTCGAGGAAAATGGGAAAAGTGCAAAGGCTATATAGTCTTTGTACTTTTTGCGACAAAAAAATCGATTTTCTTAAAATTAACGCAAATAGCTTCAAACTTCTAATACACGTTATTTATGAACAAATTAAGGATTATTAGGCCCTAAATACGATTTTTAATCTTTCGAGGAAAATGGGAAAAGTGCAAAGGCTATAGTCTTTGTACTTTTTGCGACAAAAAAATCGATTTTCTTAAAATTAACGCAAATAGCTTCAAACTTCTAATACACGTTATTTATGAACAAATTAAGGATTATTAGGCCCTAAATACGATTTTTATTTTTTCGAGGAAAATGGGAAAAGTGCAAAGGCTATAGTCTTTGTACTTTTTTCGACAAAAAAATCGATTTTCTTAAAATTAACGCAAATAGCTTCAAACTTCTAATACACGTTATTTATGAACAAATTAAGGATTATTAGGCCCTAAATACGATTTTTAATTTTTTCGAGGAAAATGGGAAAAGTGCAAAGGCTATAGTCTTTGTACTTTTTGCGACAAAAAAATCGATTTTCTTAAAATTAACGCAAATAGCTTCAAACTTCTAATACACGTTATTTATGAACAAATTAAGGATTATTAGGCCCTAAATACGATTTTTAATCTTTCGAGGAAAATGGGAAAAGTGCAAAGGCTATAGTCTTTGTACTTTTTTCGACAAAAAAATCGATTTTCTTAAAATTAACGCAAATAGCTTCAAACTTCTAATACACGTTATTTATGAACAAATTAAGGATTATTAGGCCCTAAATACGATTTTTAATTTTTCGAGGAAAATGGGAAAAGTACAAAGGCTATAGTCTTTGTACTTTTTGCGACAAAAAAATCGATTTTCTTAAAATTAACGCAAATAGCTTCAAACTTCTAATACACGTTATTTATGAACAAATTAAGGATTATTAGGCCCTAAATACGATTTTTAATTTTTCGAGGAAAATGGGAAAAGTGCAAAGGCTATAGTCTTTGTCCTTTTTTTCTACAAAAAAATCGATTTTCTTAAAATTAACGCAAATAGCTTCAGACTTCTAATACACGTTATTTGTAGACGTCCTATACCTAGATCTCGCAAACGACAAGAGATCGTTAAAAACCGTTTGTGTCACGTGACAGTTTAGCCGACTGAGACAAAAAAGTTCCATTGGGTAACACGTCTAAAACGTGCAGGGACGGATTCAGAAGGGGGTTCCAAAACCACATTTTTCGACGATTTTTCCCATCTGACGAAGACCACGTGTTACTTTCGGAGACTTTTATGACAGGTAAACTTGACCAACCATAGGACCCTCCCGACTGCACAACCGGGTTTTGGTCGACAAAAAAATCGATTTTCTTAAAATTAACGCAAATACTTCAAACTTCTTATACACGTTATTTATGAACAAATTAAGGATCATTAGGCCCTAAATACGATTTTTAATTTTTCGAGGAAAATGGGAAAAGTACAAAGGCTATAGTCTTTGTACTTTTTGCGACAAAAAAATCGATTTTCTTAAAATTAACGCAAATAGCTTCAAACTTCTAATACACGTTATTTATGAACAAATTAAGGATTATTAGGCCCTAAATACGATTTTTAATTTTTCGAGGAAAATGGGAAAAGTACAAAGGCTATAGTCTTTGTACTTTTTGCGACAAAAAAATCGATTTTCTTAAAATTAACGCAAATAGCTTCAAACTTCTAATACACGTTATTTATGAACAAATTAAGGATTATTAGGCCCTAAATACGATTTTTAATTTTTCGAGGAAAATGGGAAAAGTGCAAAGGCTATAGTCTTTGTCCTTTTTTTCTACAAAAAAATCGATTTTCTTAAAATTAACGCAAATAGCTTCAGACTTCTAATACACGTTATTTGTAGACGTCCTATACCTAGATCTCGCAAACGACAAGAGATCGTTAAAAACCGTTTGTGTCACGTGACAGTTTAGCCGACTGAGACAAAAAAGTTCCATTGGGTAACACGTCTAAAACGTGCAGGGACGGATTCAGAAGGGGGTTCCAAAACCACATTTTTCGACGATTTTTCCCATCTGACGAAGACCACGTGTTACTTTCGGAGACTTTTATGACAGGTAAACTTGACCAACCATAGGACCCTCCCGACTGCACAACCGGGTTTTGGTCGACAAAAAAATCGATTTTCTTAAAATTAACGCAAATACTTCAAACTTCTTATACACGTTATTTATGAACAAATTAAGGATCATTAGGCCCTAAATACGATTTTTAATTTTTCGAGGAAAATGGGAAAAGTACAAAGGCTATAGTCTTTGTACTTTTTGCGACAAAAAAATCGATTTTCTTAAAATTAACGCAAATAGCTTCAAACTTCTAATACACGTTATTTATGAACAAATTAAGGATTATTAGGCCCTAAATACGATTTTTAATTTTTCGAGGAAAATGGGAAAAGTACAAAGGCTATAGTCTTTGTACTTTTTGCGACAAAAAAATCGATTTTCTTAAAATTAACGCAAATAGCTTCAAACTTCTAATACACGTTATTTATGAACAAATTAAGGATTATTAGGCCCTAAATACGATTTTTAATTTTTCGAGGAAAATGGGAAAAGTACAAAGGCTATAGTCTTTGTACTTTTTGCAACAAAAAAATCGATTTTCTTAAAATTAACGCAAATAGCTTCAAACTTCTAATACACGTTATTTATGAACAAATTAAGGATTATTAGGCCCTAAATACGATTTTTAATTTTTCGAGGAAAATGGGAAAAGTACAAAGGCTATAGTCTTTGTACTTTTTTCGACAAAAAAATCGATTTTCTTAAAATTAACGCAAATAGCTTCAAACTTCTAATACACGTTATTTATGAACAAATTAAGGATTATTAGGCCCTAAATACGATTTTTAATTTTTCGAGGAAAATGGGAAAAGTGCAAAGGCTATAGTCTTTGTCCTTTTTTTCTACAAAAAAATCGATTTTCTTAAAATTAACGCAAATAGCTTCAGACTTCCAATACACGTTATTTGTAGACGTCCTATACCTAGATCTCGCAAACGACAAGAGATCGTTAAAAACCGTTTGTGTCACGTGACAGTTTAGCCGACTGAGACAAAAAAGTTCCATTGGGCCACACGTCTAAAACGTGCAGGGACGGATTCAGAAGGGGGTTCCAAAACCACATTTTTCGACGATTTTTCCCATCTGACGAAGACCACGTGTTACTTTCGGAGACTTTAATGACGGGTAAAATTGACCAACCATAGGACCCTCCCGACTGCACAACCGGGTTTTGGTCGACAAAAAAATCGATTTTCTTAAAATTAACGCAAATACTTCAAACTTCTTATACACGTTATTTATGAACAAATTAAGGATCATTAGGCCCTAAATACGATTTTTAATTTTTCGAGGAAAATGGGAAAAGTACAAAGGCTATAGTCTTTGTACTTTTTTGCGACAAAAAAATCGATTTTCTTAAATTAACGCAAATAGCTTCAAACTTCTAATACACGTTATTTATGAACAAATTAAGGATTATTAGGCCCTAAATACGATTTTTAATTTTTCGAGGAAAATGGGAAAAGTACAAAGGCTATAGTCTTTGTACTTTT